>JAKRVW010000004.1:0-325353 GCA_024086825.1 Abrus pulchellus subsp. cantoniensis | reverse complement strand
CTTTTGGTCCCCTTTTGCTTACCAGCAAAGTAAGACGTGCGAAACTCGTCTGAAGCACCTGAAACTCCTTGAATATCACTCCTAGAACTCAAAGGAAGGATTTCTCACCACCTTCTCCCCTTCTGTCACTTTCTGGCACCTTTGGACCCAAGTTCTAGTTTTGGTCTCTTTTGGTCCCTTTTTACTTACCGGCAAGGAAGTCGTGCGAAACTCGTCTCAGGCCACTGAAACTCCTTGAATATCACTCCGAAGACACAAAGGAGGGCTTTCTCACCACCTTCTCCCCTTCTGGCACTTTCTGGCGCCTTTGGACCCAAGTTCCAGTTTTGGTCTCTTTTGGTTCCCTTTTGCTTACTGGCAAAGGAAGACGTGCGAAACTCGTCTCAGGCCACTAAAACTGCTTGAATATCACGCCTAGGACTCAAAGGAAGGCTTTCCCACCACCTTCTCGCGTTCTGGCGCTTTCTGGTTCCTTTGGACCCAAGTTCCAGTTTTGGTCTCTTTTAGTTCCCTTTTGCTTACCGGCAAAGAAAGACGTGCGAAACTCGTCTGAAGCCACTGAAACTCCTTGAATATCTGATATGAACCCCATTTGCACAAGGGCTGACTTAGGATCTTTAGGGTTAGAACCTTGTAGAAAAATTTGAAAATTTAGTGATGAATTTCTGGGCAAATTAGGTGTTGGTCCATGGTGTTAAAAAAAGTAAGCAAAAACGCTAGTTTGGTGGTGGCTGGACAGAATTTTAGAAATGACGGTATCTCGAGTTATAGAACTCCAATTGAGGTGATTCCAAAACGAGGTGAAAGTTCTCGTTCTGAAATTCAATTTAGGCTCAAGAATCACTCAATTTGGCTGAGTAGAATGAGAGTTATGATAACGAGATAATTCTGGGCAGATTTGAGTTTTTTTGGAATTTTGGTGAAGAATTGAATGGGGAAAGGAAAGAATCACTCTTTCCAAGGAAGGCAACACACAAAGGGATGTGAAAGCCCTTTGATACAGCCAAGTAGTTCTTGAATCACTCAAGAACTTAGGAGAATCACTCTCACTAAGATAAAAGAGATAAACTCTAATATTTCTGAATCAAACTTAACTTGTCTTATTGATAAGAATGGTTCAGCTTATATAGAAGCTTTACCATCAGAATTACAAAGGTTCCGTAACGGAAAATTTATTCCACTTAGATAATGATCCACTAAGCTAGGAAATAAAGCTACTTGATGGCTGATTGTAACTGAAATTGTGGCAACCAAAAAGTCACCCAACAGCCACTAGCTATGCGCCTCTTGGTCTCCCAAAGGCTGATGCCTAAGTTACCAATTGGGCCCTTATTACAACTTGAAATAAAACCAAACCAAAGCCCATTAGTTGATTAACCGCAAAACATAATTTGGTCAGCCAACTTTACAAAGGATTGGGCCATTATTTAAAACAAATTAAAAACTTAAAAACTGAAGCAAAGTGGCGCCTTAGTTCTCCTCCATTTGGGCCATGATGCAATTCACAACCTTGGTCTTTTCTCTTTGAAACTTGGGCTTGTATTCAATTAATATGGACAACACTTGTTGAAGAGCTTCCTTTGCTCTCCTTGCTCTAGCCCTTGTCATAGGTCCTCCAAGTCCTTCAAGAGGATCCTTGCCTTTGCTCATGGTCATGTCCTCATCAATATCACTCCTAGAACTCAAAGGAAGGATTTCTCACCACCTTCTCCCCTTCTGTCACTTTCTGGCGCCTTTGGACCCAAGTTCTAGTTTTGGTCTCTTTTGGTCCCTTTTTGCTTACCGGCAAAGGAAGTCGTGCGAAACTCGTCTCAGGCCACTGAAACTCCTTCAATATCACTCCGAAGACACAAAGGAAGGCTTTCCCACCACATTCTCACGTTCTGGAACTTTCTGGTGCCTTTGGACCCAAGTTCCAGTTTTGGTCTCTTTTGGTTCTCTTTTGCTTACCGGCAAAGGAAGACGTGCGAAACTCGTCTCAGGCTACTAAAACTCCTTGAATAATACGCCTTGGACTCAAAGGAAGGCTTTCCAACCACCTTCTCACGTTCTGGCACTTTCTGGTGCCTTTGGACCCAAGTTCCAGTTTTGGTCTCTTTTGGTTCCCTTTTGCTTACTGGCAAAGTAAGACGTGCGAAACTCGTCTGAAGCACCCGAAACTCCTTGAATATCACTCCTAGAACTCAAAGGAAGGATTTCTCACCACCTTCTCCCCTTCTGGCACTTTCTGGTGCCTTTGGACCCAAGTTCCAGTTTTTGTCTCTTTTGGTCCCTTTTTGATAACGGGCAAAGGGAGATTTGCGAAACTCATCTCAGGCCACTAAAACTCTTTGAATATCACACCTAGGACTCAAAGGAAGGCTTTCCCATCTCCTTCTCACGTTCTGGCACTTTCTGGTGCCTTTGGACCCAAGTTCCAGTTGTGGTCTCTTTTGGTCCCCTTTTGCTTACCAGCAAAGTAAGACGTGCGAAACTCGTCTGAAGCACCTGAAACTCCTTGAATATCACTCCTAGAACTCAAAGGAAGGATTTCTCACCACCTTACGCCCTTACGTCACTTTCTGGCACCTTTGGACCCAAGTTCTAGTTTTGGTCTCTTTTGGTCCCTTTTTGCTTACCGGCAAAGGAAGTCGTGCGAAACTCGTCTCAGGCCACTGAAACTCCTTGAATATCACTCCGAAGACACAAAGGAAGGCTTTCTCAACACCTTCTCCCCTTCTGGCACTTTCTGGCGCCTTTGGACCCAAGTTCCAGTTTTGGTCTCTTTTGGTTCCCTTTTGCTTACCGGCAAAGGAAGACGTGCGAAACTCGTCTCAGGACACTAAAACTCTTTGAATATCACGCCTAGGACTCAAAGGAAGGCTTTCCCACCACCTTCCCACGTTCTAGCACTTTCTGGTGCCTTTGGACCCAAGTTCCAGTTTTGATCTCTTGTGGTTCCCTTTTGCTTACCGGCAAAGGAAGACGTGCGAAACTCGTCTCAGGCGACTAAAACTCCTTGAATATCCCGCCTAGGACTCAAAGGAAGGCTTTCTCACCACCTTCCCCCCTTCTGTCACTTTCTGGTACCTTTGGACCCAAGTTCTAGTTTTGTTCTCTTTTGGTCCTTTTGCTTACCGGTAAAGGAAGACGTGCGAAACTCGTCTCAAGCCACTGAAACTCCTTAAATATCACTCCTAGAACTCAAAGGAAGGATTTCTCACCACCTTCTCCCCTTCTGGCACTCTCTGGTGTCTTTGGACCCAAGTTCCAGTTTTGGTCTCTTTTGGTTCCCTTTTGCTTACCGGCAAAGGTATACGTGCGAATCTCGTCTCAAGCCACTGAAACTCCTTGAATATCACTCCTAGAACTGAAAGGAAGGATTTCTCACCACCTTCTCCCCTTCTGGCACTTTCTGGCGCCTTTAGGCCCAAGTTCCAGTTTTGGTCTCTTTTGGTCCGTTTTTTCTTACTGGCAAAGGGAGACTTGCGAAACTCGTCTCAGGCCACTAAAACTCTTTGAATATCACGCGTAGGACTCAAAGGAAGGCTTTCCCACCACCTTCTCACGTTCTGGCACTTTCTGGCACCTTTGGACCCAAGTTCCAGTTTTGGTCTCTTTTGCTCCCTTTTTGCTTACTGGCAAAAAGAGACTTGCGAAACTCGTCTCAGGCCACTAAAACTCCTTGAATATCACGCCTACAACTTAAAGGAAGGCTTTTCCACAACCTTCTCACATTCTAGCACTTTCTGGTGCCTTTGGACCCAAGTTCCAGTTTTGGTCTCTTTTGGTTCCCTTTTCCTTACCGGCAAAGGAAGACGTGTGAAACTCGTCTCAGGCCACTAAAACTCCTTCAATATCACGCCTAGGACTCAAAGGAAGGCTTTCCCACCACCTTCTCACGTTCTGGCACTTTTTGGTGCCTTTGGACCCAAGTTCCAGTTTTGGTCTCTTTTGGTTCCATTTTGCTTACCGGCAAAGGAAGATGTGCGAAACTCGTCTCAAGCCACTGAAACTCCTTGAATATCGCTCCTAGAACTCAAAGGAAGGATTTCTCACCACCTTCCCCCCTTCTGTCACTTTCTGGTACCTTTGGACCCAAGTTCTAGTTTTGTTCTCTTTTGGTCCTTTTGCTTACCGGTAAAGGAAGACGTGCGAAACTCGTCTCAAGCCACTGAAACTCCTTAAATATCACTCCTAGAACTCAAAGGAAGGATTTCTCACCACCTTCTCCCCTTCTGGCACTTTCTGGCGCCTTTGGACCCAAGTTCCAGTTTTGGTCTCTTTTGGTTCCTTTTTGCTTACCGGCAAAGGAAGACGTGCGAAACTCGTCTCAAGCCACTGAAACTCCTTGAATATCACTCCTAGAACTGAAAGGATGGATTTCTCACCACCTTCTCCCCTTCTGGCACTTTCTGGCGCCTTTAGGCCCAAGTTCCAGTTTTGGTCTCTTTTGGTCCGTTTTTTCTTACTGGCAAAGGGAGACTTGCGAAACTCGTCTCAGGCCACTAAAACTCTTTGAATATCATGCGTAGGACTGAAAGGAAGGCTTTCCCACCACCTTCTCACGTTCTGGCACTTTCTGGTGCCTTTGGACCCAAGTTCCAGTTTTGGTCTCTTTTGGTTCCCTTTTGCTTACCGGCAAAGGAATACGTGCAAAACTCGTCTCAAGCCACTGAAACTCCTTGAATATCACTCGTAGAACGCAAAGGAAGGATTTCTCACCACCTTCTCCTCTTCTGCCACCTTTGGACCCAAGTTCCAGTTTTGGTCTCTTTTGGTTCCCTTTTGCTTACCAGCAAAGGTATACGTGCGAAACTCGTCTCAAGCCACTGAAACTCCTTAAATATCACTCCGAAGACACAAAGGAAGGCTTTCTCACCACCTTCTCACGTTCTGGCCCTCTCTGGTGTCTTTGAACCAAAGTTCCAGTTTTGGTCTCTTTTGGTACCCTTTTGCTTACCAGCTAAGGAAGACGTGCGAAACTCGTCTCAGGCCACTAAAACCCTTGAATATCACGCCTAGGACTCAAAGGAAAGCTTTCCCATCACCTTCTCACGTTCTGGTGCCTTTGGACCCAAGTTCCAGTTTTGGTCTCTTTTGGTTCCCTTTTGCTTACCGGCAAAGTAAGACGTGCGAAACTTGTCTCAAGCAACTGAAACTCCTTGAATATCACTCCTAGAACTGAAAGGAAGGATTTCTCACCACCTTCTCCCCTTCTGTCACTTTCTGGTACCTTTGGACCCAAGTTCTAGTTTTGTTCTCTTTTGGTCCCTTTTGCTTACCGGCAAAGGAAGACGTGCGAAACTCGTCTCAAGCCACTGAAACTCCTTGAATATCACTCCTAGAACTGAAAGGATGGATTTCTCACCACCTTCTCCCCTTCTGGCACTTTCTGGCGTCTTTAGGCCCAAGTTCCAGTTTTGGTCTCTTTTGGTCCGTTTTTTCTTACTGGCAAAGGGAGACTTGCGAAACTCGTCTCAGGCCACTAAAACTCTTTGAATATCACGCGTAGGACTCAAAGGAAGGCTTTCCCACCACCTTCTCACGTTCTGGCACTTTCTGGTGCCTTTGGACCCAAGTTCCAGTTTTGGTCTCTTTTGGTTCCCTTTTGCTTACCGGCAAAGGAATACGTGCAAAACTCGTCTCAAGCCACTGAAACTCCTTGAATATCACTCGTAGAACGCAAAGGAAGGATTTCTCACCACCTTCTCCTCTTCTGCCGCTTTCTGGCACCTTTGGACCCAAGTTCCAGTTTTGGTCTCTTTTGGTTCCCTTTTGCTTACCAGCAAAGGTATACGTGCGAAACTCGTCTCAAGCCACTGAAACTCCTTAAATATCACTCCGAAGACACAAAGGAAGGCTTTCTCACCACCTTCTCACGTTCTGGCCCTCTCTGGTGTCTTTGAACCAAAGTTCCAGTTTTGGTCTCTTTTGGTACCCTTTTGCTTACCAGCTAAGGAAGACGTGCGAAACTCGTCTCAGGCCACTAAAACCCTTGAATATCACGCCTAGGACTCAAAGGAAAGCTTTCCCATCACCTTCTCACGTTCTGGTGCCTTTGGACCCAAGTTCCAGTTTTGGTCTCTTTTGGTTCCCTTTTGCTTACCGGCAAAGTAAGACGTGCGAAACTTGTCTCAAGCCACTGAAACTCCTTAAATATCACTCCTAGAACTCAAAGGAAGGATTTCTCACCACCTTCTCCCCTTCTGTCACTTTCTGGTACCTTTGGACCCAAGTTCTAGTTTTGTTTTCTTTTGGTCCCTTTTGCTTACCGGCAAAGGAAGACGTGCGAAACTCGTCTCAAGCCACTGAAACTCCTTGAATATCACTCCTAGAACTGAAAGGATGGATTTCTCACCACCTTCTCCCCTTCTGGCACTTTCTGGCGTCTTTAGGCCCAAGTTCCAGTTTTGGTCTCTTTTGGTCCGTTTTTTCTTACCGGCAAAGGAAGACGTGCGAAACTCGTCTCAGGCGACTAAAACTCCTTGAATATCCCGCCTAGGACTCAAAGGAAGGCTTTCCTATCACCTTCTCACGATCTTGCACTCTCTGGTGCCTTTGGACCCAAATTCCAGTTTTGGTCTCTTTTGGTTCCCTTTTGTTACCGGCAAAGGAAGACGTGCGAAACTCGTCTCAGGCCACTAAAACTCCTTGAATATCACGCCTAGGACTCAAAGGAAAGCTTTCCCATCACCTTCTCACGTTCTGGTGCCTTTGGACCCAAGTTCCAGTTTTGGTCTCTTTTGGTTCCCTTTTGCTTACCGGAAAAGTAAGACGTGCGAAACTCGTCTCAAGCCACTGAAACTCCTTGAATATCACTCCTAGAACTCAAAGGAAGGATTTCTCACCACCTTCTCCCCTTCTGGCACTTTCTGGCGCCTTTGGACCCAAGTTCCAGTTTTTGTCTCTTTTGGTCCCTTTTTTCTTACTGGCAAAGGGAGACTTGCGAAACTCGTCTCAGGCCACTAAAACTCTTTGAATATCACGCCTAGAACTCAAAGGAAGGCTTTCCCACCACCTTCTCACGTTCTGGCACTTTCTGGTGCCTTTGGACCCAAGTTCCAGTTTTGGTCTCTTTTGGTTCCCTTTTGCTTACTGGCAAAGGAAGACGTGCAAAACCCGTCTCAGGCCACTAAAACTGCTTGAATATCACGCCTAGGACTCAAAGGAAGTCTTTCCCACCACCTTCTCACGTTCTGGCGCTTTCTGGTGCCTTTGGACCCAAGTTCCAGTTTTGGTCTCTTTTAGTTCCCTTTTGCTTACCAGCAAAGAAAGACGTGCGAAACTCGTCTGAAGCCACTGAAAGTCCTTGAATATCACTCCTAGAACTCAAAGGAATGATTTCTCACCACCTTCTCCCCTTCTGTCACTTTCTGGCGCCTTTGGACCCAAGTTCTAGTTTTGGTCTCTTTTGGTCCCTTTTTGCTTACGGCAAAGGAAGTCGTGCGAAACTCGTCTCGGGCCACTGAAACTCCTTGAATATCACTCCGAATACACAAAGGAAGGCTTTCCCACCACATTCTCACGTTCTGGAACTATCTGGTGCCTTTGGACCCAACTTCCAGTTTTGGTCTCTTTTGGTTCCCTTTTGCTTACTGGCAAAGGAAGACGTGCAAAACTCGTCTCAGGCCACTAAAACTCGT
This sequence comes from Abrus pulchellus subsp. cantoniensis, assembly GCA_024086825.1. Lineage (NCBI taxonomy): Eukaryota > Viridiplantae > Streptophyta > Magnoliopsida > Fabales > Fabaceae > Abrus > Abrus pulchellus. The sequence goes on along the minus strand of JAKRVW010000004.1, from coordinate 317,728 downwards.
TGAATATCACGCCTAGGACTCAAAGGAAGGCTTTCCCACCACCTTCTAACGTTCCGGCACTTTCTGGTGCCTTTGGACCCAAGTTCCAGTTTTGGTCTCTTTTGGTTCGCTTTTGCTTAACGGCAAAGGAAGACGTGCGAAACTCAACTCAAGCCACTGAAACTCCTTGAATATCACTCATAGAACTCAAAGGAAGGATTTCTCACCACCTTCTCCCCTTCTGGCACTTTCTGGCACCTTTGGACCCAAGTTCCAGTTTTGGTCTCTTTTGGTTCCCTTTTTGCTTACCGGCAAAGGAAGACGTGCGAAACTCGTCTCAGGCCACTAAAACTCTTTGAATATCACGCGTAGGACTCAAAGGAAGGCTTTCCCACCACCTTCTCACGTTCTGGCACTTTCTGGTGCCTTTGGACCCAAGTTCTAGTTTTGGTCTCTTTTGGTTCCCTTTTGCTTACCGGGAAAGGAAGACGTGCGAAACTCGTCTCAGGCCACTAAAACTCTTTGAATATCACGCGTAGGACTCAAAGGAAGGCTTTCCCACCACCTTCTCACGTTCTGGCACTTTCTGGTGCCTTTGGACCCAAGTTCTAGTTTTGGTCTCTTTTGGTTCCCTTTTGTTACCGGCAAAGGAAGACGTGCGAAACTCGTCTCGGGCCACTAAAACTCCTTGAATATCACGCCTAGGACTCAAAGGAAAGCTTTCCCATCACCTTCTCACGTTCTGGTGCCTTTGGACCCAAGTTCCAGTTTTGGTCTCTTTTGGTTCCCTTTTGCTTACCGGAAAAGTAAGACGTGCGAAACTCGTCTCAAGCCACTGAAACTCCTTAAATATCACTCATAGAACTCAAAGGAAGGATTTCTCACCACCTTCTCCCCTTCTGGCACTTTCTGGCACCTTTGGACCCAAGTTCCAGTTTTGGTCTCTTTTGCTCCCTTTTTGCTTACCGGCAAAGGAAGACGTGCGAAACTCGTCTCAGGCCACTAAAACTCTTTGAATATCACGCGTAGGACTCAAAGGAAGGCTCTCCCACCACCTTCTCACGTTCTGGCACTTTCTGGTGCCTTTGGACCCAAGTTCCAGTTTTGGTCTCTTTTGGTTCCCTTTTGCTTACTGGCAAAGGAAGACGTGCAAAACTCGTCTCAGGCCACTAAAACTCCTTGAATATCACGCCTAGGACTCAAAGGAAGGCTTTCCCACCACCTTCTAACGTTCTGGCACTTTCTGGTGCCTTTGGACCCAAGTTCCAGTTTTGGTCTCTTTTGGTTCGCTTTTGCTTACCGGCAAAGGAAGACGTGCGAAACTCAACTCAAGCCACTGAAACTCCTTAAATATCACTCCTAGAACTCAAAGGAAAGATTTCTCACCACCTTCTCCCCTTCTGTCACTTTCTGGTAGCTTTGGACCCAAGTTCTAGTTTTTCTCTCTTTTGGTCCCTTTTGCTTACCGGCAAAGGAAGACGATCGAAACTCGTCTCAACCCACTGAAACTCCTTGAATATCACTCCTAGAACTCAAAGGAAGGAATTCTCTCCACCTTTTCCCCTTCTGGCACTTTCTGGCGCCTTTGGACCCAAGTTCCAGTTTTTGTCTCTTTTGGTCCCTTTTTGCTTACTGGCAAACGGAGACTTGCGAGACTCATCTCAGGCCACTAAAACTCTTTGAATATCACGCCTAGGACACAAAGGAAGGCTTTCCCACCACCTTCTCACGTTCTGGCACTTTCTGGCCTTTGGACCCAAGTTCCAGTTTTGGTCTCTTTTGGTTCCCTTTTGCTTACCGGCAAAGGAAGACGTGCAAAACTATTCTCAGGCCCTTAAAACTGCTTGAATATCACGCCTAGGACTCAAAGGAAAGCTTTCCCATCACCTTTTCACGTTCTGGCACTTTCTGGTGCCTTTGGACCCAAGTTCCAGTTTTGGTCTCTTTTGGTTCCCTTTTGCTTACCGGCAAAGGAAGATGTGCCAAACTTGTCTTAGGCCACTAAAACTGCTTGAATATCACGCCTAGGACTTAAAGGAAACCTTTCCCATCACCTTCTCACGTTCTGGCACTTTCTGGTGCCTTTGGACCCAAGTTCTAGTTTTGGTCTCTTTTGGTCCCTTTTTGCTTACCGGCAAAGGAAGACGTGCGAAACTCGTCTCAGGCGACTAAAACTCCTTGAATATCCCGCCTAGGACTCAAAGGAAGGTTTTCCCATCACCTTCTCACGATCTTGCACTCTCTGGTGCCTTTGGACCCAAATTCCAGTTTTGGTCTCTTTTGGTTCCCTTTTGTTACCGGCAAAGGAAGACGTGCGAAACTCGTCTCAGGCCACTAAAACTCCTTGAATATCACGCCTAGGACTCAAAGGAAAGCTTTCCCATCACCTTCTCACGTTCTGGTGCCTTTGGACCCAAGTTCCAGTTTTGGTCTCTTTTGGTTACCTTTTGCTTACCGGCAAAGTAAGACGTGCGAAACTCGTCTCAAGCCACTGAAACTCCTTGAATATCACTCCTAGAACTCGAAGGAAGGATTTCTCACCACCTTCTCCCCTTCTGGCACTTTCTGGCGCCTTTGGACCCAAGTTCCAGTTTTTGTCTCTTTTGGTCCCTTTTTTCTTACTGGCAAAGGGAGACTTGCGAAACTCGTCTCAGACCACTAAAACTCTTTCAATATCACGCCTAGGAGTCAAAGGAAGGCTTTCCCACCACCTTCTCACGTTCTGGCACTTTTTGGTGCCTTTCGACCCAAGTTCCAGTTTTGGTCTCTTTTGGTTCCCTTTTGCTTATCGGCAAAGGAAGACGTGCAAAACTCGTCTCAGGCCACTAAAACTCCTTGAATATCACGCCTAGGACTCAAAGGAAGGCTTTCCCACCACCTTCTCACGTTCTGGCGCTTTCTGGTGCCTTTGGACCCAAGTTCCAGTTTTGGTCTCTTTTAGTTCCCTTTTGCTTACCGGCAAAGAAAGACGTGCGAAACTCGTCTGAAGCCACTGAAAGTCCTTGAATATCACTCCTAGAACTCAAAGGAATGATTTCTCACAACCTTCTCCCCTTCTGTCACTTTCTGGCGCCTTTGGACCCAAGTTCTAGTTTTGGTCTCTTTTGGTCCCTTTTTGCTTACCGGCAAAGGAAGTCGTGCGAAACTCGTCTCGGGCCACTGAAACTCCTTGAATATCACTCCGAAGACACAAAGGAAGGCTTTCCCACCACATTCTCACGTTCTGGAACTTTCTGGTGCCTTTGGACCCAACTTCAAGTTTTGGTCTCTTTTGGTTCCCTTTTGCTTACCGGCAAAGGAAGACGTGCGAAACTCGTCTCAGGCAACTAAAACTCCTTGAATATCACGCCTAGGACTCAAAGGAAGGCTTTCCCACCACCTTCTCACGTTCTGGCACTTTCTGGTGCCTTTGGACCCAAGTTCCAGTTTTGGTCTCTTTTGGTTCCCTTTTGCTTACCGGCAAAGGAAGACGTGCAAAACTCGTCTCAAGCCACTGACACTCTTTGAATATCACTCCCAAGACTCAAAGGAAGGCTTTCCCATAACCTTCTCACGTTCTGGCACTTTTGGTGCATTTGGACCCAAGTTCCAGTTTTGGTCTCTTTTGGTTCGCTTTTGCTTACCGGCAAAGGAAGACGTGCGAAACTCGTCTCAAGCCACTGAAACTCCTTGAATATCACTCATAGAACTCAAAGGAAGGATTTCTCACCACCTTCTCCCCTTCTGGCACTTTCTGGCACCTTTGGACCCAAGTTCCAGTTTTAGTCTCTTTTGCTCCCTTTTTGCTTACTGGCAAAGGGAGACTTACGAAATTCGTCTCAGGCTACTAAAACTCCTTGAATATCACGCCTAGGACTCAAAGGAAGGCTTTCCCACCACCTTCTCACATTGTAGCACTTTCTGGTGCCTTTGGACCCAAGTTCCAGTTTTGCTCTCTTTTGGTTCCCTTTTTGCTTACCGGCAAAGGAAGACGTGCGAAACTCGTCTCAGGCCACTAAAACTCCTTGAATATCACGCCTAGGACTCAAAGGAAGGCTTTCCCACCACCTTCTCACGTTCTGGGACTTTCTGGTGCCTTTGGACCCAAGTTCCAGTTTTGGTATCTTTTGGTTCCCTTTTGCTTACCGGCAAAGGAAGACGTGCAAAACTTGTCTCAGGCCACTAAAACTGCTTGAATATCACGCCTAGGACTCAAAGGAAAGCTTTCCCATCACCTTTTCACGTTCTGGCACTTTCTGGTGCCTTTGGACCCAAGTTCCGCTTTGGTCTCTTTTGGTTCCCTTTTGCTTACCGGCAAAGGAAGACGTGCGAAACTTGTCTCAGGCCACTAAAACTGCTTGAATATCACGCCTAGGACTCAAAGGAAAGCTTTCCCATCACCTTCTCACGTTCTGGCACTTTCTGGTGCCTTTGGACCCAAGTTCCAGTTTTGGTCTCTTTTGGTCCCTTTTTGCTTACCGGCAAAGGAAGACGTGCGAAACTCGTCTCAGGCGACTAAAACTCCTTGAATATCCCGCCTAGGACTCAAAGGAAGGCTTTCCCATCACCTTCTCACGATCTTGCACTCTCTGGTGCCTTTGGACCCAAATTCCAGTTTTGGTCTCTTTTGGTTCCCTTTTGCTTACCGGCAAAGGAAGACGTGCGAAACTCATCTCAGGCCACTAAAACTCCTTGAATATCATGCCTAGGACTCAAAGGACAGCTTTCCCATCACCTTCTCACGTTCTGGTGCCTTTGGACCCAAGTTCCAGTTTTGGTCTCTTTTGGTTCCATTTTGCTTACCGGCAAAGGAAGACGTGCGAAACTCGTCTCAGGCCACAAAACTCTTTGAATATCACGCGTAGGGCTCAAAGGAAGGCTTTCCCACCACCTTCTCACGTTCTGGCACTTTCTGGTGCCTTTGGACCCAAGTTCCAGTTTTGGTCTCTTTTGGTTCCCTTTTTCTTACCGGCAAAGTAAGACGTGCGAAACTCGTCTCAAGCCACTGAAACTCCTTGAATATCACTCCTAGAACTCAAAGGAAGGATTTCTCACCACCTTCTCCCCTTCTGTCAATTTCTAGTACCTTTGGACCCAAGTTCTAGTTTTGTTCTCTTTTGGTCCCTTTTGCTTACCAGCAAAGGAAGACGTGCGAAACTCGTCTCAAGCCACTGAAACTCCTTGAATATCACTCCTAGAACTCAAAGGAAGGATTTCTCACCACCTTCTCCCCTTCTGTCACTTTCTAGTACCTTTGGACCCAAGTTCTAGTTTTGTTCTCTTTTAGTTCCCTTTTGCTTACCGGCAATGAAAGACGTGCGAAACTCGTCTGAAGCCACTGACACTCCTTGAATATCACTCCTAGGACTCAAAGGAAGGCTTTCCCATAACCTTCTCACGTTCTGGCACTTTCTGGTGCCTTTGGACCCAAGTTCCAGTTTTGGTATCTTTTTGTTCCCTTTTGCTTACCGGCAAAGGAAGACGTGCAAAACTTGTCTCAGGCCACTAAAACTGCTTGAATATCACGCCTAGGACTCAAAGGAAAGCTTTCCCATCACCTTTTCACGTTCTGGCACTTTCTGGTGCCTTTGGACCCAAGTTCCAGTTTTGGTCTCTTTTGGTTCCCTTTTGCTTACTGGCAAAGGAAGACGTGCAAAACTCGTCTCAGGCCACTAAAACTGCTTGAATATCACGCCTAGGACTCAAAGGAAGGCTTTCCCATAACCTTCTCACGTTCTGGCACTTTCTGGTGCCTTTCGACCCAAGTTCCAGTTTTGGTCTCTTTTGGTTCGCTGTTGCTTACCGGCAAAGGAAGACGTGCGAAACTCGTCTCAAGCCACTGAAACTCCTTGAATATCACTCATAGAACTCAAAGGAAGGATTTCTCACCACCTTCTCCCCTTCTGGCACTTTCTGGCACCTTTGGACCCAAGTTCCAGTTTTAGTCTCTTTTGCTCCCTTTTTGCTTACCGGCAAAGGAAGTCGTGCGAAACTCGTCTCGGGCCACTGAAACTCCTTGAATATCACTCCGAAGACACAAAGGAAGGCTTTCCCACCACATTCTCACGTTCTGGAACTTTCTGGTGCCTTTGGACCCAACTTCAAGTTTTGGTCTCTTTTGGTTCCCTTTTGCTTACCGGCAAAGGAAGACGTGCGAAACTCGTCTCAGGCAACTAAAACTCCTTGAATATCACGCCTAGGACTCAAAGGAAGGCTTTCCCACCACCTTCTCACGTTCTGGCACTTTCTGGTGCCTTTGGACCCAAGTTCCAGTTTTGGTCTCTTTTGGTTCCCTTTTGCTTACCGGCAAAGGAAGACGTGCAAAACTCGTCTCAAGCCACTGACACTCTTTGAATATCACTCCCAAGACTCAAAGGAAGGCTTTCCCATAACCTTCTCACGTTCTGGCACTTTCTGGTGCCTTTGGACCCAAGTTCCAGTTTTGGTCTCTTTTGGTTCGCTTTTGCTTACCGGCAAAGGAAGACGTTCGAAACTCGTCTCAAGCCACTGAAACTCCTTGAATATCACTCATAGAACTCAAAGGAAGGATTTCTCACCACCTTCTCCCCTTCTGGCACTTTCTGGCACCTTTGGACCCAAGTTCCAGTTTTAGTCTCTTTTGCTCCCTTTTTGCTTACTGGCAAAGGGAGACTTACGAAATTCGTCTCAGGCTACTAAAACTCCTTGAATATCACGCCTAGGACTCAAAGGAAGGCTTTCCCACCACCTTCTCACATTGTAGCACTTTCTGGTGCCTTTGGACCCAAGTTCCAGTTTTGCTCTCTTTTGGTTCCCTTTTTGCTTACCGGCAAAGGAAGACGTGCGAAACTCGTCTCAGGCCACTAAAACTCCTTGAATATCACGCCTAGGACTCAAAGGAAGGCTTTCCCACCACCTTCTCACGTTCTGGGACTTTCTGGTGCCTTTGGACCCAAGTTCCAGTTTTGGTATCTTTTGGTTCCCTTTTGCTTACCGGCAAAGGAAGACGTGCAAAACTTGTCTCAGGCCACTAAAACTGCTTGAATATCACGCCTAGGACTCAAAGGAAAGCTTTCCCATCACCTTTTCACGTTCTGGCACTTTCTGGTGCCTTTGGACCCAAGTTCCAGTTTTGGTCTCTTTTGGTTCCCTTTTGCTTACCGGCAAAGGAAGACGTGCGAAACTTGTCTCAGGCCACTAAAACTGCTTGAATATCACGCCTAGGACTCAAAGGAAAGCTTTCCCATCACCTTCTCACGTTCTGGCACTTTCTGGTGCCTTTGGACCCAAGTTCCAGTTTTGGTCTCTTTTGGTCCCTTTTTGCTTACCGGCAAAGGAAGACGTGCGAAACTCGTCTCAGGCGACTAAAACTCCTTGAATATCCCGCCTAGGACTCAAAGGAAGGCTTTCCCATCACCTTCTCACGATCTTGCACTCTCTGGTGCCTTTGGACCCAAATTCCAGTTTTGGTCTCTTTTGGTTCCCTTTTGCTTACCGGCAAAGGAAGACGTGCGAAACTCATCTCAGGCCACTAAAACTCCTTGAATATCATGCCTAGGACTCAAAGGACAGCTTTCCCATCACCTTCTCACGTTCTGGTGCCTTTGGACCCAAGTTCCAGTTTTGGTCTCTTTTGGTTCCCTTTTGCTTACCGGCAAAGGAAGACGTGCGAAACTCGTCTCAGGCCACAAAACTCTTTGAATATCACGCGTAGGGCTCAAAGGAAGGCTTTCCCACCACCTTCTCACGTTCTGGCACTTTCTGGTGCCTTTGGACCCAAGTTCCAGTTTTGGTCTCTTTTGGTTCCCTTTTTCTTACCGGCAAAGTAAGACGTGCGAAACTCGTCTCAAGCCACTGAAACTCCTTGAATATCACTCCTAGAACTCAAAGGAAGGATTTCTCACCACCTTCTCCCCTTCTGTCAATTTCTAGTACCTTTGGACCCAAGTTCTAGTTTTGTTCTCTTTTGGTCCCTTTTGCTTACCAGCAAAGGAAGACGTGCGAAACTCGTCTCAAGCCACTGAAACTCCTTGAATATCACTCCTAGAACTCAAAGGAAGGATTTCTCACCACCTTCTCCCCTTCTGTCACTTTCTAGTACCTTTGGACCCAAGTTCTAGTTTTGTTCTCTTTTAGTTCCCTTTTGCTTACCGGCAATGAAAGACGTGCGAAACTCGTCTGAAGCCACTGACACTCCTTGAATATCACTCCTAGGACTCAAAGGAAGGCTTTCCCATAACCTTCTCACGTTCTGGCACTTTCTGGTGCCTTTGGACCCAAGTTCCAGTTTTGGTATCTTTTTGTTCCCTTTTGCTTACCGGCAAAGGAAGACGTGCAAAACTTGTCTCAGGCCAGTAAAACTGCTTGAATATCACGCCTAGGACTCAAAGGAAAGCTTTCCCATCACCTTTTCACGTTCTGGCACTTTCTGGTGCCTTTGGACCCAAGTTCCAATTTTGGTCTCTTTTGGTTCCCTTTTGCTTACCGGCAAAGGAAGACGTGCGAAACTTGTCTCAGGCCACTAAAACTGCTTGAATATCACGCCTAGGACTCAAAGGAAGGCTTTCCCATAACCTTCTCACGTTCTGGCACTTTCTGGTGCCTTTCGACCCAAGTTCCAGTTTTGGTCTCTTTTGGTTCGCTGTTGCTTACCGGCAAAGGAAGACGTGCGAAACTCGTCTCAAGCCACTGAAACTCCTTGAATATCACTCATAGAACTCAAAGGAAGGATTTCTCACCACCTTCTCCCCTTCTGGCACTTTCTGGCACCTTTGGACCCAAGTTCCAGTTTTAGTCTCTTTTGCTCCCTTTTTGCTTACTGGCAAAGGGAGACTTACGAAATTCGTCTCAAGCTACTAAAACTCCTTGAATATCACGCCTAGGACTCAAAGGAAGGCTTTCCCACCACCTTCTCACATTGTAGCACTTTCTGGTGCCTTTGGACCCAAGTTCCAGTTTTGGTCTCTTTTGCTCCCTTTTTGCTTACTGGCAAAGGGAGACTTGCGAAACTCGTCTCAGGCCACTAAAACTCTTTGAATATCACGCCTAGGACTCAAAGGAAGGCTTTCCCACCACCTTCTCACGTTCTGGCGCTTTCTGGTGCCTTTGGACCCAAGTTCCAGTTTTGGTCTCTTTTAGTTCCCTTTTGCTTACCGGCAAAGAAAGACGTGCAAAACTCGTCTCAAGCCACTGAAACTCCTTGAATATTACTCCTAGAACTCAAAGGAAAGATTTCTCACCACCTTCTCCCCTTCTGTCACTTTCTGGTAGCTTTGGACCCAAGTTCTAGTTTTTCTCTCTTTTGGTCCCTTTTGCTTACCGGCAAAGGAAGACGTTCGAAACTCGTCTCAACCCACTGAAACTCCTTGAATATCACTCCTAGAACTCAAAGGAAGGAATTCTCTCCACCTTATCCCCTTCTGGCACTTTCTGGCGCCTTTGGACCCAAGTTCCAGTTTTTGTCTCTTTTGGTCCCTTTTTGCTTACTGGCAAACGGAGACTTGCGAGACTCATCTCAGGCCACTAAAACTCTTTGAATATCACGCCTAGGACACAAAGGAAGGCTTTCCCACCACCTTCTCACGTTCTGGCACTTTCTGGTGCCTTTGGACCCAAGTTCCAGTTTTTGTCTCTTTTGGTCCCTTTTTGCTTACTGGCAAACGGAGACTTGCGAGACTCATCTCAGGCCACTAAAACTCTTTGAGTATCACTCCTAGAACTCAAAGGAAGGATTTCTCTCCACCTTCTCCCCTTCTGGCACTTTCTGGCGCCTTTGGACCCAAGTTCCAGTTTTTGTCTCTTTTGCTCCCTTTTTGCTTACTGGCAAAGGAAGACGTGCGAAACTCGTCTCAGGCAACTAAAACTCCTTGAATATCCCGCCTAGGACTCAAAGGAAGGCTTTCCCATCACCTTCTCACGATCTTGCACTCTCTGGTGCCTTTGGACCCAAATTCCAGTTTTGGTCTCTTTTAGTTCCCTTTTGCTTACCGGCAAAGGAAGACGTGCGAAACTCGTCTCAGGCCACTAAAACTCCTTGAATATCATGCCTAGGACTCAAAGGACAGCTTTCCCATCACCTTCTCACGTTCTGGTGCCTTTGGACCTGATGTATTCCCAAATGGGATAGGATCTTTGAGGGCTGGACCTTGTTCTGAATTGTTCACAGGAAGAAGAAAGAAGAAACAGAGGCAAACAACAGCAAACAAACACAAACGAAATTTGGAGAACCAAAAAAAAGGAAAACGAAATTGGAAAGAAAAATCCCAGAAAGGCAACTCAATCAAGATTATTGATTTAGGGTTAAGGAGATTGGGGAAAACGAAATCAGCAAAGAATAGATATGAAAATTAAAGGAAATTAAAAGAATTCCATGGCATCACACACAAAGGAATTCAATTAACAACTTACCTTAGAAAAATAACAAGAAACAGCCCTTGAATCACTCAAGGAATAGAGAATCACTCTCTAGGTTCTCAAGCTTCACACTTAGAGAAAAAAACGGAAGTTTTTTTTATTCACTCCAAAACTGATTCTTTTACATTTTCACGTTCAGCCCCCTTTTATCTAACCTAGGCTGATTTGATTTACCCATCATAAGCAGTTGGCCCACATTGCCATGTCACCTAATTTTCTATATTAAAATTTCAACTTGTGCAATTTAAATAAACTCTTAAATCCTTGCTAAAATCTGGTCAGTATAAGACCAATACGATAATTAAAATAAAATGATACAAGTAGCCTCCAAATGTGCAAAGCTAGGACTTAAACCCATGACCTTTAACTCCTAACTCTCCTTTAACCTTACGCTCTTGACCACTTGAGCCCTCCTCTTGTTCTTGTCAATGTAAACAAAACAAATTGTCTTGTTATCCTTCTAAGCATGAATATGACACAAACTTGGGCTGCACTTGTAAAGGTGGCTCCTTCTCTCCAAAATGCTTGACCATGAGTTGATGCAACACCTCCTTCGCTTTTCTTGCTCTTGCCCTTGTCATAGGACCTCCAATGCCTTCAAGAGCCTTTGAATCATTGCCATGCTCCTCCAAATTGCCTAGGCTGTTAGCTCCCTCCAAAATATGGTCTCCATCATTCCCTCCCTCTTCAATTGGATTTGCCCTCAAATCTTCTCCTACATCAAACAAAGAAAGATCAGCAACATTAAAGGTTGAACTTACGTTATACTCACCTGGAAGTTTTATCTTATACGCATTGTCACCAATCTTCTCCAAGACTCTAAAAGGTCCATCTCCTCTTGGGTGAAGTTTTGATTTCCTTTGTTCAGGAAATCTTTCTTTTCTGAAATGTACCCACACCCAATCACCAGGTTGAAAAACCATTTTCTTGCGGCCCTTATTAGCTTGTTTTGCATAAGATTCAGTTCTCTTCTCAATTTGAGCTTTTACTTGTTCATGAATCCTTTTAACAAAATCAGCTTTGGCAGCTCCTTCCTTATGCTTAAACACAGAGATGTTAGGCATAGAAATCAAATCAAGAGGGGTTAATGGATTAAAACCATAAACAATTTCAAAAGGAGAGCATTTTGTAGTGGAATGTACAGCCCTATTATAAGCAAATTCTACATGTGGTAAGCATAATTCCCAAGATTTTAAATTTTTCTTTAAGATCGCTCTAAGCAAAGTCCCTAAAGTCCTATTCACTACCTCTGTTTGCCCATCTGTTTGTGGGTGACAAGTAGTAGAAAAGAGAAGTTTAGTACCTAACTTACCCCACAAAGTTCTCCAAAAATGACTCAAGAACTTGCTATCTCTATCCCTTACCACACTTCTAGGGAGTCCATGCCACCTCACTACTTCCCTGAAAAACAAATCTGCCACATGACAAGCATCATCAACTTTTTTACAAGGAATGAAATGTGCCATTTTAGAGAACCTAGAAAGAAGGAGATAAAGAATCTCTTACCCAACCTTTAGAAAGAAGTTCTTCCACTTGCCTGCAAATTTCTTTGGTTTCCTCAGGATTGCTCCTATAAGCTGGCTTGTTTGGAATGGAAGCTCCTGGGATGAGATCAATGTGATGCTCTATTCCTCTCAATGGTGGTAATCCACTTGGCAATTCCAGAGGAAAAACATCTTTGAACTCCTGCAACAAAGAAGATATAGGAGGAGGAAGATCTAAAGGAAAAGAGATGTTAGTGGACAAACATGGTTTGCAATACAACACATAGAGTGGTTGTTTTGCAAGCAAACTTTTTCTCACTTCTTTTTCCTTTGCCACTCCACTCTCATTATTTTTTTTATTTTTCTTTTTATTTTCTTCCAATCCTTTACTTTTCTCTCTTTGACTTTTCTCTAAGTCACTTTCTGCCCTTCTCTCTTTTTTCTCTTTAATCATTTTTTCTCATTCTCATTTGATCATTACAAACCTCTTGTGGACTTAAGGGATTAAGCACCACTTTCTTGTTGTTTTGCAAGAATGAGATCTTGTTGGTAAACCCATCATGAACAGCCTTGTGGTCATATTGCCAAGGCCTACCAAGCAAGATATGAGGAGCCTCCATAGGAACCACATCACATAAAATAACATCATTATAGCTCCCAATGGATATAGGTACCTCCACTTGATGCTTCACTGCTACTTCACCACTTTCACTTAGCCATTGTAGCTTGTAGGGTCTTGGATGAGGTTTGGTGGAAAGATTAAGCTTAGACACCAAACGTGTGCTAGCTACATTTGTGCAGCTCCCACCATCAATAATAACTAAGCATACCTTTCCTTGAACTGTGCACCTAGTATGGAAGATATTCTCCCTTTGGCTACCATCCAAGGGCACCAACTTATTACCCAACAGCCTCCTCACCATCAAGACATCTCCTTCAACATCAACCTCTGCATTCAACTCTTCCTCACTAGCAGTGTCTCCAAAATCTGACTCACTAGTGTATTCTCCATTGTCTTTGATGATGATTGTTCTTTTTGTAGGGCACTCATAGGCATAGTGACCCTTTCCTTGGCACTTGAAACATGTCACATCTCTAGCCCTTCCTGAAGTTTCACTTTTTCCCTTAGAATCATTTCTAGTAGATGGAGAGAACCCCTTGGCTGATTTACTTGTTGGACTTAAAGTGGAAGAGCTTGAACCATAACCCTCCCTCTTAGGCTTTTCATTCCATTTGGAAGAGTTTGGAGTGAAACTCCTTTTAGCTACACCTTTTCTTTTCAATTGCTGCTCAACTTGCATTGCTTTGTGTAACAAGTCTTCCATCTCAATATATTCCTGCAATTCAACCACATCCCTAACATCATGAGACAAGCCATTAACAAACCTCACCATTGTTACTTCGGGATCCTCCTCCAAGTTGGCTTGAATCATCAATAGCTCCATTTCCTTGTGGTACTCCTCAACACTCCTACTTCCTTGGGTGAGCTTTTGAAGCTTGAACTTCAAATCTCTTTCATATGAACTAGGAATGTACCTCTTCCTCATCATCCTTTTCATTTCAGTCCAAGTCTGAATCAGAGGGCTATCTTCTCCTCGTCTTTCTCTCTGCAATTTATTCCACCAAATCAAAGCATAATGAGAAAACTCAGTGGCAGCCAACCTTACCTTTTGTTCCTCATCATAATCTCCACAGGCAAAAACATTCTCAATCTTCATCTCCCATTCAAGATAGGCTTCTGGATCATTCTTGCCACGGAATGGAGGAATGGTGAGCTTTACTCCTCTAACGGCTTGCTGCCTTGTAGTATCTCTCTCCCTTCTATGCTCCTCATTTTGGTTTCTCCCTCCAAATTCTCTCCTTTGCTCCAATTGATCAATCCTTTCATGCAACTCTTCATTTTGTTGTTTAAGCAACCTCTCAAGATGTTGAGTGAGAGCTTGCATTTGCATAGGATCCAATCCTCCTTGACCTGCCATATCTTATCCAAAACACAAACCAAGATCAAGTAATCATGCAAGAATCAATTCGGCCAAATCCTCTTCCTTACCAAAGTGTTTCACTAAAAAAAAAATGGCTTTTTTTTTTTAATTTCACACCCTTGCCTTTTTCCACTCTTTGATCCTCTTGATCCTTGAAAGATTCAATACTAGAACTTTATATCTAGCAAGGTAACAAGTTAATTAAAAACCAAAGAGTATAAATCCACAAAATTTCAGCAAGGACAAAAAAAAGTGTTTTGACCACGGTTATAGAAGAAAATAACACAAACAAAGACACGAAAGCTATTTAGAAGTAAAGGATGAAGAAAAAAAATTTTTTTTTTTAAAAAAGGTAGACAAAGACACAAAGAAGTACGTAATGACAAACAAGGACAGAAAAACAGGAATAACAATTCCAATTACACAATTCAAGATTGAGCATCAATGTAAGATAAGCAATTTTGTAACCCACAAACCTAATTGGATGAATTTGGTACTAATTGGTGAATTAGAGTTTCTTCACTTTCAATTTGGGGCTAATTTTGTATTTGTGGTTCAGAACGGCAACTAGGGCAAAAATTAGTTTTTCTTTCCCTCTTTTGATTTTTTTTTTTTACGTCAATTCAATTCTGCCCACTACCAAAACAGTTTGCAATTTCAATCCAATGGAATACCAAATGTGAAATTGAGAAAAGGAATTAGGGCTACCTTGTTTGATGTCAATAGGTCTTCAAAACCCTCTCAACAAGAGCTCTGATACCACTTGATGTATTCCCAAATGGGATAGGATCTTTGAGGGCTGGACCTTGTTCTGAATTGTTCACAGGAAGAAGAAAGAAGAAACAGAGGCAAACAACAGCAAACAAACACAAACGAAATTTGGAGAACCAAAAAAAAGGAAAATGAAATTGGAAAGAAAAATCCCAGAAAGGCAACTCAATCAAGATTATTGATTTAGGGTTAAGGAGATTGGGGAAAACGAAATCAGCAAAGAATAGATACGAAAATTAAAGGAAATTAAAGAATTCCATGGCATCACACACAAAGGAATTCAATTAACAACTTACCTTAGAAAAATAACAAGAAACAGCCCTTGAATCACTCAAGGAATAGAGAATCACTCTCTAGGTTCTCAAGCTTCACACTTAGAGAAAAAAAAGGAAGTTTTTTTTATTCACTCCAAAACTGATTCTTTTACATTTTCACGTTCAGCCCCCTTTTATCTAACCTAGGCTGATTTGATTTACCCATCATAAGCAGTTGGCCCACATTGCCATGTCACCTAATTTTCTATATTAAAATTTCAACTTGTGCAATTTAAATAAACTCTTAAATCCTTGCTAAAATCTGGTCAGTATAAGACCAATACGATAATTAAAATAAAATGATACAAGTAGCCTCCAAATGTGCAAAGCTAGGACTTGAACCCATGACCTTTAACTCCTAACTCTCCTTTAACCTTACGCTCTTGACCACTTGAGCCCTCCTCTTGTTCTTGTCAATGTAAACAAAACAAATTGTCTTGTTATCCTTCTAAGCATGAATATGACACAAACTTGGGCTGCACTTGTAAAGGTGGCTCCTTCTCTCCAAAATGCTTGACCATGAGTTGATGCAACACCTCCTTCGCTTTTCTTGCTCTTGCCCTTGTCATAGGACCTCCAATGCCTTCAAGAGCCTTTGAATCATTGCCATGCTCCTCCAAATTGCCTAGGCTGTTAGCTCCCTCCAAAATATGGTCTCCATCAGGACCCAAGTTCCAGTTTTGGTCTCTTTTGGTTCCCTTTTGCTTACCGGCAAAGTAAGACATGCGAAACTCGTCTCAGGCCACTAAAACTCCTTGAATATCACGCCTAGGACTCAAAGGAAGGCTTTCCCACCACCTTCTCACGTTCTGGCACTTTCTGGTGCCTTTGGACCCAAGTTCCAGTTTTGGTCTCTTTTGGTTCCCTTTTGCTTACCAGCAAAGGAAGATGTGCAAAACTCATCTCAAGCCACTGACACTCCTTGAATATCACTCCTAAGACTCAAAGGAAGGCTTTCCCATAACCTTCTCACGTTCTGGCACTTTCTGGTGCCTTTGGACCCAAGTTCCAGTTTTGGTCTCTTTTGGTTCGCTTTTGCTTACCGGCAAAGGAAGACGTTCGAAACTTGTCTCAAGCCACTGAAACTCCTTGAATATCACTCATAGAACTCAAAGGAAGGATTTCTCACCACCTTCTTCCCTTCTGGCACTTTCTGGCACCTTTGGACCCAAGTTCCAGTTTTAGTCTCTTTTGCTCCCTTTTTGCTTACTGGCAAAGGGAGACTTGCGAAACTCGTCTCAGACTACTAAAACTCTTTGAATATCACGCCTAGGACTCAAAGGAAGGCTTTCCCACCACCTTCTCACATTCTAGCACTTTCTGGTGCCTTTGGACCCAAGTTCCAGTTTTGGTCTCTTTTGGTTCCCTTTTTGCTTACCGGCAAAGGAAGACGTGCGAAACTCGTCTCAGGCCACTAAAACTCCTTGATTATCACGCCTAGGACTCAAAGGAAGGCTTTCCCATCACCTTCTCACGTTCTTGCACTCTCTGGTGCCTTTGGACCCAAATTCCAGTTTTGGTCTCTTTTGGTTCCTTTTTGCTTACCGGCAAAGGAAGACGTGCGAAACTCGTCTCCGGCCACTAAAACTCTTTGAATATCACGCCTAGGACTCAAAGAAAGGCTTTCCCACCACCTTCTCACGTTCTAGCACTTTCTAGTGCCTTAAGACCCAAGTTCCAGTTTGGGTCTCTTTTGGTTCCCTTTTGCTTACCGGCAAAGGAAGACGTGCGAAACTCGTCTCAGGCCACTAACACTCCTTCAATATCACGCCTAGGACTCAAAGGAAGGCTTTCCCACCACCTTCTCACGTTCTAGCACTTTCTGGTGCCTTTGGACCCAAGTTCCAGTTTTGGTCTCTTTTGGTTCCCTTTTGCTTACCGGTAAAGGAAGACGTGCGAAACTCGTCTCAAGCCACTGAAACTCCTTGAATATTACTCATAGAACTGAAAGGAATGATTTCTCACCACCTTCTCCCCTTCTGGCACTTTCTGGCACCTTTGGACCCAAGTTCCAGTTTTGGTCTCTTTTGCTCCCTTTTTGCTTACTGGCAAAGGGAGACTTGCGAAACTCGTCTCAGGCCACCAAAACTCGTTGAATATCACGCCTACGACCTAAAGGAAGGCTTTCCCACCACCTTCTCACGTTCTAGCACTTTCTGGTGCCTTTGGACCCAAGTTCCAGTTTTGGTCTCTTTTGGTTCCCTTTTGCTTACCGGCAAAGGAAGACGTGCGAAACTCGTCTCAGGCCACTAAAACTGCTTAAATATCACGCCTAGGACTCAAAGGAAAGCTTTCCCATCACCTTCTCATGTTCTGGCACTTTCTGGTGCCTTTGGACCCAAGTTCCAGTTTTGATCTCTTTTGGTTCCCTTTTGCTTACCGGCAAAGGAAGACGTGCGAAACTCGTCTCAGGCCACTAAAACTCCTTCAATATCACGCCTAGGACTCAAAGGAAGGCTTTCTCACCACCTTCTCACGTTCTGGCACTTTCTGGTGCCTTTGGACCCAAGTTCCAGTTTTGGTCTCTTTTGCTCCCTTTTTGCTTACTGGCTCTCAGGCCACTAAAACTCTTTGAATATCACGCCTAGGACTCAAAGGAAGGCTTTCCCACCACCTTCTCACGTTCTGGCACTTTCTGGTGCCTTTGGACCCAAGTTCCAGTTTTGGTCTCTTTTGCTCCATTTTTGCTTACTGGCTCTTAGGCCACTAAGACTCATTGAATATCACGCCTAGGACTCAAAGGAAGGCTTTCCCACCACCTTCTCACGTTCTGGCACTTTCTAGTGCCTTTGGACCCAAGTTCCAGTTTTGGTCTCTTTTGGTTCCCTTTTTGCTTACCGGCAAAGGAAGACGTGCGAAACTCGTCTCAGGCCACTAAAACTCTTTGAATATCACGCCTAGGACTCAAAGGAAGGCTTTCCCACCACCTTCTCACGTTCTAGCACTTTCTGGTGCCTTTGGACCCAAGTTCCAGTTTTGGTCTCTTTTGGTTCCCTTTTGCTTACTGGCAAAGAAAGACGTGCGAAACTCGTCTCAGGCCACTAAAACTCCTTCAATATCACGCCTACGACTCAAAGGAAGGCTTTCTCACCACCTTCTCCCCTTCTGGCACTTTCTGGCACCTTTGGACCCAAGTTCCAGTTTTGGTCTCTTTTGCTCCCTTTTTGCTTACTGGCTCTCAGGCCACTAAAACTCTTTGAATATCACGCCTACGACTTAAAGGAAGGCTTTCCCACCACCTTCTCACATTCTAGCACTTTCTGGTGCCTTTGGACCCAAGTTCCAGTTTTGGTCTCTTTTGGTTCCCTTTTGCTTACCGGCAAAGGAAGACGTGCGAAACTCGTCTCAGGCCACTAAAACTCCTTCAATATCACGCCTAGGACTCAAAGGAAGGCTTTCTCACCACCTTCTCCCCTTCTGGCACTTTCTGGCACCTTTGGACCCAAGCTCCAGTTTTGGTCTCTTTTGCTCCCTTTTTGCTTACTGGCTCTCAGGGCACTAAAACTCTTTGAATATCACGCCTACGACTTAAAGGAAGGCTTTCCCACCACCTTCTCACAATCTAGCACTTTCTGGTGCCTTTGGACCCAAGTTCCAGTTTTGGTCTCTTTTGGTTCCCTTTTGCTTACCGGCAAAGGAAGACGTGCGAAACTCGTCTCAGGCCACTAAAACTGCTTGAATATCACGCCTAGGACTCAAAGGAAAGCTTTCCCATCACCTTCTCATGTTCTGGCACTTTCTGGTGCCTTTGGACCCAAGTTCCAGTTTTGGTCTCTTTTGGTTCCCTTTTGCTTACCGGCAAAGGAAGACGTGCGAAACTCGTCTCAGGCCACTAAAACTCCTTCAATATCACGCCTAGGACTCAAAGGAAGGCTTTCTCACCACCTTCTCACGTTCTGGCACTTTCTGGTGCCTTTGGACCCAAGTTCCAGTTTTGGTCTCTTTTGCTCCCTTTTTGGTTACTGCCTCTCAGGCCACTAAAACTGTTTGAATATCACGCATAGGACTCAAAGGAAGGCTTTCCCACCACCTTCTCACGTTCTGGCACTTTCTAGTGCCTTTGGACCCAAGTTCCAGTTTTGGTCTCTTTTGGTTCCCTTTTGCTTACCGGCAAAGGAAGACGTGCAAAACTTGTCTCAGGCCACTAAAACTGCTTGAATATCACGCCTAGGACTCAAAGGAAAGCTTTCCCATCACCTTTTCACGTTCTGGCACTTTCTGGTGCCTTTGGACCCAAGTTCCAGTTTTGGTCTCTTTTGGTTCCCTTTTGCTTACCGGCAAAGGAAGACGTGCGAAACTTGTCTCAGGCCACTAAAACTGCTTGAATATCACGCCTAGGACACAAAGGAAAGCTTTCCCATCACCTTCTCACGTTCTGGCACTTTCTGGTGCCTTTGGACCCAAGTTCCAGTTTTGGTCTCTTTTAGTTCCCTTTTACTTACCGGCAAAGAAAGACGTGCGAAACTCGTCTCAAGCCACTGAAACTCCTTGAATATCACTCCTAGAATTCAAAGGAAGGATTTCTCACCACCTTCTCCTCTTCTGTCACTTTCTGGCACCTTTGGACCCAAGTTCCAGTTTTGGTCTCTTTTGGTTCCCTTTTGCTTAGGCAAAGGAATACGTGCGAAACTCGTCTCAAGCCACTGAAACTCCTTGAATATCACTCCGAAGACACAAAGGAAGGCTTTCTCACCACCTTCTCACGTTCTGGCACTCTCTGGTGTCTTCGGACCCAAGTTCTAGTTTTGGTCTCTTTTGGTTCTCTTTTGCTTACCGGCAAAGGAAGACGTGCGAAACTCGTCTCAGGCCACTAAAACTCGTTGAATATCACGCCTAGGACTTAAAGGAAGGCGTTCCCACCACCTTCTCACGTTCTGGCACTTTCTGGTGCCTTTGGACCCAAGTTCCAGTTTTGGTCTCTTTGGGTTCCCTTTTGCTTACCGGCAAAGGAAGACATGCGAAACTCGTCTCAGGCCACTAAAACTCCTTGATTATCACGCCCAGGACTCAAAGGAAGGCTTTCCCATCACCTTCTCACGTTCTTGCACTCTCTGGTGCCTTTGGACCCAAATTCCAGTTTTGGTCTCTTTTGGTTCCCTTTTTGCTTACCGGCAAAGAAAGACGTGCGAAACTCGTCTCCGGCCACTAAACTCTTTGAATATCACGCCTAGGACTCAAAGAAAGGCTTTCCCACCACCTTCTCACGTTCTAGCACTTTCTGGTGCCTTTGGACCCAAGTTCCAGTTTTGGTCTCTTTTGGTTCCCTTTTGCTTACCGGCAAAGGAAGACGTGCGAAACTCGTCTCAAGCCACTAAAACTCCTTCAATATCACGCCTAGGACTCAAAGGAAGGCTTTCCCACCACCTTCTCACGTTCTGGCACTTTCTGGTGCCTTTGGACCCAAGTTCCAGTTTTGCTCTCTTTTGGTTCCCTTTTTGCTTACCGGCAAAGGAAATCGTGCGAAACTCGTCTCAGGCCATTAAAACTCTTTGAATATCATGCCTAGGACTCAAAGGAAGGCTTTCCCACCACCTTCTCACGTTCTAGCACTTTCTGGTGCCTTTGGACCCAAGTTCCAGTTTTGGTCTCTTTTGGTTCCCTTTTCTTTACCGGTAAAGGAAGACGTGCGAAACTCGTCTCAGGCCACTGAAACTCCTTGAATATTACTCATAGAACTGAAAGGAAGGATTTCTCACCACCTTCTCCCTTTCTGGCACTTTCTGGCACCTTTGGACCCAAGTTCTAGTTTTGGTCTCTTTTGCTTCTTTTTTGCTTACTGGCAAAAGGAGACTTGCGAAACTCGTCTCAGGCCACTAAAACTCCTTGATTATCATGCCCAGCACTCAAAGGAAGGCTTTCCCATCACCTTCTCACGTTCTTGCACTCTCTGGTGCCTTTGGACCCAAGTTCCAGTTTTGGTCTCTTTTGGTTCCCTTTTGCTTACCGGCAAAGGAAGACGTGCGAAACTCGTCTCAGGCCATTAAAACTGCTTGAATATCACGCCTAGGACTCAAAGGAAAGCTTTCCCATCACCTTCTCATGTTCTGGCACTTTCTGGTGCCTTTGGACCCAAGTTCCAGTTTTGGTCTCTTTTGGTTCCCTTTTGCTTACCGGCAAAGGAAGACGTGCGAAACTCGTCTCAAGCCACTGAAACTCCTTGAATATTACTCATAGAACTGAAAGGAAGGATTTCTCACCACCTTCTCCCCTTCTGGCACTTTCTGGCACCTTTGGACCCAAGTTCTAGTTTTGGTCTCTTTTGCTTCTTTTTTGCTTACTGGCAAAAGGAGACTTGCGAAACTCGTCTCAGGCCACTAAAACTCCTTGATTATCATGCCCAGCACTCAAAGGAAGGCTTTCCCATCACCTTCTCACGTTCTTGCACTCTCTGGTGCCTTTGGACCCAAGTTCCAGTTTTGGTCTCTTTTGGTTCCCTTTTGCTTACCGGCAAAGGAAGACGTGCGAAACTCGTCTCAGGCCATTAAAACTCTTTGAATATCATGCCTAGGACTCAAAGGAAGGCTTTCCCACCACCTTCTCACGTTCTAGCACTTTCTGGTGCCTTTGGACCCAAGTTCCAGTTTTGGTCTCTTTTGGTTCCCTTTTGCTTACCGGCAAAGGAAGACGTGCGAAACTCGTCTCAAGCCACTGAAACTCCTTGAATATTACTCATAGAACTGAAAGGAAGGATTTATCACCACCTTCTCCCCTTCTGGCACTTTCTGGCACCTTTGGACCCAAGTTCCAGTTTTGGTCTCTTTTGCTCCCTTTTTGCTTACTGGCAAAAGGAGACTTGCGAAACTCGTCTCAGGCCACTAAAACTCGTTGAATATCACGCCTACGACTTAAAGGAAGCTTTCCCACCACCTTCTCACGTTCTGGCACTTTCTGGTGCCTTGGGACCCAAGTTCCAGTTTTGGTCTCTTTTGGTTCCCTTTTGCTTACCGGAAAAGGAAGACGTGCGAAACTCGTCTCAGGCCACTAAAACTGCTTGAATATCACGCCTAGGACTCAAAGGAAAGCTTTCCCATCACCTTCTCATGTTCTGGCACTTTCTGGTGCCTTTGGACCCAAGTTCCAGTTTTGGTCTCTTTTGGTTCCCTTTTGCTTACCGGCAAAGGAAGACGTGCGAAACTCGTCTCAGGCCACTAAAACTCCTTCAATATCACGCCTAGGACTCAAAGGAAGGCTTTCCCATCACCTTCTCACGTTCTGGCACTTTCTGGTGCCTTTGACCCAAGTTCTAGTTTTGGTCTCTTTTGGTCCTTTTTTGCTTACTGGCAAAGGAAGTCGTACGAAACTCGTCTCAGGCCACTGAAACTCCTTGAACATCACTCCGAAGACACAAAGGAAGGCTTTCTCACCACCTTTTCTGATTCTGGAACTTTCTAGCGCCTTTGGACCCAAGTTCCAGTTTTGGTCTCTTTTGGTCCTTTTTGCTTACTGGCAAAGGGAGACTTGCGAAACTCGTCTCAGGCCACTAAAACTCCTTGAATATCACGTCTACGACTTAAAGGAAGGCTTTCCCACCACCTTCTCACATTCTGGCAGTTTCTGGTGCCTTTGGACCCAAGTTCCAGTTTTGGTCTCTTATTGATGAGGATTTCCCTAAGCCTCTTGAATTTCGGACCTACTAGGACTAGGACATATCTCGAGCTACAAAACTCGAAAATGGGTGATTCAAAAACGAGAGGAATATTCACGTTGTGAACCTTAATTTTGACTCAAGAATCACTTAATTTGGATTTGTATAACGCAAGATATGGATAAAATTTATTCAGGGTTTAATTTGGAGTTTGTTTGGAAGAGAATGCTATGATCCTTAAAATTCAGAATTAGGAAAAAAAATAAAAAATTGAAATTCATACCTTGTAAAGAAAATAAAAGGAAGGAAGTATGATAGGGAAGGCGCCATAAACAAGGATGTTTGATAAGCCAACAAGATCGCCACAAGAACGAATGAATCTGATAAGATCGGAGGTTGCAAGGAAGAACCCTAGCAGAGAATAATTCTCACTATAATCTGATTTCAATCATGTATATTCTCAAAATGATTTTCAAGTGTTTTAGTACAATTCAGTTTTGGAGTTTGTCCACATGGACTTTGGCATATAAAAACAAAAACTAATCCCTTTAGCACAAACATGATGTATATGTTCTAGTGGTTAAGCGAGCATATTACATCCTAAGGTGCAAGGGTTCAAATCCTATAATAGACAATTAAGCATAATAACATGTTTTTTTACACAAAGTACCAAAATAAATAAAAAGTCTTCCAAATTGAATAAAAAGTCTTCAAAATTCAGATTGAAACTTTGGACTCTTCCTTCATTGTAAGTGGGCTATGCATGTGTACACTTTAGAATTCAAGTGTTGGACTTCATCTGGGTGTTGGACTTCACATTGGGGTTGGGCTTCTACTAGCATGGTGCTCAGCATGTGTTGTAGAGATTCTTGGGCCTTCCTTGATCTAGCTCTTGTCATGGGCCCTCCTAAGCCTTGTAATGGATCTTGGACTGCTTGGGCCCGCGGTTGCTCTTGGACTTGGGTTTGGGCCTGGGCTTCACTCCTTATGTCCACATCATTAACGATAACATACACCCAGTTTACCGGTTAGCATGATATTGTCTGCTTTAGGGGTTAACCCCTCACAGTTTTGTTTCTCCCAGATATGAGACACTAGGAAAAGGCCTCATGCTAGAAGGAAGAACGCCACAACTATTTAAAGACTGATAAGTCACTCCCCCCAACCGATGTGGGACTCATCATCCCCTCCCTCTTCAAGAGAGTCCGCCACGGACGCACCGATAAGGCACTTAAGCCGCCACGGATACGCCGATAAGGTCCATCGGCTCCGGCCCAGGCTCTGATACCAAACGATAACATACACCTAGTTTACCTAAGTTAGCATGATATTGTCTCGCTTTAGGGGTTAACCGCTCACAGTTTTGTTTCTCCCAGATATGACACACTAGGAAAAGGCCTCATGCTAGAAGGAAGAACGCCACAACTATTTAAAGACTGATAAGTCACTCCCCCCAACCGATGTGGGACTCATCACTTATGGTCCTTTTTTGCTTACTGGCAAAGGGAGACTTGCGAAACTCGTCTCAGGCCACTAAAACTCCTTGAATATCACGTCTACGACTTAAAGGAAGGCTTTCCCACCACCTTCTCACATTCTGGCAGTTTCTGGTGCCTTTGGACCCAAGTTCCAGTTTTGGACTTTTTTGGTCCCTTTTTGCTTACTGGCAAAGGGAGACTTGCGAAACTTGTTTCAGGCCACTAAAACTCTTTGAATATCACGCCTAGGACTCAAAGGAAGGCTTTCCCACCACCTTCTCATGTTCTGGCACTTTCTGGTGCCTTTGGACCCAAGTTCCAGTTTTGGTCTCTTTTGGTTCCCTTTTGCTTACTGGCAAAGGAAGACGTGCGAAACTCGTCTCAGGCCACTAAAACTCCTTGAATATCACGCCTAGGACTCAAAGGAAGGCTTTCCCACCACCTTCTCACGTTCTGGCACTTTCTGGTGCCTTTGGACCCAAGTTCCAGTTTTGGTCTCTTTTGGTTCCCTTTTGCTAATCGGCAAAGGAAGACGTGCGAAACTCGTCTCAAGCCACTGAAACTCCTTGAATATCACTCCTAGAACTCAAAGGAAGGATTTCTCACCACCTTCTCCCCTTCTGGCACTTTCTGGCGCCTTTGGACCTAAGTTCCTGTTTTGTTATCTTTTGGTCCCTTTTTGCTTACTGGCAAAGGGAGACTTGTGAAACTCGTCTCAGGCCACTAAAAATCTTTGAATATCACGCCTAGGACTCAAAGGAAGGCTTTCCCACCACCTTCTCACGTTCTGGCAGTTTCTGGTGCCTTTGGACCCAAGTTCGAGTTTTCGTCTCTTTGGGTTCCCTTTTGCTTACTGGCAAAGGGAGACTTGCGAAACTCGTCTCAGGCCACTAAAACTCCTTGACTATCACGCCTACGACTTAAAGGAAGGCTTTCCCACCACCTTCTCACGTTCTAGCACTTTCTGGTGCCTTTTGACCCAAGTTCCAGTTTTGGTCTCTTTTGGTTCCTTTTTCCTTACCGGCAAAGGAAGACGTGCGAAACTCGTCTCAAGCCACTGAAACTCCTTGAATATCACTCCTAGAACTCAAAGGAAGCATTTCTCACCACCTTATCCCCTTCTGTCACTTTCTGGCACCTTTGACCCAAGTTCTAGTTTTGGTCTCTTTTGGTCCCTTTTTGCTTACCGGCAAAGGAAATCGTGCGAAACTCGTCTCAGGCAACTGAAACTCCTTGAATATCACTCCGAAGACACAAAGGAAGCCTTTCTCACCACCTTTTCCGATTCTGGCACGTTTTGGCACCTTTGGACCCAAGTTCCAGTTTTGGTCTCTTTTGGTCCTTTTTGCTTACTGGCAAAGGGAGACTTGCGAAACTCGTCTCAGGCCACTAAAACTCCTTGAATATCACGTCTACGACTTAAAGGAAGGCTTTCCCACCTTCTCACATTCTGGCAGTTTCTGGTGCCTTTGGACCCAAGTTCCAGTTTTGGTCTCTTTTGGTCCTTTTTTGCTTACTGGCAAAAGGGAGACTTGCGAAACTCATCTCAGGCCACTAAAACTCTTTGAATTTCACGCCTAGGACTCAAAGGAAGGCTTTCCCACCACCTTCTCACGTTCTGGCACTTTCTGGTGCCTTTGGACCCAAGTTCCAGTGTTGGTCTCTTTTGGTTCCCTTTTGCTTACTGCCAAAGGAAGACGTGCGAAACTCGTCTCAGGCCACTAAAACTCCTTGAATATCAAGCCTAGGACTCAAAGGAAGGCTTTCCCACCACCTTCTCACGTTCTGGCACTTTCTGGTGCCTTCGGACCCAAGTTCCAGTTTTGGTCTCTTTTGGTTCCTTTTTGCTTACCGGCAAAGGAAGACGTGCGAAACTCGTCTCAAGCCACTGAAACTCCTTGAATATCACTCCTAGAACTCAAAGGAAGGATTTCTCACCACCTTCTCCCCTTCTGTCACATTCTAGCACCTTTGACCCAAGTTCTAGTTTTGGTCTCTTTTGGTCCTTTTTTGCTTACTGGCAAAAGGGAGACTTGCGAAACTCGTCTCAGGCCACTAAAACTCTTTGTATTTCACGCCTAGGACTTAAAGGAAGGCTTTCCCACCACCTTTCTCACGTTCTGGCACTTTCTGGTGCCTTTGGACCCAAGTTCCAGTTTTGGGGTCTTTTGGTTCCCTTTTGCTTACTGGCAAAGGAAGACGTGCGACACTCGTCTCATGCCACTAAAACTCCTTGAATATCATGCCTAGGACTCAAAGGAAGGCTTTCCCACCACCTTCTCACGTTCTGGCACTTTCCGGTGCCTTCGGACCCAAGTTCCGCTTTTGGTCTCTTTTGGTTCCCTTTTGCTTACCGGTAAAGGAAGACGTGCGAAACTCGTCTCAAGCCACTGAAACTCCTTGAATATCACTCCTAGAACTCAAAGGAAGGATTTCTCACCACCTTCTCCCCTTCTGTCACATTCTAGCACCTTTGACCCAAGTTCTAGTTTTGGTCTCTTTTGGTCCTTTTTTGCTTACTGGCAAAAGGGAGACTTGCGAAACTCGTCTCAGGCCACTAAAACTCTTTGTATTTCACGCCTAGGACTCAAAGGAAGGCTTTCCCACCACCTTCTCACGTTCTGGCATTTTCTGGTGCCTTTGGACCCAAGTTCCAGTTTTGGGCTCTTTTGGTTCCCTTTTGCTTACTGGCAAAGGAAGACGTGCGAAACTCGTCTCAGGCCACTAAAACTCCTTGAATATCTAGCCTAGGACTCAAAGGAAGGCTTTCCCACCACCTTCTCACATTTTGGCAGTTTCTGGTGCCTTTGGACCCAAGTTCCAGTTTTGGTCTCTTATGGTCCCTTTTTGCTTACTGGCAAAGGGAGACTTGCGAAACTCGTCTCAGGCCACTAAAAATCTTTGAATATCACGCCTAGGACTCAAAGGAAGGCTTTCCCACCACCTTCTCATGTTCTGGCACTTTCTGGTGCCTTTGGACCCAAGTTCCAGTTTTGGACACTTTTGGTTACCTTTTGCTTACTGGCAAAGGAAGACGTGCGAAACTCGTCTCAGGCCACTAAAACTCCTTGAATATCACGCCTAGGACTCAAAGGAAGGCTTTCCCACCACCTTCTCACGTTCTGGCACTTTCTGTTGCCTTTTGACCCAAGTTCCAGTTTTGGTCTCTTTTGGTTCCCTTTTGCTAATCGGCAAAGGAAGACGTGCGAAACTCGTCTCAAGCCACTGAAACTCCTTGAATATCACTCCTAGAACTCAAAGGAAGGATTTCTCACCACCTTCTCCCCTTCTGGCACTTTCTGGCGCCTTTGGACCCAAGTTCCAGTTTTGGTCTCTTTTGGTCCCTTTTTGCTTACTGGCAAAGGGAGACTTGTGAAACTCGTCTCAGGCCACTAAAACACTTTGAATATCACGCCTAGGACTCAAAGAAAGGCTTTCCCACCACCTTCTCACGTTCTGGCAGTTTCTGGTGCCTTTGGACCCAAGTTCCAGTTTTGGTCTCTTTTGGTCCCTTTTTGCTTACTGGCAAAGGGAGACTTGTGAAACTCGTCTCAGGCCACTAAAACTCCTTCAATATCACGCCCACTCAAAGGAAGGCTTTCCCATCACCTTCTCACGTTCTGGCACTTTCTGGTGCCTTTGGACCCAAGTTCCAGTTTTTGTCTTTTTTGGTTCCCTTTTGCTTACCGGCAAAGAAAGACGTGCGAAACTCGTCTCAATCCACTGAAACTCCTTGAATATCACTCCTAGAACACAAAGGAAGGATTTCCCACCACCTTCTCCCCTTCTGGCACTTTCTGGCGCCTTTGGACTTAAGTTCCAGTTTTGGTTTCTTTTGGTCCCTTTTTGCTTACTGGCAAAGGGAGACTTGCGAAACTCGTCTCAGTCCACTAAAACTCTTTGAATATCCCGCCTAGGACTCAAAGGAAGGCTTTCCCACCACCTTCTCAAGTTTCGGCACTTTCTGGTGCCTTTGGACCCAAGTTCTAGTTTTGGCCTCTTTTGGTTCCCTTTTGCTTACCGGCAAAGGAAGACGTGCGAAAATCGTCTCAAGCCACTGTGAAACTCCTTGAATATCACTCCTAGAACTCAAAGGAAGGATTTCTCACCAGCTTCTCCCCTTCTGTCACTTTCTGGCACCTTTGACCCAAGTTCTAGTTTTGGTCTCTTTTGGTCCATTTTTGCTTACCGGCAAAGGAAGACGTGCGAAACTCGTCTCAAGCAACTGAAACTCCTTGAATATCAGTCCTAGAACTCAAAGGAAGCATTTCTCATCACCTTCTCCCCTTCTGTCACTTTCTGGCACCTTTGACCCAAGTTCTAGTTTTGGTCTCTTTTGGTCCCTTTTTGCTTACCGGCAAAGGAAATCGTGCGAAACTCGTCTCAGGCAACTGAAACTCCTTGAATATCACTCCGAAGACACAAAGGAAGGCTTTTTCACCACCTTTTCCGATTCTGGCACTTTTTGGCACCTTTGGACCCAAGTTCCAGTTTTGGTCTCTTTTGGTCCTTTTTGCTTACTGGCAAAGGGAGACTTGCGAAACTCGTCTCAGGCCACTAAAACTCCTTGAATATCACGTCTACGACTTAAAGGAAGGCTTTCCCACCTTCTCACATTCTGGCAGTTTCTGGTGCCTTTGGACCCAAGTTCCAGTTTTTGGTCTCTTTTGGTCCTTTTTTGCTTACTGGCAAAAGGGAGACTTGCGAAACTCGTCTCAGGCCACTAAAACTCTTTGAATTTCACGCCTAGGACTCAAAGGAAGGCTTTCCCAAAACCTTCTCACGTTCTGGCACTTTCTGGTGCCTTTGGACCCAAGTTCCAGTTTTGGGCTCTTTTGGTTCCCTTTTGCTTACTGCCAAAGGAAGACGTGCGAAACTCGTCTCAGGCCACTAAAACTCCTTGAATATCAAGCCTAGGACTCAAAGGAAGGCTTTCCCACCACCTTCTCACGTTCTGGCACTTTCTGGTGCCTTCGGACCCAAGTTCCAGTTTTGGTCTCTTTTGGTTCCTTTTTGCTTACCGGCAAAGGAAGACGTGCGAAACTCATCTCAAGCCACTGAAACTCCTTTGAATATCACTCCTAGAACTCAAAGGAAGGATTTCTCACCACCTTCTCCCCTTCTGTCACATTCTAGCACCTTTGACCCAAGTTCTAGTTTTGGTCTCTTTTGGTCCTTTTTTGCTTACTGGCAAGAGGGAGACTTGCGAAACTCGTCTCAGGCCACTAAAACTCTTTGTATTTCACGCCTAGGACTCAAAGGAAGGCTTTCCCACCACCTTCTCACGTTCTGGCACTTTCTGGTGCCTTTGGACCCAAGTTCCAGTTTTGGGCTCTTTTGGTTCCCTTTTGCTTACTGGCAAAGGAAGACGTGCGAAACTCGTCTCAGGCCACTAAAACTCCTTGAATATCAAGCCTAGGACTCAAAGGAAGGCTTTCCCACCACCTTCTCACGTTCTGGCACTTTCTGGTGCCTTAGAACCCAAGATCCACATTAGGTCTCTGTTGGTTCCCTTTTGCTTACCGGTAAAGGAAGACGTGCGAAACTCGTCTCAAGCCACTGAAACTCCTTGAATATCACTCCTAGAACTCAAAGGAAGGATTTCTCACCACCTTCTCCCCTTCTGTCACATTCTAGCACCTTTGACCGAAGTTCTAGTTTTGGTCTCTTTTGGTCCTTTTTTGCTTACTGGCAAAAGGGAGACTAGCGAAACTCGTCTCAGGCCACTAAAACTCTTTGTATTTCACGCCTAGGACTCAAAGGAAGGCTTTCCCACCACCTTCTCACGTTCTGGCACTTTCTGGTGCCTTTGGACGCAAGTTCCAGTTTTGGGCTCTTTTGGTTCCCTTTTGCTTACTGGCAAAGGAAGACGTACGAAACTCGTCTCAGGCCACTAAAACTCCTTAAATATCAAGCCTAGGACTCAAAGGAAGGCTTTCCCACCACCTTCTCACATTTTGGCAGTTTCTGGTGCCTTTGGACCCAAGTTCTAGTTTTGGTCTCTTATGGTCCCTTTTTGCTTACTGGCAAAGGGAGACTTGCGAAACTCGTCTCAGGCCACTAAAACTCCTTGAATATCACGTCTACGACTTAAAGGAAGGCTTTCCCACCACCTTCTCACATTCGGGCAGTTTCTGGTGCCTTTGGACCCAAGTTCCAGTTTTGGACTCTTTTGGTCCCTTTTTGTTTACTGGCAAAGGGAGACTTGCGAAACTCGTCTCAGGCCACTAAACCTCTTTGAATATCACGCCTAGGACTCAAAGGAAGGCTTTCCCACCACCTTCTCATGTTCTGGCACTTTCTGGTGCCTTTGGACCCAAGTTCCAGTTTTGGACTCTTTTGGTTACCTTTTGCTTACTGGCAAAGGAAGACGTGTGAAACTCGTCTCAGGCCACTAAAACTCCTTGAATATCACGCCTAGGACTCAAAGGAAGGCTTTCCCACCACCTTCTCACGTTCTGGCACTTTCTGGTGCCTTTTGACCCAAGTTCCAGTTTTGGGCTCTTTTGGTTCCCTTTTGCTTACTGCCAAAGGAAGACGTGCGAAACTCGTCTCAGGCCACTAAAACTCCTTGAATATCAAGCCTAGTACTCAAAGGAAGGCTTTCCCACCACCTTCTCACGTTCTGGCACTTTCTGGCGCGTTTGGACCCAAGTTCCAGTTTTGGTCTCTTTTGGTCCCTTTTTGCTTACTGGCAAAGGGAGACTTGTGAAACTCGTCTCAGGCCACTAAAACACTTTGAATATCACGCCTAGGACTCAAAGGAAGGCTTTCCCACCACCTTCTCACGTTCTGGCAGTTTCTGGTGCCTTTGGACCCAAGTTCCAGTTTTGGTCTCTTTTGGTTCCCTTTTGCTAATCGGCAAAGGAAGACGTGCGAAACTCGTCTCAAGCCACTGAAACTCCTTGAATATCACTCCTAGAACTCAAAGGAAGGATTTCTCACCACCTTCTCCCCTTCTGGCACTTTCTGGCGCCTTTGGACCCAAGTTCCAGTTTTGGTCTCTTTTGGTCCCTTTTTGCTTACTGGCAAAGGGAGACTTGTGAAACTCGTCTCAAGCCACTAAAACACTTTGAATATCACGCCTAGGACTCAAAGAAAGGCTTTCCCACCACCTTCTCACGTTCTGGCAGTTTCTGGTGCCTTTGGACCCAAGTTCCAGTTTTGGTCTCTTTTGGTCCCTTTTTGCTTACTGGCAAAGGGAGACTTGTGAAACTCGTCTCAGGCCACTAAAACTCCTTCAATATCACGCCTAGGACTCAAAGGAAGGCTTTCCCATCACCTTCTCACGTTCTGGCACTTTCTGGTGCCTTTGGACCCAAGTTCCAGTTTTGGTCTCTTTTGGTCCCTTTTTGCTTACTGGCAAAGGGAGACTTGTGAAACTCGTCTCAGGCCACTAAAACTCCTTCAATATCACGCCTAGGACTCAAAGGAAGGCTTTCCCATCACCTTCTCACGTTCTGGCACTTTCTGGTGCCTTTGGACCCAAGTTCCAGTTTTTGTCTTTTTTGGTTCCCTTTTGCTTACCGGCAAAGAAAGACGTGCGAAACTCGTCTCAATCCACTGAAACTCCTTGAATATCACTCCTAGAACACAAAGGAAGGATTTCCCACCACCTTCTCCCCTTCTGGCACTTTCTGGCGCCTTTGGACTTAAGTTCCA
Organism: Abrus pulchellus subsp. cantoniensis; assembly: GCA_024086825.1. Lineage (NCBI taxonomy): Eukaryota > Viridiplantae > Streptophyta > Magnoliopsida > Fabales > Fabaceae > Abrus > Abrus pulchellus. The sequence goes on along the minus strand of JAKRVW010000004.1, from coordinate 286,102 downwards.
GTTTTGGTTTCTTTTGGTCCCTTTTTGCTTACTGGCAAAGGGAGACTTGCGAAACTCGTCTCAGTCCACTAAAACTCTTTGAATATCCCGCCTAGGACTCAAAGGAAGGCTTTCCCACCACCTTCTCAAGTTCCGGCACTTTCTGGTGCCTTTGGACCCAAGTTCTAGTTTTGGCCTCTTTTGGTTCCCTTTTGCTTACCGGCAAAGGAAGACGTGCGAAAATCGTCTCAAGCCACTGTGAAACTACTTGAATATCACTCCTAGAACTCAAAGGAAGGATTTCTCACCAGCTTCTCCCCTTCTGTCACTTTCTGGCACCTTTTACCCAAGTTCTAGTTTTGGTCTCTTTTGGTCCATTTTTGCTTACCGGCAAAGGAAGACATGCGAAACTCGTCTCAAGCAACTGAAACTCCTTGAATATCAGTCCTAGAACTCAAAGGAAGCATTTCTCACCACCTTCTCCCCTTCTGTCACTTTCTGGCACCTTTGACCCAAGTTCTAGTTTTGGTCTCTTTTGGTCCCTTTTTGCTTACCGGCAAAGGAAATCGTGCGAAACTCGTCTCAGGCAACTGAAACTCCTTGAATATCACTCCGAAGACACAAAGGAAGGCTTTTTCACCACCTTTTCCGATTCTGGCACTTTTTGGCACCTTTGGACCCAAGTTCCAAATTTGGTCTCTTTTGGTCCTTTTTGCTTACTGGCAAAGGGAGACTTACGAAACTCGTCTCAGGCCACTAAAACTCCTTGAATATCACGTTTACGACTTAAAGGAAGGCTTTCCCACCTTCTGACATTCGGGCAGTTTCTGGTGCCTTTGGACCCAAGTTCCAGTTTTGGGCTCTTTTGGTTCCCTTTTGCTTACTGGCAAAGGAAGACGTGCGAAACTCGTCTCGGGCCACTAAAACTCCTTGAATATCAAGCCTAGGACTCAAAGGAAGGCTTTCCCACCACCTTCTCACGTTCTGGCACTTTCTGGTGCCTTTGGACTCAAGTTCCAGTTTTGGTCTCTTTCGGTTCCTTTTTGCTTACCGGCAAAGGAAGACGTGCGAAACTCGTCTCAAGCCACTGAAACTCATTGAATATCACTCCTAGAACTCAAAGGAAGGATTTCTCACCACCTTCTCCCCTTCTGTCACATTCTAGCACCTTTGACCCAAGTTCTAGTTTTGGTCTCTTTTGGTCCTTTTTTGCTTACTGGCAAAAGGGAGACTTGCGAAACTCGTCTCAGGCCACTAAAACTCTTTGTATTTCACGCCTAGGACTCAAAGGAAGGCTTTCCCACCACCTTCTCACGTTCTGGCACTTTCTGGTGCCTTTGGACCCAAGTTCCGCTTTTGGGCTCTTTTGGTTCCCTTTGCTTATCGGGCAAAGGAAGACGTGTGAAACTCGTCTCGAGGCCACTAAAACTCCTTGAATATCAAGCGTAGGACTCAAAGGAAGGCTTTCCCACCACCTTCTCACATTTTGGCGGTTTACGGTACCTTTGGACCCAAGTTCCGCTTTGGTCTCTTATGGTCCCTTTTTGCTTACTGGCAAAGGGAGACTTGTGAAACTCGTCTCAGGCCACTAAAACTCCTTCAATATCACGCCCACTCAAAGGAAGGCTTTCCCATCACCTTCTCACGTTCTGGCACTTTCTGGTGCCTTTGGACCAAGTTCCAGTTTTTGTCTTTTTTGGTTCCCTTTTGCTTACTGGCAAAGAAAGACGTGCGAAACTCGTCTCAATCCACTGAAACTCCTTGAATATCACTCCTAGAACACAAAGGAAGGATTTCCCACCACCTTCTCCACTTCAGGCACTTTACGGCGCCTTTGGACTTAAGTTCCAGTTTTGGTTTCTTTTGGTCCCTTTTTGCTTACTGGCAAAGGGAGACTTGCGAAACTCGTCTCAGTCCACTAAAACTCTTTGAATATCCCGCCTAGGACTCAAAGGAAGGCTTTCCCACCACCTTCTCAAGTTTCGGCACTTTCTGGTGCCTTTGGACCCAAGTTCTAGTTTTGGCCTCTTTTGGTTCCCTTTTGCTTACCGGCAAAGGAAGACGTGCGAAAATCGTCTCAAGCCACTGTGAAACTCCTTGAATATCACTCCTAGAACTCAAAGGAAGGATTTCTCACCAGCTTCTCCCCTTCTGTCACTTTCTGGCACCTTTGACCCAAGTTCTAGTTTTGGTCTCTTTTGGTCCATTTTTGCTTACCGGCAAAGGAAGACGTGCGAAACTCGTCTCAAGCAACTGAAACTCCTTGAATATCAGTCCTAGAACTCAAAGGAAGCATTTCTCACCACCTTCTCCCCTTCGTCACTTTACGGCACCTTTGACCCAAGTTCTAGTTTTGGTCTCTTTTGGTCCCTTTTTGCTTACCGGCAAAGGAAATCGTGCGAAACTCGTCTCAGGCAACTGAAACTCCTTGAATATCACTCCGAAGACACAAAGGAAGGCTTTTTCACCACCTTTTCCGATTCTGGCACTTTTTGGCACCTTTGGACCCAAGTTCCAGTTTTTGGTCTCTTTTGGTCCTTTTTTGCTTACTGGCAAAAGGGAGACTTGCGAAACTCGTCTCAGGCCACTAAAACTCCTTGAATATCACGTCTACGACTTAAAGGAAGGCTTTCCCACCTTCTCACATTCTGGCAGTTTCTGGTGCCTTTGGACCCAAGTTCCAGTTTTTGGTCTCTTTTGGTCCTTTTTTGCTTACTGGCAAAAGGGAGACTTGCGAAACTCGTCTCAGGCCACTAAAACTCTTTGAATTTCACGCCTAGGACTCAAAGGAAGGCTTTCCCACCACCTTCTCACGTTCTGGCACTTTCTGGTGCCTTTGGACCCAAGTTCCAGTTTTGGGCTCTTTTGGTTCCCTTTTGCTTACTGCCAAAGGAAGACGTGCGAAACTCGTCTCAGGCCACTAAAACTCCTTGAATATCAAGCCTAGGACTCAAAGGAAGGCTTTCCCACCACCTTCTCACGTTCTGGCACTTTCTGGTGCCTTCAGACCCAAGTTCCAGTTTTGGTCTCTTTTGGTTCCTTTTTGCTTACCGGCAAAGGAAGACGTGCGAAACTCGTCTCAAGCCACTGAAACTCCTTGAATATCACTCCTAGAACTCAAAGGAAGGATTTCTCACCACCTTCTCCCCTTCTGTCACATTCTAGCACCTTTGACCCAAGTTCTAGTTTTGGTCTCTTTTGGTCCTTTTTTGCTTACTGGCAAGAGGGAGACTTGCGAAACTCGTCTCAGGCCACTAAAACTCTTTGTATTTCACGCCTAGGACTCAAAGGAAGGCTTTCCCACCACCTTCTCACGTTCTGGCACTTTCTGGTGCCTTTGGACCCAAGTTCCAGTTTTGGGCTCTTATGGTTCCCTTTTGCTTACTGGCAAAGGAAGACGTGCGAAACTCGTCTCAGGCCACTAAAACTCCTTGAATATCAAGCCTAGGACTCAAAGGAAGGCTTTCCCACCACCTTCTCACGTTCTGGCACTTTCTGGTGCCTTCGGACCCAAGTTCCAGTTTTGGTCTCTTTTGGTTCCCTTTTGCTTACCGGTAAAGGAAGACGTGCGAAACTCGTCTCAAGCCACTGAAACTCCTTGAATATCACTCCTAGAACTCAAAGGAAGGATTTCTCACCACCTTCTCCCCTTCTGTCACATTCTAGCACCTTTGACCCAAGTTCTAGTTTTGGTCTCTTTTGGTCCTTTTTTGCTTACTGGCAAAAGGGAGACTAGCGAAACTCGTCTCAGGCCACTAAAACTCTTTGTATTTCACGCCTAGGACTCAAAGGAAGGCTTTCCCACCACCTTCTCACGTTCTGGCACTTTCTGGTGCCTTTGGACGCAAGTTCCAGTTTTGGGCTCTTTTGGTTCCCTTTTGCTTACTGGCAAAGGAAGACGTACGAAACTCGTCTCAGGCCACTAAAACTCCTTAAATATCAAGCCTAGGACTCAAAGGAAGGCTTTCCCACCACCTTCTCACATTTTGGCAGTTTCTGGTGCCTTTGGACCCAAGTTCTAGTTTTGGTCTCTTATGGTCCCTTTTTGCTTACTGGCAAAGGGAGACTTGCGAAACTCGTCTCAGGCCACTAAAACTCCTTGAATTTCACGTCTACGACTTAAAGGAAGGCTTTCCCACCACCTTCTGACATTCTGGCAGTTTCTGGTGCCTTTGGACCCAAGTTCCAGTTTTGGACTCTTTTGGTCCCTTTTTGTTTACTGGCAAAGGGAGACTTGCGAAACTCGTCTCAGGCCACTAAAACTCTTTGAATATCACGCCTAGGACTCAAAGGAAGGCTTTCCCACCACCTTCTCATGTTCTGGCACTTTCTGGTGCCTTTGGACCCAAGTTCCAGTTTTGGACTCTTTTGGTTCCCTTTTGCTTACTGGCAAAGGAAGACGTGTGAAACTCGTCTCAGGCCACTAAAACTCCTTGAATATCACGCCTAGGACTCAAAGGAAGGCTTTCCCACCACCTTCTCACGTTCTGGCACTTTCTGGTGCCTTTTGACCCAAGTTCCAGTTTTGGGCTCTTTTGGTTCCCTTTTGCTTACTGCCAAAGGAAGACGTGCGAAACTCGTCTCAGGCCACTAAAACTCCTTGAATATCAAGCCTAGTACTCAAAGGAAGGCTTTCCCACCACCTTCTCACGTTCTGGCACTTTCTGGCGCGTTTGGACCCAAGTTCCAGTTTTGGTCTCTTTTGGTCCCTTTTTGCTTACTGGCAAAGGGAGACTTGTGAAACTCGTCTCAGGCCACTAAAACACTTTGAATATCACGCCTAGGACTCAAAGGAAGGCTTTCCCACCACCTTCTCACGTTCTGGCAGTTTCTGGTGCCTTTGGACCCAAGTTCCAGTTTTGGTCTCTTTTGGTTCCCTTTTGCTAATCGGCAAAGGAAGACGTGCGAAACTCGTCTCAAGCCACTGAAACTCCTTGAATATCACTCCTAGAACTCAAAGGAAGGATTTCTCACCACCTTCTCCCCTTCTGGCACTTTCTGGCGCCTTTGGACCCTAGTTCCAGTTTTGGTCTCTTTTGGTCCCTTTTTGCTTACTGGCAAAGGGAGACTTGTGAAACTCGTCTCAAGCCACTAAAACACTTTGAATATCACGCCTAGGACTCAAAGAAAGGCTTTCCCACCACCTTCTCACGTTCTGGCAGTTTCTGGTGCCTTTGGACCCAAGTTCCAGTTTTGGTCTCTTTTGGTCCCTTTTTGCTTACTGGCAAAGGGAGACTTGTGAAACTCGTCTCAGGCCACTAAAACTCCTTCAATATCACGCCTAGGACTCAAAGGAAGGCTTTCCCATCACCTTCTCACGTTCTGGCACTTTCTGGTGCCTTTGGACCCAAGTTCCAGTTTTTGTCTTTTTTGGTTCCCTTTTGCTTACCGGCAAAGAAAGACGTGCGAAACTCGTCTCAATCCACTGAAACTCCTTGAATATCACTCCTAGAACACAAAGGAAGGATTTCCCACCACCTTCTCCCCTTCTGGCACTTTCTGGCGCCTTTGGACTTAAGTTCCAGTTTTGGTTTCTTTTGGTCCCTTTTTGCTTACTGGCAAAGGGAGACTTGCGAAACTCGTCTCAGTCCACTAAAACTCTTTGAATATCCCGCCTAGGACTCAAAGGAAGGCTTTCCCACCACCTTCTCAAGTTCCGGCACTTTCTGGTGCCTTTGGACCCAAGTTCTAGTTTTGGCCTCTTTTGGTTCCCTTTTGCTTACCGGCAAAGGAAGACGTGCGAAAATCGTCTCAAGCCACTGTGAAACTACTTGAATATCACTCCTAGAACTCAAAGGAAGGATTTCTCACCAGCTTCTCCCCTTCTGTCACTTTCTGGCACCTTTTACCCAAGTTCTAGTTTTGGTCTCTTTTGGTCCATTTTTGCTTACCGGCAAAGGAAGACGTGCGAAACTCGTCTCAAGCAACTGAAACTCCTTGAATATCAGTCCTAGAACTCAAAGGAAGCATTTCTCACCACCTTCTCCCCTTCTGTCACTTTCTGGCACCTTTGACCCAAGTTCTAGTTTTGGTCTCTTTTGGTCCCTTTTTGCTTACCGGCAAAGGAAATCGTGCGAAACTCGTCTCAGGCAACTGAAACTCCTTGAATATCACTCCGAAGACACAAAGGAAGGCTTTTTCACCACTTTTTCCGATTCTGGCACTTTTTGGCACCTTTGGACCCAAGTTCCAGTTTTGGTCTCTTTTGGTCCTTTTTGCTTACTGGCAAAGGGAGACTTACGAAACTCGTCTCAGGCCACTAAAACTCCTTGAATATCACGTCTACGACTTAAAGGAAGGCTTTCCCACCTTCTGACATTCTGGCAGTTTCTGGTGCCTTTGGACCCAAGTTCCAGTTTTGGGCTCTTTTGGTTCCCTTTTGCTTACTGGCAAAGGAAGACGTGCGAAACTCGTCTCAGGCCACTAAAACTCCTTGAATATCAGGCCTAGGACTCAAAGGAAGGCTTTCCCACCACCTTCTCACGTTCTGGCACTTTCTGGTGCCTTTGGACTCAAGTTCAAGTTTTGGTCTCTTTCGGTTCCTTTTTGCTTACCTAAGCAAAGGAAGACGTGCGAAACTCATCTCAAGCCACTGAAAACTCCTTGAATATCACTCCTAGAACTCAAAGGAAGGATTTCTCACCACCTTCTCCCCTTCTGTCACATTCTAGCACCTTTGACCCAAGTTCTAGTTTTGGTCTCTTTTGGTCCTTTTTTGCTTACTGGCAAAAGGGAGACTTGCGAAACTCGTCTCTGGCCACTAAATCTCTTTGTATTTAACGCCTAGGACTCAAAGGAAGGCTGTCCCACCACCTTCTCACGTTACGGCACTTTCTCGGTGCCTTTGGACCCAAGTTCCAGCTTTGGGCTCTTTTGGTTCCCTTTTGCTTATCGCCAAAGGAAGACGTGCGAAACTCGTCTCGTGCCACTAAAACTCCTTGAATATCAAGCCTAGTACTCAAAGGAAGGCTTTCCCACCACCTTCTCACGTTCTGGCACTTTCTGGCGCGTTTGGACCCAAGTTCCAGTTTTGGTCTCTTTTGGTCCCTTTTTGCTTACTGGCAAAGGGAGACTTGTGAAACTCGTCTCGAGCCACTAAAACACTTTGAATATCACGCCTAGGACTCAAAGGAAGGCTTTCCCAGCACCTTCTCACGTTACGGCGCTTTACGGTGCCTTTGGACCCAAGTTCCGCTTTGGTCTCTTTTGGTTCCCTTTTGCTAATCGGCAAAGGAAGACGTGAGAAACTCGTCTCAAGCCACTGAAACTCCTTGAATATCACTCCTAGAACTCAAAGGAAGGATTTCTCACCACCTTCTCCCCTTCTGGCACTTTCTGGCGCCTTTGGACCCAAGTTCCAGTTTTGGTCTCTTTTGGTCCCTTTTTGCTTACTGGCAAAGGGAGACTTGTGAAACTCGTCTCAAGCCACTAAAACACTTTGAATATCACGCCTAGGACTCAAAGAAAGGCTTTCCCACCACCTTCTCACGTTCTGGCAGTTTCTGGTGCCTTTGGACCCAAGTTCCAGTTTTGGTCTCTTTTGGTCCCTTTTTGCTTACTGGCAAAGGGAGACTTGTGAAACTCGTCTCAGGCCACTAAAACTCCTTCAATATCACGCCTAGGACTCAAAGGAAGGCTTTCCCATCACCTTCTCACGTTCTGGCACTTTCTGGTGCCTTTGGACCCAAGTTCCAGTTTTTGTCTTTTTTGGTTCCCTTTTGCTTACCGGCAAAGAAAGACGTGCGAAACTCGTCTCAATCCACTGAAACTCCTTGAATATCACTCCTAGAACACAAAGGAAGGATTTCCCACCACCTTCTCCCCTTCTGGCACTTTCTGGCGCCTTTGGACTTAAGTTCCAGTTTTGGTTTCTTTTGGTCCCTTTTTGCTTACTGGCAAAGGGAGACTTGCGAAACTCGTCTCAGTCCACTAAAACTCTTTGAATATCCCGCCTAGGACTCAAAGGAAGGCTTTCCCACCACCTTCTCAAGTTCCGGCACTTTCTGGTGCCTTTGGACCCAAGTTCTAGTTTTGGCCTCTTTTGGTTCCCTTTTGCTTACCGGCAAAGGAAGACGTGCGAAAATCGTCTCAAGCCACTGTGAAACTACTTGAATATCACTCCTAGAACTCAAAGGAAGGATTTCTCACCAGCTTCTCCCCTTCTGTCACTTTCTGGCACCTTTTACCCAAGTTCTAGTTTTGGTCTCTTTTGGTCCATTTTTGCTTACCGGCAAAGGAAGACATGCGAAACTCGTCTCAAGCAACTGAAACTCCTTGAATATCAGTCCTAGAACTCAAAGGAAGCATTTCTCACCACCTTCTCCCCTTCTGTCACTTTCTGGCACCTTTGACCCAAGTTCTAGTTTTGGTCTCTTTTGGTCCCTTTTTGCTTACCGGCAAAGGAAATCGTGCGAAACTCGTCTCAGGCAACTGAAACTCCTTGAATATCACTCCGAAGACACAAAGGAAGGCTTTTTCACCACCTTTTCCGATTCTGGCACTTTTTGGCACCTTTGGACCCAAGTTCCAAATTTGGTCTCTTTTGGTCCTTTTTGCTTACTGGCAAAGGGAGACTTACGAAACTCGTCTCAGGCCACTAAAACTCCTTGAATATCACGTTTACGACTTAAAGGAAGGCTTTCCCACCTTCTGACATTCGGGCAGTTTCTGGTGCCTTTGGACCCAAGTTCCAGTTTTGGGCTCTTTTGGTTCCCTTTTGCTTACTGGCAAAGGAAGACGTGCGAAACTCGTCTCAGGCCACTAAAACTCCTTGAATATCAAGCCTAGGACTCAAAGGAAGGCTTTCCCACCACCTTCTCACGTTCTGGCACTTTCTGGTGCCTTTGGACTCAAGTTCCAGTTTTGGTCTCTTTCGGTTCCTTTTTGCTTACCGGCAAAGGAAGACGTGCGAAACTCGTCTCAAGCCACTGAAACTCATTGAATATCACTCCTAGAACTCAAAGGAAGGATTTCTCACCACCTTCTCCCCTTCTGTCACATTCTAGCACCTTTGACCCAAGTTCTAGTTTTGGTCTCTTTTGGTCCTTTTTTGCTTACTGGCAAAAGGGAGACTTGCGAAACTCGTCTCAGGCCACTAAAACTCTTTGTATTTCACGCCTAGGACTCAAAGGAAGGCTTTCCCACCACCTTCTCACGTTCTGGCACTTTCTGGTGCCTTTGGACCCAAGTTCCAGTTTTGGGCTCTTTTGGTTCCCTTTTGCTTACTGGCAAAGGAAGACGTGTGAAACTCGTCTCAGGCCACTAAAACTCCTTGAATATCAAGCCTAGGACTCAAAGGAAGGCTTTCCCACCACCTTCTCACATTTTGGCAGTTTCTGGTACCTTTGGACCCAAGTTCCAGTTTTGGTCTCTTATGGTCCCTTTTTGCTTACTGGCAAAGGGAGACTTGTGAAACTCGTCTCAGGCCACTAAAACTCCTTCAATATCACGCCCACTCAAAGGAAGGCTTTCCCATCACCTTCTCACGTTCTGGCACTTTCTGGTGCCTTTGGACCCAAGTTCCAGTTTTTGTCTTTTTTGGTTCCCTTTTGCTTACCGGCAAAGAAAGACGTGCGAAACTCGTCTCAATCCACTGAAACTCCTTGAATATCACTCCTAGAACACAAAGGAAGGATTTCCCACCACCTTCTCCCCTTCTGGCACTTTCTGGCGCCTTTGGACTTAAGTTCCAGTTTTGGTTTCTTTTGGTCCCTTTTTGCTTACTGGCAAAGGGAGACTTGCGAAACTCGTCTCAGTCCACTAAAACTCTTTGAATATCCCGCCTAGGACTCAAAGGAAGGCTTTCCCACCACCTTCTCACGTTCTGGCACTTTCTGGTGCCTTTGGACCCAAGTTCTAGTTTTGGCCTCTTTTGGTTCCCTTTTGCTTACCGGCAAAGGAAGACGTGCGAAAATCGTCTCAAGCCACTGTGAAACTCCTTGAATATCACTCCTAGAACTCAAAGGAAGGATTTCTCACCAGCTTCTCCCCTTCTGTCACTTTCTGGCACCTTTGACCCAAGTTCTAGTTTTGGTCTCTTTTGGTCCATTTTTGCTTACCGGCAAAGGAAGACGTGCGAAACTCGTCTCAAGCAACTGAAACTCCTTGAATATCAGTCCTAGAACTCAAAGGAAGCATTTCTCACCACCTTCTCCCCTTCTGTCACTTTCTGGCACCTTTGACCCAAGTTCTAGTTTTGGTCTCTTTTGGTCCCTTTTTGCTTACCGGCAAAGGAAATCGTGCGAAACTCGTCTCAGGCAACTGAAACTCCTTGAATATCACTCCGAAGACACAAAGGAAGGCTTTTTCACCACCTTTTCCGATTCTGGCACTTTTTGGCACCTTTGGACCCAAGTTCCAGTTTTGGTCTCTTTTGGTCCTTTTTGCTTACTGGCAAAGGGAGACTTGCGAAACTCGTCTCAGGCCACTAAAACACCTTGAATATCACGTCTACGACTTAAAGGAAGGCTTTCCCACCTTCTCACATTCTGGCAGTTTCTGGTGCCTTTGGACCCAAGTTCCAGTTTTTGGTCTCTTTTGGTCCTTTTTTGCTTACTGGCAAAAGGGAGACTTGCGAAACTCGTCTCAGGCCACTAAAACTCTTTGAATTTCACGCCTAGGACTCAAAGGAAGGCTTTCCCACCACCTTCTCACGTTCTGGCACTTTCTGGTGCCTTTGGACCCAAGTTCCAGTTTTGGGCTCTTTTGGTTCCCTTTTGCTTACTGCCAAAGGAAGACGTGCGAAACTCGTCTCAGGCCACTAAAACTCCTTGAATATCAAGCCTAGGACTCAAAGGAAGGCTTTCCCACCACCTTCTCACGTTCTGGCACTTTCTGGTGCCTTCAGACCCAAGTTCCAGTTTTGGTCTCTTTTGGTTCCTTTTTGCTTACCGGCAAAGGAAGACGTGCGAAACTCGTCTCAAGCCACTGAAACTCCTTGAATATCACTCCTAGAACTCAAAGGAAGGATTTCTCACCACCTTCTCCCCTTCTGTCACATTCTAGCACCTTTGACCCAAGTTCTAGTTTTGGTCTCTTTTGGTCCTTTTTTGCTTACTGGCAAGAGGGAGACTTGCGAAACTCGTCTCAGGCCACTAAAACTCTTTGTATTTCACGCCTAGGACTCAAAGGAAGGCTTTCCCACCACCTTCTCACGTTCTGGCACTTTCTGGTGCCTTTGGACCCAAGTTCCAGTTTTGGGCTCTTTTGGTTCCCTTTTGCTTACTGGCAAAGGAAGACGTGCGAAACTCGTCTCAGGCCACTAAAACTCCTTGAATATCAAGCCTAGGACTCAAAGGAAGGCTTTCCCACCACCTTCTCACGTTCTGGCACTTTCGGTGCCTTCGGACCCAAGTTCCAGCTTTTGGTCTCTTTTGGTTCCCTTTTGCTTACCGGTAAAGGAAGACGTGCGAAACTCGTCTCAAGCCACTGAAACTCCTTGAATATCACTCCTAGAACTCAAAGGAAGGATTTCTCACCACCTTCTCCCCTTCTGTCACATTCTAGCACCTTTGACCCAAGTTCTAGTTTTGGTCTCTTTTGGTCCTTTTTTGCTTACTGGCAAAAGGGAGACTAGCGAAACTCGTCTCAGGCCACTAAAACTCTTTGTATTTCACGCCTAGGACTCAAAGGAAGGCTTTCCCACCACCTTCTCACGTTCTGGCACTTTCTGGTGCCTTTGGACGCAAGTTCCAGTTTTGGGCTCTTTTGGTTCCCTTTTGCTTACTGGCAAAGGAAGACGTACGAAACTCGTCTCAGGCCACTAAAACTCCTTAAATATCAAGCCTAGGACTCAAAGGAAGGCTTTCCCACCACCTTCTCACATTTTGGCAGTTTCTGGTGCCTTTGGACCCAAGTTCTAGTTTTGGTCTCTTATGGTCCCTTTTTGCTTACTGGCAAAGGGAGACTTGCGAAACTCGTCTCAGGCCACTAAAACTCCTTGAATTTCACGTCTACGACTTAAAGGAAGGCTTTCCCACCACCTTCTGACATTCTGGCAGTTTCTGGTGCCTTTGGACCCAAGTTCCAGTTTTGGACTCTTTTGGTCCCTTTTTGTTTACTGGCAAAGGGAGACTTGCGAAACTCGTCTCAGGCCACTAAAACTCTTTGAATATCACGCCTAGGACTCAAAGGAAGGCTTTCCCACCACCTTCTCATGTTCTGGCACTTTCTGGTGCCTTTGGACCCAAGTTCCAGTTTTGGACTCTTTTGGTTCCCTTTTGCTTACTGGCAAAGGAAGACGTGTGAAACTCGTCTCAGGCCACTAAAACTCCTTGAATATCACGCCTAGGACTCAAAGGAAGGCTTTCCCACCACCTTCTCACGTTACGGCACTTTCGGTGCCTTTTGACCCAAGTTCCAGCTTTTGGGCTCTTTTGGTTCCCTTTTGCTTATCGCCAAAGGAAGACGTGCGAAACTCGTCTCGGGCCACTAAAACTCCTTGAATATCAAGCCTAGTACTCAAAGGAAGGCTTTCCCACCACCTTCTCACGTTACGGCACTTTCTCGGCGCGTTTGGACCCAAGTTCCGCTTTTGGTCTCTTTTGGTCCCTTTTTGCTTATCGGCAAAGGGAGACTTGTGAAACTCGTCTCGGGCCACTAAAACACTTTGAATATCACGCCTAGGACTCAAAGGAAGGCTTTCCCACCACCTTCTCACGTTACGCAGGTTTACGGTGCCTTTGGACCCAAGTTCCAGTTTTGGTCTCTTTTGGTTCCCTTTTGCTAATCGGCAAAGGAAGACGTGCGAAACTCGTCTCAAGCCACTGAAACTCCTTGAATATCACTCCTAGAACTCAAAGGAAGGATTTCTCACCACCTTCTCCCCTTGGCACTTTCTCGGCGCCTTTGGACCCTAGTTCCAGCTTTTGGTCTCTTTTGGTCCCTTTTTGCTTACTGGCAAAGGGAGACTTGTGAAACTCGTCTCAAGCCACTAAAACACTTTGAATATCACGCCTAGGACTCAAAGAAAGGCTTTCCCACCACCTTCTCACGTTCTGGCAGTTTCTGGTGCCTTTGGACCCAAGTTCCAGTTTTGGTCTCTTTTGGTCCCTTTTTGCTTACTGGCAAAGGGAGACTTGTGAAACTCGTCTCAGGCCACTAAAACTCCTTCAATATCACGCCTAGGACTCAAAGGAAGGCTTTCCCATCACCTTCTCACGTTCTGGCACTTTCTGGTGCCTTTGGACCCAAGTTCCAGTTTTTGTCTTTTATGGTTCCCTTTTGCTTACCGGCAAAGAAAGACGTGCGAAACTCGTCTCAATCCACAGAAACACCTTGAATATCACTCCTAGAACACAAAGGAAGGATTTCCCACCACCTTCTCCCCTTCTGGCACTTTCTGGCGCCTTTGGACTTAAGTTCCAGTTTTGGATTCTTTTGGTCCCTTTTTGCTTACTGGCAAAGGGAGACTTGCGAAACTCGTCTCAGTCCACTAAAACTCTTTGAATATCCCGCCTAGGACTCAAAGGAAGGCTTTCCCACCACCTTCTCAAGTTCCGGCACTTTCTGGTGCCTTTGGACCCAAGTTCTAGTTTTGGCCTCTTTTGGTTCCCTTTTGCTTACCGGCAAAGGAAGACGTGCGAAAATCGTCTCAAGCCACTGTGAAACTACTTGAATATCACTCCTAGAACTCAAAGGAAGGATTTCTCACCAGCTTCTCCCCTTCTGTCACTTTCTGGCACCTTTTACCCAAGTTCTAGTTTTGGTCTCTTTTGGTCCATTTTTGCTTACCGGCAAAGGAAGACGTGCGAAACTCGTCTCAAGCAACTGAAACTCCTTGAATATCAGTCCTAGAACTCAAAGGAAGCATTTCTCACCACCTTCTCCCCTTCTGTCACTTTCTGGCACCTTTGACCCAAGTTCTAGTTTTGGTCTCTTTTGGTCCCTTTTTGCTTACCGGCAAAGGAAATCGTGCGAAACTCGTCTCAGGCAACTGAAACTCCTTGAATATCACTCCGAAGACACAAAGGAAGGCTTTTTCACCACTTTTTCCGATTCTGGCACTTTTTGGCACCTTTGGACCCAAGTTCCAGTTTTGGTCTCTTTTGGTCCTTTTTGCTTACTGGCAAAGGGAGACTTACGAAACTCGTCTCAGGCCACTAAAACTCCTTGAATATCACGTCTACGACTTAAAGGAAGGCTTTCCCACCTTCTGACATTCTGGCAGTTTCTGGTGCCTTTGGACCCAAGTTCCAGTTTTGGGCTCTTTTGGTTCCCTTTTGCTTACTGGCAAAGGAAGACGTGCGAAACTCGTCTCAGGCCACTAAAACTCCTTGAATATCAGGCCTAGGACTCAAAGGAAGGCTTTCCCACCACCTTCTCACGTTCTGGCACTTTCTGGTGCCTTTGGACTCAAGTTCAAGTTTTGGTCTCTTTCGGTTCCTTTTTGCTTACCGGCAAAGGAAGACGTGCGAAACTCATCTCAAGCCACTGAAACTCCTTGAATATCACTCCTAGAACTCAAAGGAAGGATTTCTCACCACCTTCTCCCCTTCTGTCACATTCTAGCACCTTTGACCCAAGTTCTAGTTTTGGTCTCTTTTGGTCCTTTTTTGCTTACTGGCAAAAGGGAGACTTGCGAAACTCGTCTCAGGCCACTAAAACTCTTTGTATTTCACGCCTAGGACTCAAAGGAAGGCTTTCCCACCACCTTCTCACGTTCTGGCACTTTCTGGTGCCTTTGGACCCAAGTTCCAGTTTTGGGCTCTTTTGGTTCCCTTTTGCTTACTGGCAAAGGAAGACGTGCGAAACTCGTCTCAGGCCACTAAAACTCCTTGAATATCAAGCCTAGGACTCAAAGGAAGGCTTTCCCACCACCTTCTCACATTTTGGCAGTTTCTGGTACCTTTGGACCCAAGTTCCAGTTTTGGTCTCTTATGGTCCCTTTTTGCTTACTGGCAAAGGGAGACTTGCGAAACTCGTCTCAGGCCACTAAAACTCCTTGAATATCACGTCTACGACTTAAAGGAAGGCTTTCCCACCACCTTCTCACATTTTGGCAGTTTCTGGTGCCTTTGGACCCAAGTTCCAGTTTTGGACTCTTTTGGTCCCTTTTTGCTTACTGGCAAAGGGAGACTTGCGAAACTCGTCTCAGGCCACTAAAACTCTTTGAATATCACGTCTAGGACTCAAAGGAAGGCTTTCCCACCACCTTCTCATGTTCTGGCACTTTCTGGTGCCTTTGGACCCAAGTTCCAGTTTTGGACTCTTTTGGTTACCTTTTGCTTACTGGCAAAGGAAGACGTGCGAAACTCGTCTCAGGCCACTAAAACTCCTTGAATATCACGCCTAGGACTCAAAGGAAGGCTTTCCCACCACCTTCTCACGTTCTGGCACTTTCTGGTGCCTTTTGACCCAAGTTCCAGTTTTGGTCTCTTTTGGTTCCCTTTTGCTAATCGGCAAAGGAAGACGTGTGAAACTCATCTCAAGCCACTGAAACTCCTTGAATATCACTCCTAGAACTCAAAGGAAGGATTTCTCACCACCTTCTCCCCTTCTGGCACTTTCTGGCGCGTTTGGACCCAAGTTCCAGTTTTGGTCTCTTTTGGTCCCTTTTTGCTTACTGGCAAAGGGAGACTTGTGAAACTCGTCTCAGGCCACTAAAACACTTTGAATATCACGCCTAGAACTCAAAGGAAGGCTTTCCCACCACCTTCTCACGTTCTGGCAGTTTCTGGTGCCTTTGGACCCAAGTTCCAGTTTTGGTCTCTTTTGGTTCCCTTTTGCTAATCGGCAAAGGAAGACGTGCGAAACTCGTCTCAAGCCACTGAAACTCCTTGAATATCACTCCTAGAACTCAAAGGAAGGATTTCTCACCAGCTTCTCCCCTTCTGGCACTTTCTGGCGCCTTTGGACCCAAGTTCCAGTTTTGGTCTCTTTTGGTCCCTTTTTGCTTACTGGCAAAGGGAGACTTGTGAAACTCGTCTCAGGCCACTAAAACACTTTGAATATCACGCCTAGGACTCAAAGAAAGGCTTTCCCACCACCTTCTCACGTTCTGGCAGTTTCTGGTGCCTTTGGACCCAAGTTCCAGTTTTGGTCTCTTTTGGTCCCTTTTTGCTTACTGGCAAAGGGAGACTTGTGAAACTCGTCTCAGGCCACTAAAACTCCTTCAATATCACGCCTAGGACTCAAAGGAAGGCTTTCCCATCACCTTCTCACGTTCTGGCACTTTCTGGTGCCTTTGGACCCAAGTTCTAGTTTTTGTCTTTTTTGGTTCCCTTTTGCTTACCGGCAAAGAAAGACGTGCGAAACTCGTCTCAATCCACTGAAACTCCTTGAATATCACTCCTAGAACACAAAGGAAGGATTTCCCACCACCTTCTCCCCTTCTGGCACTTTCTGGCGCCTTTGCACTTAAGTTCCAGTTTTGGTTTCTTTTGGTCCCTTTTTGCTTACTGGCAAAGGGAGACTTGCGAAACTCGTCTCAGTCCACTAAAACTCTTTGAATATCCCGCCTAGGACTCAAAGGAAGGCTTTCCCACCACCTTCTCAAGTTCCGGCACTTTCTGGTGCCTTTGGACCTAAGTTCTAGTTTTGGCCTCTTTTGGTTCCCTTTTGCTTACCGGCAAAGGAAGACGTGCGAAACTCGTCTCAAGCCACTGAAACTCCTTGAATATCACTCCTAGAACTCAAAGGAAGGATTTCTCACCACCTTCTCCCCTTCTGTCACATTCTAGCACCTTTGACCCAAGTTCTAGTTTTGGTCTCTTTTGGTCCTTTTTTGCTTACTGGCAAAAGGGAGACTTGCGAAACTCGTCTCAGGCCACTAAAACTCTTTGTATTTCACGCCTAGGACTCAAAGGAAGGCTTTCCCACCACCTTCTCACGTTCTGGCACTTTCTGGTGCCTTTGGACCCAAGTTCCAGCTTTTGGGCTCTTTTGGTTCCCTTTTGCTTACCGGCAAAGGTACACGTGCGAAACTCGTCTCAGGCCACTAAAACTCCTTGAATATCAAGCCTAGGACTCAAAGGAAGGCTTTCCCACCACCTTCTCACGTTCTGGCACTTTCTGGTGCCTTCGGACCCAAGTTCCAGCTTTTGGTCTCTTTTGGTTCCCTTTTGCTTACCGGTAAAGGAAGACGTGCGAAACTTCGTCTCAAGCCACTGAAACTCCTTGAATATCACTCCTAGAACTCAAAGGAAGGATTTCTCACCACCTTCTCCCCTTCTGTCACATTCTAGCACCTTTGACCCAAGTTCTAGTTTTGGTCTCTTTTGGTCCTTTTTTGCTTACTGGCAAAAGGGAGACTTGCGAAACTCGTCTCAGGCCACTAAAACTCTTTGTATTTCACGCCTAGGACTCAAAGGAAGGCTTTCCCACCACCTTCTCACGTTCTGGCACTTTCTGGTGCCTTTGGACCCAAGTTCCAGTTTTGGGCTCTTTTGGTTCCCTTTTGCTTACTGGCAAAGGAAGACGTGCGAAACTCGTCTCAGGCCACTAAAACTCCTTGAATATCAAGCCTAGGACTCAAAGGAAGGCTTTCCCACCACCTTCTCACGTTCTGGCACTTTCTGGTGCCTTCGGACCCAAGTTCCAGTTTTGGTCTCTTTTGGTTCCCTTTTGCTTACCGGTAAAGGAAGACGTGCGAAACTCGTCTCAAGCCACTGAAACTCCTTGAATATCACTCCTAGAACTCAAAGGAAGGATTTCTCACCACCTTCTCCCCTTCTGTCACATTCTAGCACCTTTGACCCAAGTTCTAGTTTTGGTCTCTTTTGGTCCTTTTTTGCTTACTGGCAAAAGGGAGACTTGCGAAACTCGTCTCAGGCCACTAAAACTCTTTGTATTTCACGCCTAGGACTCAAAGGAAGGCTTTCCCACCACCTTCTCACGTTCTGGCACTTTCTGGTGCCTTTGGACCCAAGTTCCAGTTTTGGGCTCTTTTGGTTCCCTTTTGCTTACTGGCAAAGGAAGACGTGCGAAACTCGTCTCAGGCCACTAAAACTCCTTGAATATCAAGCCTAGGACTCAAAGGAAGGCTTTCCCACCACCTTCTCACATTTTGGCAGTTTCTGGTGCCTTTGGACCCAAGTTCCAGTTTTGGTCTCTTATGGTCCCTTTTTGCTTACTGGCAAAGGGAGACTTGCGAAACTCGTCTCAGGCCACTAAAACTCCTTGAATATCACGTCTACGACTTAAAGGAAGGCTTTCCCACCACCTTCTCACATTCTGGCAGTTTCTGGTGCCTTTGGACCCAAGTTCCAGTTTTGGTCTCTTTTGGTCCCTTTTTGCTTACTGGCAAAGGGAGACTTGTGAAACTCGTCTCAGGCCACTAAAACTCCTTCAATATCACGCCTAGGACTCAAAGGAAGGCTTTCCCATCACCTTCTCACGTTCTGGCACTTTCTGGTGCCTTTGGACCCAAGTTCCAGTTTTTGTCTTTTTTGGTTCCCTTTTGCTTACCGGCAAAGAAAGACGTGCGAAACTCGTCTCAATCCACTGAAACTCCTTGAATATCACTCCTAGAACACAAAGGAAGGATTTCCCACCACCTTCTCCCCTTACGGCACTTTACGGCGCCTTTGGACTTAAGTTCCAGTTTTGGTTTCTTTTGGTCCCTTTTTGCTTACTGGCAAAGGGAGACTTGCGAAACTCGTCTCAGTCCACTAAAACTCTTTGAATATCCCGCCTAGGACTCAAAGGAAGGCTTTCCCACCACCTTCTCAAGTTCCGGCACTTTCTGGTGCCTTTGGACCCAAGTTCTAGTTTTGGCCTCTTTTGGTTCCCTTTTGCTTACCGGCAAAGGAAGACGTGCGAAAATCGTCTCAAGCCACTGTGAAACTACTTGAATATCACTCCTAGAACTCAAAGGAAGGATTTCTCACCAGCTTCTCCCCTGTCACTTTCTCGTCACCTTTTACCCAAGTTCTAGTTTTGGTCTCTTTTGGTCCATTTTTGCTTACCGGCAAAGGAAGACATGCGAAACTCGTCTCAAGCAACTGAAACTCCTTGAATATCAGTCCTAGAACTCAAAGGAAGCATTTCTCACCACCTTCTCCCCTCTGTCACTTTACGGCACCTTTGACCCAAGTTCTAGTTTTGGTCTCTTTTGGTCCCTTTTGCTTACCGGCAAAGGAAATCGTGCGAAACTCGTCTCGTGCAACTGAAACTCCTTGAATATCACTCCGAAGACACAAAGGAAGGCTTTTTCACCACCTTTTCCGATTCTCGCACTTTTTGGCACCTTTGGACCCAAGTTCCAAATTTGGTCTCTTTTGGTCCTTTTTGCTTACTGGCAAAGGGAGACTTACGAAACTCGTCTCAGGCCACTAAAACTCCTTGAATATCACGTTTACGACTTAAAGGAAGGCTTTCCCACCTTCTGACATTCGGGCAGTTTCTGGTGCCTTTGGACCCAAGTTCCAGTTTTGGGCTCTTTTGGTTCCCTTTTGCTTACTGGCAAAGGAAGACGTGCGAAACTCGTCTCAGGCCACTAAAACTCCTTGAATATCAGGCCTAGGACTCAAAGGAAGGCTTTCCCACCACCTTCTCACGTTCTGGCACTTTCTGGTGCCTTTGGACTCAAGTTCAAGTTTTGGTCTCTTTCGGTTCCTTTTTGCTTACCGGCAAAGGAAGACGTGCGAAACTCGTCTCAAGCCACTGAAACTCCTTGAATATCACTCCTAGAACTCAAAGGAAGGATTTCTCACCACCTTCTCCCCTTCTGTCACATTCTAGCACCTTTGACCCAAGTTCTAGTTTTGGTCTCTTTTGGTCCTTTTTTGCTTACTGGCAAAAGGGAGACTTGCGAAACTCGTCTCAGGCCACTAAAACTCTTTGTATTTCACGCCTAGGACTCAAAGGAAGGCTTTCCCACCACCTTCTCACGTTCTGGCACTTTCTGGTGCCTTTGGACCCAAGTTCCAGTTTTGGGCTCTTTTGGTTCCCTTTTGCTTACTGGCAAAGGAAGACGTGCGAAACTCGTCTCAGGCCACTAAAACTCCTTGAATATCAAGCCTAGGACTCAAAGGAAGGCTTTCCCACCACCTTCTCACATTTTGGCAGTTTCTGGTACCTTTGGACCCAAGTTCCAGTTTTGGTCTCTTATGGTCCCTTTTTGCTTACTGGCAAAGGGAGACTTGCGAAACTCGTCTCAGGCCACTAAAACTCCTTGAATATCACGTCTACGACTTAAAGGAAGGCTTTCCCACCACCTTCTCACATTCTGGCAGTTTCTGGTGCCTTTGGACCCAAGTTCCAGTTTTGGACTCTTTTGGTCCCTTTTTGCTTACTGGCAAAGGGAGACTTGCGAAACTCGTCTCAGGCCACTAAAACTCTTTGAATATCACGTCTAGGACTCAAAGGAAGGCTTTCCCACCACCTTCTCATGTTCTGGCACTTTCTGGTGCCTTTGGACCCAAGTTCCAGTTTTGGACTCTTTTGGTCCCTTTTTGCTTACTGGCAAAGGGAGACTTGCGAAACTCGTCTCAGGCCACTAAAACTCTTTGAATATCACGTCTAGGACTCAAAGGAAGGCTTTCCCACCACCTTCTCATGTTCTGGCACTTTCTGGTGCCTTTGGACCCAAGTTCCAGTTTTGGACTCTTTTGGTTACCTTTTGCTTACTGGCAAAGGAAGACGTGCGAAACTCGTCTCAGGCCACTAAAACTCCTTGAATATCACGCCTAGGACTCAAAGGAAGGCTTTCCCACCACCTTCTCACGTTCTGGCAGTTTCTGGTGCCTTTTGACCCAAGTTCCAGTTTTGGTCTCTTTTGGTTCCCTTTTGCTAATCGGCAAAGGAAGACGTGTGAAACTCATCTCAAGCCACTGAAACTCCTTGAATATCACTCCTAGAACTCAAAGGAAGGATTTCTCACCACCTTCTCCCCTTCTGGCACTTTCTGGCGCGTTTGGACCCAAGTTCCAGTTTTGGTCTCTTTTGGTCCCTTTTTGCTTACTGGCAAAGGGAGACTTGTGAAACTCGTCTCAGGCCACTAAAACACTTTGAATATCACGCCTAGAACTCAAAGGAAGGCTTTCCCACCACCTTCTCACGTTCTGGCAGTTTCTGGTGCCTTTGGACCCAAGTTCCAGTTTTGGTCTCTTTTGGTTCCCTTTTGCTAATCGGCAAAGGAAGACGTGCGAAACTCGTCTCAAGCCACTGAAACTCCTTGAATATCACTCCTAGAACTCAAAGGAAGGATTTCTCACCAGCTTCTCCCCTTCTGGCACTTTACGGCGCCTTTGGACCCAAGTTCCAGTTTTGGTCTCTTTTGGTCCCTTTTTGCTTACTGGCAAAGGGAGACTTGTGAAACTCGTCTCAGGCCACTAAAACACTTTGAATATCACGCCTAGGACTCAAAGAAAGGCTTTCCCACCACCTTCTCACGTTCTGGCAGTTTCTGGTGCCTTTGGACCCAAGTTCCAGTTTTGGTCTCTTTTGGTCCCTTTTTGCTTACTGGCAAAGGGAGACTTGTGAAACTCGTCTCAGGCCACTAAAACTCCTTCAATATCACGCCTAGGACTCAAAGGAAGGCTTTCCCATCACCTTCTCACGTTCTGGCACTTTCTGGTGCCTTTGGACCCAAGTTCTAGTTTTTGTCTTTTTTGGTTCCCTTTTGCTTACCGGCAAAGAAAGACGTGCGAAACTCGTCTCAATCCACTGAAACTCCTTGAATATCACTCCTAGAACACAAAGGAAGGATTTCCCACCACCTTCTCCCCTTCTGGCACTTTCTGGCGCCTTTGCACTTAAGTTCCAGTTTTGGTTTCTTTTGGTCCCTTTTTGCTTACTGGCAAAGGGAGACTTGCGAAACTCGTCTCAGTCCACTAAAACTCTTTGAATATCCCGCCTAGGACTCAAAGGAAGGCTTTCCCACCACCTTCTCAAGTTCCGGCACTTTCTGGTGCCTTTGGACCTAAGTTCTAGTTTTGGCCTCTTTTGGTTCCCTTTTGCTTACCGGCAAAGGAAGACGTGCGAAAATCGTCTCAAGCCACTGTGAAACTCCTTGAATATCACTCCTAGAACTCAAAGGAAGGATTTCTCACCAGCTTCTCCCCTTCTGTCACTTTCTGGCACCTTTTACCCAAGTTCTAGTTTTGGTCTCTTTTGGTCCATTTTTGCTTACCGGCAAAGGAAGACGTGCGAAACTCGTCTCAAGCAACTGAAACTCCTTGAATATCAGTCCTAGAACTCAAAGGAAGCATTTCTCACCACCTTCTCCCCTTCTGTCACTTTCTGGCACCTTTGACCCAAGTTCTAGTTTTGGTCTCTTTTGGTCCCTTTTTGCTTACCGGCAAAGGAAATCGTGCGAAACTCGTCTCAGGCAACTAAAACTCCTTGAATATCACTCCGAAGACACAAAGGAAGGCTTTTTCACCACCTTTTCCGATTCTGGCACTTTTTGGCACCTTTGGACCCAAGTTCCAGTTTTGGTCTCTTTTGGTCCTTTTTGCTTACTGGCAAAGGGAGACTTGCGAAACTCGTCTCAGGCCACTAAAACTCCTTGAATATCACGTCTACGACTTAAAGGAAGGCTTTCCCACCTTCTGACATTCTGGCAGTTTCTGGTGCCTTTGGACCCAAGTTCCAGTTTTGGTCTCTTTTGGTCCTTTTTTGCTTACTGGCAAAAGGGAGACTTGCGAAACTCGTCTCAGGCCACTAAAACTCTTTGAATTTCACGCCTAGGACTCAAAGGAAGGCTTTCCCACCACCTTCTCACGTTCTGGCACTTTCGGGTGCCTTTGGACCCAAGTTCCAGTTTTGGGCTCTTTTGGTTCCCTTTTGCTTACTGGCAAAGGAAGACGTGCGAAACTCGTCTCAGGCCACTAAAACTCCTTGAATATCAAGCCTAGTACTCAAAGGAAGGCTTTCCCACCACCTTCTCACGTTCTGGCACTTTCTGGTGCCTTCGGACCCAAGTTCCAGTTTTGGTCTCTTTTGGTTCCTTTTTGCTTACCGGCAAAGGAAGACGTGCGAAACTCGTCTCAAGCCACTGAAACTCCTTGAATATCACTCCTAGAACTCAAAGGAAGGATTTCTCACCACCTTCTCCCCTTCTGTCACATTCTAGCACCTTTGACCCAAGTTCTAGTTTTGGTCTCTTTTGGTCCTTTTTTGCTTACTGGCAAAAGGGAGACTTGCGAAACTCGTCTCAGGCCACTAAAACTCTTTGTATTTCACGCCTAGGACTCAAAGGAAGGCTTTCCCACCACCTTCTCACGTTCTGGCACTTTCTGGTGCCTTTGGACCCAAGTTCCAGTTTTGGGCTCTTTTGGTTCCCTTTTGCTTACTGGCAAAGGAAGACGTGCGAAACTCGTCTCAGGCCACTAAAACTCCTTGAATATCAAGCCTAGGACTCAAAGGAAGGCTTTCCCACCACCTTCTCACGTTCTGGCACTTTCTGGTGCCTTTGGACCTAAGTTCTAGTTTTGGCCTCTTTTGGTTCCCTTTTGCTTACCGGCAAAGGAAGACGTGCGAAACTCGTCTCAAGCCACTGAAACTCCTTGAATATCACTCCTAGAACTCAAAGGAAGGATTTCTCACCACCTTCTCCCCTTCTGTCACATTCTAGCACCTTTGACCCAAGTTCTAGTTTTGGTCTCTTTTGGTCCTTTTTTGCTTACTGGCAAAAGGGAGACTTGCGAAACTCGTCTCAGGCCACTAAAACTCTTTGTATTTCACGCCTAGGACTCAAAGGAAGGCTTTCCCACCACCTTCTCACGTTCTGGCACTTTCTGGTGCCTTTGGACCCAAGTTCCAGTTTTGGGCTCTTTTGGTTCCCTTTTGCTTACTGGCAAAGGAAGACGTGCGAAACTCGTCTCAGGCCACTAAAACTCCTTGAATATCAAGCCTAGGACTCAAAGGAAGGCTTTCCCACCACCTTCTCACGTTCTGGCACTTTCTGGTGCCTTCGGACCCAAGTTCCAGTTTTGGTCTCTTTTGGTTCCCTTTTGCTTACCGGTAAAGGAAGACGTGCGAAACTCGTCTCAAGCCACTGAAACTCCTTGAATATCACTCCTAGAACTCAAAGGAAGGATTTCTCACCACCTTCTCCCCTTCTGTCACATTCTAGCACCTTTGACCCAAGTTCTAGTTTTGGTCTCTTTTGGTCCTTTTTTGCTTACTGGCAAAAGGGAGACTTGCGAAACTCGTCTCAGGCCACTAAAACTCTTTGTATTTCACGCCTAGGACTCAAAGGAAGGCTTTCCCACCACCTTCTCACGTTCTGGCACTTTCTGGTGCCTTTGGACCCAAGTTCCAGTTTTGGGCTCTTTTGGTTCCCTTTTGCTTACTGGCAAAGGAAGACGTGCGAAACTCGTCTCAGGCCACTAAAACTCCTTGAATATCAAGCCTAGGACTCAAAGGAAGGCTTTCCCACCACCTTCTCACATTTTGGCAGTTTCTGGTGCCTTTGGACCCAAGTTCCAGTTTTGGTCTCTTATGGTCCCTTTTTGCTTACTGGCAAAGGGAGACTTGCGAAACTCGTCTCAGGCCACTAAAACTCCTTGAATATCACGTCTACGACTTAAAGGAAGGCTTTCCCACCACCTTCTCACATTCTGGCAGTTTCTGGTGCCTTTGGACACAAGTTCTAGTTTTGGACTCTTTTGGTCCCTTTTTGCTTACTGGCAAAGGGAGACTTGCGAAACTCGTCTCAGGCCACTAAAACTCTTTGAATTTCACGCCTAGGACTCAAAGGAAGGCTTTCCCACCACCTTCTGACGTTCTGGCACTTTCTGGTGCCTTTGGACCCAAGTTCCAGTTTTGGGCTCTTTTGGTTCCCTTTTGCTTACTGGCAAAGGAAGACGTGCGAAACTCGTCTCAGGCCACTAAAACTCCTTGAATATCAAGCCTAGGACTCAAAGGAAGGCTTTCCCACCACCTTCTCACGTTCTGGCACTTTCTGGTGCCTTCGGACCCAAGTTCCAGTTTTGGTCTCTTTTTGATGAGGACATGACCATGACCAAAGGCAAGGATCCTCTTGAAGGACTTGGAGGACCTATGACAAGGGCTAGAGCAAGGAGAGCAAAGGAAGCTCTTCAACAAGTGTTGTCCATATTAATTGAATACAAGCCCAAGTTTCAAAGAGAAAAGACCAAGGTTGTGAATTGCATCATGGCCCAAATGGAGGAGAACTAAGGCGCCACTTTGCTTCAGTTTTTAAGTTTTTAATTTGTTTTAAATAATGGCCCAATCCGTTGTAAAGTTGGCTGACCAAATTATGTTTTGCGGTTAATCAACTAATGGGCTTTGGTTTGGTTTTATTTCAAGTTGTAATAAGGGCCCAATTGGTAACTTAGGCATCAGCCTTTGGGAGACCAAGAGGCGCATAGCTAGTGGCTGTTGGGTGACTTTTTGGTTGCCACAATTTCAGTTACAATCAGCCATCAAGTAGCTTTATTTCCTAGCTTAGTGGATCATTATCTAAGTGGAATAAATTTTCCGTTACGGAACCTTTGTAATTCTGATGGTAAAGCTTCTATATAAGCTGAACCATTCTTATCAATAAGACAAGTTAAGTTTGATTCAGAAATATTAGAGTTTATCTCTTTTATCTTAGTGAGAGTGATTCTCCTAAGTTCTTGAGTGATTCAAGAACTACTTGGCTGTATCAAAGGGCTTTCACATCCCTTTGTGTGTTGCCTTCCTTGGAAAGAGTGATTCTTTCCTTTCCCCATTCAATTCTTCACCAAAATTCCAAAAAAACTCAAATCTGCCCAGAATTATCTCGTTATCATAACTCTCATTCTACTCAGCCAAATTGAGTGATTCTTGAGCCTAAATTGAATTTCAGAACGAGAACTTTCACCTCATTTTGGAATCACCTCAATTGGAGTTCTATAACTCGAGATACCGTCATTTCTAAAATTCTGTCCAGCCACCACCAAACTAGCGTTTTTGCTTACTTTTTTTAACACCATGGACCAACACCTCATTTGCCCAGAAATTCATCACTAAATTTTCAAATTTTTCTACAAGGTTCTAACCCTAAAGATCCTAAGTCAGCCCTTGTGCAAATGGGGTTCATACCACTTTTGGTTCCCTTTTGCTTACCGGCAAAGGAAGACGTGCGAAACTCGTCTCAAGCCACTGAAACTCCTTGAATATCACTCCTAGAACTCAAAGGAAGGATTTCTCACCACCTTCTCCCCTTCTGTCACATTCTAGCACCTTTGACCCAAGTTCTAGTTTTGGTCTCTTTTGGTCCTTTTTTGCTTACTGGCAAAGGAAGTCGTACGAAACTCGTCTCAGGCCACTGAAACTCTTTGAACATCGCTCCAAAGATACAAAGGAAGGCTTTCCCACCACCTTCTCACGTTCTGGCAGTTTCTGGTGCCTTTGGACCCAAGTTCCAGTTTTCGTCTCTTTTGGTTCCCTTTTACTTTCCGGCAAAGGAAGACGTGCGAAACTTGTCTCAAGCCACTGAAACTCCTTGAATATCACTCCTAGAACTCAAAGGAAGGATTTCTCACCACCTTCTCCCCTTCTGTCACTTTCTGGCACCTTTGACCCAAGTTCTATTTTTGGTCCCTTTTTGCTTACTGGCAAAGGGAGACTTGCGAAACTCGTCTCAGGCCACTATAACTCCTTGAATATCACGCCTACGACTTAAGGGAAGGCTTTCCCACCACCTTTTCACATTCTGGCACTTTCTGGTGCCTTTGGACCCAAGTTCCAGTTTTGGTCTCTTTTGGTTCCCTTTTGCTTACCGGCAAAGAAAGACGTACGAAACTCGTCTCAAGCCACTGAAACTCCTTGAATATCACTCCTAAAACTCAAAGGAAGGATTTCTCACCACCTTCTTCCCTTCTGGGACTTTTTGGCGCCTTTCAACCCAAGTTCCAGTTTTGGTCTCTTATGGTCCCTTGTTGCTTACTCGCAAAGGGAGACTTGCGAAACTCGTCTCAGGCCACTAAAATTCCTTGAATATCACGTCTACGACTTAAAGGAAGGCTTTCCCACCACCTTCTCACATTCTGGCACTTTCTGGTGCCTTTGGAACCAAGTTCCAGTTTTGGTTTCTTTTGATTCCCTTTTGCTTACCGGAAAAGGAAGACGTGCGAAACTCGTCTCACGCCACTAAAACTCCTTGAATATCATGCCTAGGACTCAAAGGAAGGCTTTTCCACCACCTTCTCACGTTCTGGCACTTTCTGGTGCCTTGGGACCCAAGTTCCAGTTTTGGTCTTTTTTGGTTCCCTTTTGCTTACCAGCAAAGAAAGACGTGCGAAACTCGTCTCAATCCACTGAAACTCCTTGAATATCACTCCTAGAACACAAAGGAAGGATTTCTCACCACCTTCTCCCCTTCTGGCACTTTCTGGCGCCTTTGGACACAAGTTCCAGTTTTGGTTTCTTTTGGTCCCTTGTTGCTTACTGGCAAAGGGAGACTTGCGAAACTCGTCTCGGGCCACTAAAACTCTTTGAATATCCCGCCTAGGACTCAACGGAAGGCTTTCCCACCACCTTCTCACGTTCTGGCAGTTTCTGGTGCCTTTGGACCCAAGTTCCAGTTTTGGGCTCTTTTGGTTCGCTTTTGCTTACTGGCAAAGGAAGACGTGCGAAACTCGTCTCAGGCCACTAAAACTCCTTGAATATCACGCCTAGGACTCAAAGGAAGGCTTTCCCACCACCTTCTCACGTTCTGGCACTTTCTGGTGCCTTTTGACCCAAGTTCCAGTTTTGGTCTCTTTTGGTTCCCTTTTGCTTACCGGCAAAGGAATACGTGCGAAACTCGTCTCAAGCCACTGAAACTCCTTGAATATCACTCCTAGAACTCAAAGGAATGATTTCTCACCACCTTCTCCCCTTCTGTCACTTTCTGGCACCTTTGAACCAAGTTCTAGTTTTGGTCTCTTTTGGTCCCTTTTTGCTTACTGGCAAAGGAAATCGTGCGAAACTCGTCTCAGGCGACTGAAACTCCTTGAATATCACTCCGAAGACACAAAGGAAGGCTTTCTCACCACCTTTTCCGATTCTGGCACTTTCTGGCGCCTTTGGACCCAAGTTCCAGTTTTGGTCTCTTTTGGTCCTTTTTCCTTACTGGCAAAGGGAGACTTACGAAACTCGTCTCAGGACACTAAAACTCTTTGAATATCACGCCTAGGACTCAAAGGAAGGCTTTCCCATCACCTTCTCACGTTCTGGCACTTTCTGGTGCCTTTGGACCCAATTTCTAGTTTTGGTCTCTTTTGGTTCCCTTTTGCTTACTGGCAAATGAAGACGTGCGAAACTCGTCTCAGGCCACTAAAACTCCTTGAATATCACACCTAGGACACAAAGGAAGGCTTTCTCACCACCTTTTCTGATTCTGGCACTTTCTGGTGCCTTTGGACCCAAGTTCCAGTTTTGGCTTCTTTTGGTTCCTTTTTACTTACCGGCAAAGGAGGACGTGCGAAACTCGTCTCAAGCCACTGAAACTCCTTGAATATCACTTCTAGAACTCAAAGGAAGGATTTCTCACCACCTTCTTCCCTTCTGGCACTTTCTGGCGCCTGTCGACCCAAGTTCCAGTTTTGGTCTCTTATGGTCCCTTTTTGCTTACTGGCAAAGGGAGACTTGCGAAACTCGTCTCAGGCCACTAAAACTCTTTGAATATCATGCCTACGACTTAAAGGAAGGCTTTCCAACCACCTTCTCACATTCTGGCACTTTCTGGTGCCTTTGGACCCAAGTTCCAGTTTTGGTCTTTTTTGGTTCCCTTTTGCTTACCGACAAAGGAAGACGTGCGAAACTCGTCTCAGGCCACTAAAACTCCTTGAATGTCACGCCTAGGACTCAAAGGAAGGCTTTCCCACCACCTTCTCACGTTCTGGCACTTTCTGGTGCCTTTGGACCCAAGTTCCAGTTTTGGTCTCTTTTGGTTCCCTTTTGCTTACCGGCAAAGGAATACGTGCGAAACTCATCTCAGGCCACTAAAACTCCTTGAATATCACGCCTAGGACTCAAAGGACGGCTTTCCCACCACCTTCTCACGTTCTGGCACTTTCTGGTGGCTTTGGAATCAAGTTCCAGTTTTGGTCACTTTTGGTTCCCTTTTGCTTACCGGCAAAGGAAGACGTGCGAAACTCGTCTCAAGCCACTGAAACTCCTTGAATATCACTCCTAGAACTCAAAGGAACGATTTCTCACCACCTTCTCCCCTTATGGCACTTTCTGGCTCCTTTGGACCCAAGTTCCAATTTTGGTCTCCTTTGGTTCCCTTTTGCTTACCAGCAAAGGAAGACGTGCGAAACTCGTCTCAAGCCACTGAAACTCTTTGAATATCACGCCTAGGACTCAAGGGACGGCTTTTCCACCACCTTCTCACGTTCTGGCACTTTCTGGTGCCTTTGGACCCAAGTTCCAGTTTTGGTCTCTTTTGGTTCCCTTTTGCTTACCGGCAAAGGAAGACGTGCGAAACTCGTCTCAAGCCACTGAAACTCCTTGAATATCACTCCTACAACTCAAAGGAACGATTTCTCACCACCTTCTCCCCTTATGGCACTTTCTGGCGCCTTTGGACCCAAGTTCCAATTTTGGTCTCTTTTGGTTCCCTTTTGCTTACCGACAAAG
Source organism: Abrus pulchellus subsp. cantoniensis (assembly GCA_024086825.1). NCBI lineage: Eukaryota > Viridiplantae > Streptophyta > Magnoliopsida > Fabales > Fabaceae > Abrus > Abrus pulchellus. Next base: position 256,621 of record JAKRVW010000004.1, on the reverse strand, counting down.
GAAGACGTGCGAAACTCGTCTTAGGCCACTAAAACTCCTTCAATATCACGCCTAGGACTCAAAGGAAGGCTTTCCCACCACCTTCTCACGTTCTGGCACTTTCTGGTGCCTTTGAACCCCAAGTTCTAGTTTTGGTTCCCTTTTGCTTACCGGCAAAGGAAGACGTGCGAAACTCGTCTCAGGCCACTAAAACTCCTTGAATATCACGCCTAAGACTCAAAGGACGGCTTTTCCACCACCTTCTCACGTTCTGGCACTTTCTGGTGCCTTTGGACCCAAGTTCCAGTTTTGGTCTCTTTTGGTTCCCTTTTGCTTACCGGCAAAGGAAGACGTGCGAAACTCGTCTTAAGCCACTGAAACTCTTTGAATATCACTCCTAGAACTCAAAGGAAGGATTTCTCACCACCTTCTCCCCTTCTGGCACTTTCTGGCGCTTTTGGACCCAAGTTCCAATTTTGGTCTCTTTTTGTCCGTTTTTGCTTACTGGCAAAGGAAGACTTGCGAAACTCGTCTCAGGCCACTAAAACTCGTTGAATATCACGCCTAGGACTCAAAGGAAGGCTTTCCCACCACCTTCTCACGTTCTGGCAGTTTCTGGTGCCTTTGGACCCAAGTTCCAGTTTTCGTCTCTTTTGGTTCCCTTTTGCTTACTGGCAAAGGAAGACATGCGAAACTAGTCTCAGGCCACTAAAACTCCTTCAATATCACGCCTAGCACTCAAAGGAAGGCTTTCCCACCACCTTCTCACGTTCTGGCACTTTCTGGTGCCTTTAGACCCAAGTTCCAGTTTTGGACTCTTTTGGTCCCTTTTTGCTTACTGGCAAAGGGAGACTTGTGAAACTCGTCTCAGGCCACTAAAACACTTTGAATATCACGCCTAGGACTCAAAGGAAGGCTTTCCCACCACCTTCTCACGTTCTGGCAGTTTCTGGTGCCTTTGGACCCAAGTTCCAGTTTTCGTCTCTTTTGGTTCCCTTTTGCTTACTGGCAAAGGAAGACGTGCGAAGCTAGTCTCAGGCCACTAAAACTCCTTCAATATCATGCCTAGCACTCAAAGGAAGGCTTTCCCACCACCTTCTCACGTTCTGGCGCTTTCTAGTGCCTTCGGACCCAAGTTCCAGTTTTGGTCTCTTTTGGTTCCCTTTTGCTTACCGGTAAAGGAAGACGTGCGAAACTCGTCTCAAACCACTGAAACTCCTTGAATATCACTCCTAGAACTCAAAGGAATGATTTCTCACCACCTTCTCCCCTTCTGGCACTTTCTGGCGCCTTTGGACCCAAGTTCCAGTTTTGGTCTCTTTTGGTCCCTTTTTGCTTACAGGCAAAGGGAGAATTGTGAAACTCGTCTCAGGCCACTAAAACTCTTTGAATATCACGCCTAGGACTCAAAGGAAGGCTTTCCCACCACCTTCTCACGTTCTGGCAGTTTCTGGTGCCTTTGGACCCAAGTTCTAGTTTTCGTCTCTTTTGGTTCCCTTTTGCTTACTGGCAAAGGAAGACGTGCGAAACTAGTCTCAGGCCACTAAAACTCCTTCAATATCACGCCTAGCACTCAAAGGAAGGCTTTCCCACCACCTTCTCACGTTCTGGCACTTTCTGGTGCCTCCGGACCCAAGTTCCAGTTTTGGTCTCTTTTGGTTCCCTTTCGTTTACCGGCAAAGGAAGACGTGCGAAACTCGTCTCAAACCACTAAAACTCCTTGAATATCACGCCTAGAACTCAAAAGAAGGATTTCTCACCACCTTCTCCCCTTCTGTCACATTCTAGCACCTTTGACCCAAGTTCTAGTTTTGGTCTCTTTTGGTCCTTTTTTGCTTACTGGCAAAGGATACAAAGGAAGGCTTTCCAACCACCTTCTCATGTTCTGGCAGTTTCTGGTGCCTTTGGACCCAAGTTCCAGTTTTCGTCTCTTTTGGTTCCCTTTTACTTACCGGCAAAGGAAGACGTGCGAAACTCGTCTCAAGCCACTGAAACTCCTTGAATATCACTCCTAGAACTCAAAGGAAGGATTTCTCACCACCTTGTCCCCTTCTGTCACTTTCTGGCACCTTTGACCCAAGTTCTAGTTTTGGTCTCTTTTGGTCCCTTTTTGCTTACTGGCAAAGGAAATCGTGCGAAACTCGTCTCAGGCCACTGAAACTCCTTGAATATCACTCCTAGAACTCAAAGGAAGGATTTCTCACCACCTTCTTCCCTTCTGGCACTTTTTGGCGCCTTTCAACCCAAGTTCCAGTTTTGGTCTCTTATGGTCCCTTGTTGCTTACTGGCAAAGGGAGAATTGCGAAACTCGCCTCAGGCCACTAAAACTCCTTGAATATTACGTCTACGACTTAAAGGATGGCTTTCCCACCACCTTCTCACATTCTGGCACTTTCTGGTGCCTTTCGACCCAAGTTCCAGTTTTGGTTTCTTTTGATTCCCTTTTGCTTACCGGAAAAGGAAGACGTGCGAAACTCGTCTCACGCCACTAAAACTCCTTGAATATCACGCCTAGGACTCAAAGGAAGGCTTTCCCACCACCTTCTCACGTTCCGGCACTTTCTGGTGCCTTGGGACCCAAGTTCCAGTTTTGGTCTTTTTTGGTTCCCTTTTGCTTACCAGCAAAGAAAGACGTGCGAAACTCGTCTCAATCCACTAAAACTCCTTGAATATCACTCCTAGAACACAAAGGAAGGATTTCTCACCACCTTCTCCCCTTCTGGCCCTTTCTGGCGCCTTTGGACACAAGTTCCAGTTTTGGTTTCTTTTGGTCCCTTGTTGCTTACTGGCAAAGGGAGACTTGCGAAACTCGTCTCGGGCCACTAAAACTCTTTGAATATCCCGCCTAGGACTCAACGGAAGGCTTTCCCATCACCTTCTCAAGTTCCGGCATTTTCTGGTGCCTTTGGACCCAAGTTCTAGTTTTGGTCTCTTTTAGTCCCTTTTTGCTTACCGGCAAAGGAAGACATGCGAAACTCGTCTCAAGCCACTGAAACTCCTTGAATATCACTCCTAGAACTCAAAGGAATGATTTCTCACCACCTTGTCCCCTTCTGTCACTTTCTGGCACCTTTGACCCAAGTTCTAGTTTTGGTCTCTTTTGGTCCCTTTTTGCTTACTGGCAAAGGAAATCGTGCGAAACTCGTCTCAGGCCACTGAAACTCCTTGAATATCACTCCGAAGACACAAAGGAAGGCTTTCTCACCACCTTTTCCGATTCTGGCACTTTCTGGCGCCTTTGGACCCAAGTTCCAGTTTTGGTCTCTTTTGGTCCTTTTTCCTTACTGGCAAAGGGAGACTTGCGAAACTCGTCTCAGGCCACTAAAACTCTTTGAATATCACGCCTAGGACTCAAAGGAAGGCTTTCCCACCACCTTCTCACGTTCTGGCACTTTCTGGTGCCTTTGTACCCAAGTTCCAGTTTTGGTCTCTTTTGGTTCCCTTTTGCTTACTGGCAAATGAAGACGTGCGAAACTCGTCTCAGGCCACTAAAACTCCTTGAATATCAAACCTAGGACACAAAGGAAGGCTTTCTCACCACCTTTTCCGATTCTGGCACTTTCTGGTGCCTTTGGACCCAAGTTCCAGTTTTGGTTTCTTTTGGTTCCCTTTTACTTACCGGCAAAGGAAGACATGCGAAACTCGACTCAAGCCACTGAAACTCCTTGAATATCACTCCTAGAACTCAAAGGAAGGATTTCTCACCACCTTCTTCCCTTCTGGCACTTTCTGGCGCCTGTCGACCCAAGTTCCAGTTTTGGCCTCTTATGGTCCCTTTTTGCTTACTGGCAAAGGGAGACTTGCGAAACTCGTCTCAGGCCACTAAAATTCTTTGAATATCACGCCTACGACTTAAAGGAAGGCTTTCCAACCACCTTCTCACATTCTGGCACTTTTTGGTGCCTTTGGACCCAAGTTCCAGTTTTTGTCTTTTTGGGTTCCCTTTTGCTTACCGACAAAGGAAGACGTGCGAAACTCGTCTCAGGCCACTAAAACTCCTTAAATATCACGCCTAGGACTCAAAGGACGGCTTTCCCACCACCTTCTCACGTTCTAGCACTTTCTGGTGCCTTTGGACCCAAGTTCCAGTTTTGGTCTCTTTTGGTTCCCTTTTGCTTACCGGCAAAGGAAGACATGCGAAACTTATCTCAAGCCACTGAAACTCCTTGAATATCACGCGTAGGACTCAAAGGAACGATTTCTCACCACCTTCTCCCCTTATGGCACTTTCTGGCGCCTTTGGACCCAAGTTCCAATTTTGGTCTCTTTTGGTTCCCTTTTGCTTACCAGCAAAGGAAGACGTGCGAAACTCGTCTCAAGCCACTGAAACTCTTTGAATATCACTCCTAGAACTCAAAGGAAGGATTTCTCACCACCTTCTCCCCTTCTGGCACTTTCTGGCGCTTTTGGACCCAAGTTCCAATTTTGGTCTCTTTTGGTCCGTTTTTGCTTACTGGCAAAGGGAGATTTGCGACACTCGTCTCAGGCCACTAATACTCTTTGAATATCACGCCTAGGACTCAAAGGAAGGCTTTCCCACCACCTTCTCACGTTCTGGCAGTTTCTGGTGACTTTGGACCCAAGTTCCAGTTTTCGTCTCTTTTGGTTCCCTTTTGCTTACTGGCAAAGGAAGACGTGCGAAACTAGTCTCAGGCCACTAAAACTCCTTCAATATTACGCCTAGCACTCAAAGGAAGGCTTTCCCACCACCTTCTCACGTTCTGGCACTTTCTGGTGCCTTTTGACCCAAGTTCCAGTTTTGGTCTCTTTTGGTTCCCTTTTGCTAATCGGCAAAGGAAGACGTGTGAAACTCGTCTCAAGCCACTGAAACTCCTTGAATATCACTCCTAGAACTCAAAGGAAGGATTTCTCACCACCTTCTCCCCTTCTGGCACTTTCTGGCGCCTTGGACCCAAGTTCCAGTTTTGGTCTTTTTTGGTCCCTTTTTGCTTAATGGCAAAGGGAGACTTGTGAAACTCGTCTCAGGCCACTAAAACACTTTGAATATCACGCCTAGGACTCAAAGGAAAGCTTTCCAACCACCTTCTCACGTTCTGGCAGTTTCTGGTGCCTTTGAACCCAAGTTCTAGTTTTGGTTCCCTTTTGCTTACCGGCAAAGGAAGACGTGCGAAACTCGTCTCAGGCCACTAAAACTCCTTGAATATCACGCCTAGGACTCAAAGGAAGGCTTTCCCACCACCTTCTCACGTTCTGGCACTTTCTGGTGCCTCCGGACCCAAGTTCCAGTTTTTGTCTCTTTTGGTTCCCTTTCGCTTACCGGCAAAGGAAGACGTGCGAAACTCGTCTCAAACCACTGAAACTCCTTGAATAATACGCCTAGAACTCAAAGGAAGGATTTCTCACCACCTTCTCCCCTTCTGTCACATTCTAGCACCTTTGACCCAAGTTATAGTTTTGGTCTCTTTTGGCCCTTTTTTGCTTACTGGCAAAGGAAGTCGTACGAAACTCGTCTCAGGCCACTGAAACTCCTTGAACATCACTCCAAAGATACAAAGGAAGGCTTTTCCACCACCTTCTCACGTTCTGGCAGTTTCTGGTGCCTTTGGACCCAAGTTCCAGTTTTCGTCTCTTTTGGTTCCCTTTTACTTACCGGCAAAGGAAGACGTGCGATACTCGTCTCAAGCCACTGAAACTCCTTGAATATCACTCCTAAAACTCAAAGGAAGGATTTCTCACCACCTTCTCCCCTTCTGTCACTTTCTGGCACCTTTGACCCAAGTTCTAGTTTTGGTCCCTTTTTGCTTACTAGCAAAGGGAGACTTGTGAAACTCGTCTCAGGCCACTATAACTCCTTGAATATCACGCCTACGACTTAAGGGAAGGCTTTCCCACCACCTTTTCACATTCTGGCACTTTCTGGTGCCTTTGGACCCAAGTTCCAGTTTTGGTCTCTTTTGGTTCCCTTTTGCTTACAGGCAAAGGAAGACGTACGAAACTCGTCTCAAGCCCCTGAAACTCCTTGAATATCACTCCTAGAACTCAAAGGAAGGATTTCTCACCACCTTCTCCCCTTCTGGCACTTTTTGGCGCCTTTCAACCCAAGTTCCAGTTTTGGTCTCTTATGGTCCCTTGTTGCTTACTGGCAAAGGGAGACTGGCGAAACTCGCCTCAGGCCACTAAAACTCCTTGAATATCACGTCTACGACTTAAAGGAAGGCTTTCCCACCACCTTCTCACATTCTGGCACTTTCTGGTGCCTTTGGACCCAAGTTCCAGTTTTGGTTTCTTTTGATTCCCTTTTGCTTACCGGAAAAGGAAGACGTGCGAAACTCGTCTCACGCCACTAAAACTCCTTGAATATCACGCCTAGGACTCAAAGGAAGGCTTTCCCACCACCTTCTCACGTTCCGGCACTTTCTGGTGCCTTGGGACCCAAGTTCCAGTTTTGGTCTTTTTTGGTTCCCTTTTGCTTACCAGCAAAGAAAGACGTGCGAAACTCGTCTCAATCAACTGAAACTCCTTGAATATCACTCCTAGAACACAAAGGAAGGATTTCTCACCACCTTCTCCCCTTCTGGCCCTTTCTGGGCCTTTGGACACAAGTTCCAGTTTTGGTTTCTTTTGGTCCCTTGTTGCTTACTGGCAAAGGGAGACTTGCGAAACTCGTCTCGGGCCACTAAAACTCTTTGAATATCCCGCCTAGCACTCAACGGAAGGCTTTCCCACCACCTTCTCAAGTTCCGGCACTTTCTGGTGCCTTTGGACCCAAGTTCTAGTTTTGGCCTCTTTTGGTTCCCTTTTGCTTACTGGCAAAGGAAGACGTGCGAAACTCGTCTCAAGCCACTGTGAAACTCCTGGAATATCACTTCTAGAACTCAAAGGAAGGATTTCTCACCACCTTCTCCCCTACTGTCACTTTCTGGCACCTTTGACCCAAGTTCTAGTTTTGGTCTCTTTTAGTCTCTTTTGCTTACCGGCAAAGGAAGACGTGCGAAACTCGTCTCAAGCCACTGTGAAACTGTTTGAATATCACTTCTAGAACTCAAAGGAAGGATTTCTCACCACCTTCTCCCCTATTGTCACTTTCTGGCACCTTTGACCCAAGTTCTAGTTTTGGTCTCTTTTAGTCCCTTTTTGCTTACCGGCAAAGGAAGACATGCGAAACTCGTCTCAAGCCACTGAAACTCCTTGAATATCACTCCTAAAACTCAAAGGAAGGATTTCTCACCACCTTCTCCCCTTCTGTCACTTTCTGGCACCTTTGACCCAAGTTCTAGTTTTGGTCTCTTTTGGTCCCTTTTTGCTTACTGGCAAAGGAAATCGTGCGAAACTCGTCTCAGGCCACTGAAACTCCTTGAATATCACTCCGAAGACACAAAGGAAGGCTTTCTCACCACCTTTTCCGATTCTGGCACTTTCTCGCGCCTTTGGTCCCAAGTTCCAGTTTTGGTCTCTTTCGGTCCTTTTTCCTTACTGGCAAAGGGAGACTTGCGAAACTCGTCTCAGGCCACTAAAACTCTTTGAATATCACGCCTAGGACTCAAAGGAAGGCTTTCCCACCACCTTCTCACGTTCTGGCACTTTCTGGCGCCTTTGGACCCAAGTTCCAGTTTTGGTCTCTTTTGGTTCCCTTTTGCTTACTGGCAAATGAAGACGTGCGAAACTCGTCTCAGGCCGCTAAAACTCCTTGAATATCAAACCTAGGACACAAAGGAAGGCTTTCTCACCACCTTTTCCGATTCTGGCACTTTCTGGTGCCTTTGGACCCAAGTTCCAGTTTTGGTTTCTTTTGGTTCCCTTTTACTTACTGGCAAAGGAAGACGTGCGAAACTCGTCTCAAGCCACTGAAACTCCTTGAATATCACTCCTAGAACTCAAAGGAAGGATTTCTCACCACCTTCTTCCCTTCTGGCACTTTCTGGCGCCTGTCGACCCAAGTTCCAGTTTTGGTCTCTTATGGTCCCTTTTTGCTTACTGGCAAAGGGAGACTTGCGAAACTCGTCTCAGGCCACTAAAACTCTTTGAATATCACGCCTACGACTTAAAGGAACGCTTTCCCACCACCGTCTCACATTCTGGCAGTTTCTGGTGCCTTTGGACCCAAGTTCCAGTTTTGGTCTCTTTTGGTTCCCTTTTGCTTACCGGCAAAGGAAGACGTGCGAAACTCGTCTCAGGCCACTAAAACTCCTTGAATATCACGCCTAGGACTCAAAGGACGGCTTTTCCACCACCTTCTCACGTTCTGGCACTTTCTGGCGCCTTTGGACCCAAGTTCCAGTTTTGGTCTCTTTTGGTTCCCTTTTGCTTACCGGCAAAGGAAGACGTGCGAAACTCGTCTCAAGCCACTGAAACTCCTTGAATATCACGCGTAGGACTCAAAGGAACGATTTCTCACCACCTTCTCCGCTTCTGGCACTTTCTGGCGCTTTTGGACCCAAGTTCAAATTTTGGTCTCTTTTCGTCCGTTTTTGCTTACTGGCAAAGGGAGATTTGCGAAACTCGTCTCAGGCCACTAAAACTCTTTGAATATCACGCCTAGGACTCAAAGGAAGGCTTTCCCACCACCTTCTCACGTTCTGGCAGTTTCTGGTGCCTTTGGACCCAACTTCCAGTTTTGGTCTCTTTTGGTTCCCTTTTGCTAATCGGCAAAGGAAGACATGTGAAACTCGTCTCAAGCCACTGAAACTCCTTGAATATCACTCCTAGAACTCAAAGGAAGGATTTCTCACCACCTTCTCCCCTTCTGGCACTTTCTGGCGCCTTTGGACCCAAGTTCCAGTTTTGGTCTCTTTTGGTCCCTTTTTGCTTACTGGCAAAGGGAGACTTATGAAACTCGTCTCAGGCCACTAAAACACTTTGAATATCACGCCTAGGACTCAAAGGAAGGCTTTCCCACCACCTTCTCACGTTCTGGCAGTTTCTGGTGCCTTTGGACCCAAGTTCTAGTTTTCGTCGCTTTTGGTTCCCTTTTGCTTACTGGCAAAGGAAGACGTGCGAAACTAGTCTCGTGCCACTAAAAATCCTTCAATATCACGCCTAGCACTCAAAGGAAGGCTTTCCCACCACCTTCTCACGTTCTGGCACTTTCTGGTGCCGTTTGACCCAACTTCCAGTTTTGGTCTCTTTTGGTTCCCTTTTGCTAATCGGCAAAGGAAGACATGTGAAACTCGTCTCAAGCCACTGAAACTCCTTGAATATCACTCCTAGAACTCAAAGGAAGGATTTCTCACCACCTTCTCCCCTTCTGGCACTTTCTGGCGCCTTTGGACCCAAGTTCCAGTTTTGGTCTCTTTTCGTCCCTTTTTGCTTACTGGCAAAGGGAGACTTGTGAAACTCGTCTCAGGCCACTAAAACACTTTAAATATCACGCCTAGGACTCAAAGGAAGGCTTTCCCACCACCTTCTCACGTTCTGGCAGTTTCTGGTGCCTTTGGACCCAAGTTCCAGTTTTCGTCTCTTTTGGTTCCCTTTTGCTTACTGGCAAAGGAAGACGTGCGAAACTAGTCTCAGGCCACTAAAACTCCTTCAATATCACGCCTAGCACTCAAAGGAAGGCTTTCCCACCACCTTCTCACGTTCTGGCACTTTCTGGTGCCTCTGGACCCAAGTTCCAGTTTTGGTCTCTTTTGGTTCCCTTTCGCTTACCGGCAAAGGAAGACGTGCGAAACTCGTCTCAAACCACTGAAACTCCTTGAATATCACGCCTAGAACTCAAAGGAAGGATTTCTCACCACCTTCTCCCCTTCTGTCACATTCTAGCACCTTTGACCCAAGTTCTAGTTTTTGTCTCTTTTGGTCCTTTTTTGCTTACTGGCAAAGGAAGTCGTACGAAACTCGTCTCAGGCCACTGAAACTCCTTGAACATCACTCCAAAGATACAAAGGAAGGCTTTCCCACCACCTTCTCACGTTCTGGCAGTTTCTGGTGCGTTTGGACCCAAGTTCCAGTTTTCGTCTCTTTTGGTTCCCTTTTACTTACCGGCAAAGGAAGACGTGCGAAACTCGTCTCAAGCCACTGAAACTCCTTGAATATCACTCTTAGAACTCAAAGGAAGGATTTCTCACCACCTTCTCCCCTTCTGTCACTTTCTGGCACCTTTGACCCAAGTTCTAGTTTTGGTCCCTTTTTGCTTACTGGCAAAGGGAGACTTGTGAAACTTGTCTCAGGCCACTATAAGTCCTTGAATATCACGCCTACGACTTAAGGGAAGGCTTTCCCACCACCTTTTCACATTTTGGCACTTTCTGGTGCCTTTGGACCCAAGTTTCAGTTTTGGTCTCTTTTGGTTCCCTTTTGCTTACCGGCAAAGGAAGACGTACGAAACTCGTCTCAAGCCACTGAAACTCCTTGAATATCACTCCTAGAACTCAAAGGAAGGATTTCTCACCACCTTCTTCCCTTCTGGCACTTTTTGGCGCCTTTCAACCCAAGTTCCAGTTTTGGTCTCTTATGGTCCCTTGTTGCTTACTGTCAAAGGGAGACTTGCAAAACTCGCCTCAGGCCACTAAAACTCCTTGAATATCACGTCTACGACTTAAAGGAAGGCTTTCCCACCACCTTCTCACATTCTGGCACTTTCTGGTGCCTTTGGACCCAAGTTCCAGTTTTGGTTTCTTTTGGTCCCTTGTTGTTTATTGGCAAAGGGAGACGTGCGAAACTCGTCTCACGCCACTAAAACTCCTTGAATATCCCGCCTAGGACTCAACGGAAGGCTTTCCCATCACCTTCTCAAGTTCCGGCACTTTCTGGTTCCTCTGGACCCAAGTTCTAGTTTTGGCCTCTTTTGGTTCCCTTTTGCTTACCGGCAAAGGAAGACGTGCGAAACTCGTCTCAAGTTACTGTGAAACTCCTTGAATATCACTTCTAGAACTCAAAGGAAGGATTTCTCACCACCTTCTCCCCTACTGTCACTTTCTGGCACCTTTGACCCAAGTTCTAGTTTTGGTCTCTTTTTGCTTACCGGCAAAGGAAGACATGCGAAACTCGTCTCAAGCCACTGAAACTCCTTGAATATCACTCCTAGAACTCAAAGGAATGATTTCTCACCACCTTCTCCCCTTCTGTCACTTTCTGGCACCTTTGACCCAAGTTCTAGTTTTGGTCTCTTTTGGTCCCTTTTTGCTTACTGGCAAAGGAAATCGTGCGAAACTCGTCTCAGGCCACTGAAACTCCTTGAATATCACTCCGAAGACACAAAGGAAGGCTTTCTCACCACCTTTTCCGATTCTGGCACTTTCTGGCGCCTTTGGACCCATGTTCCAGTTTTGGTCTCTTTTGGTCCTTTTTCCTTACTGGCAAAGGGAGTCTTGCGAAACTCGTCTCAGGCCACTAAAACTCCTTGAATATCACGCCTAGGACTCAAAGGACGGCTTTTCCACCACCTTCTCACGTTCTGGCACTTTCTGGTGCCTTTGGACCCAAGTTCCAGTTTTTGTCTTTTTTGGTTCCCTTTTGCTTACCGACAAAGGAAGACGTGCGAAACTCGTCTCAAGCCACTGAAACTCCTTGAATATCACTCCTAGAACTCAAAGGAAGGATTTCTCACCACCTTCTCCCCTTCTGTCACTTTCTGGCACCTTTGACCCAAGTTCTAGTTTTGGTCCCTTTTTGCTTACTGGCAAAGGGAGACTTGTGAAACTTGTCTCAGGCCACTATAACTCCTTGAATATCACGCCTACGACTTAAGGGAAGGCTTTTCCACCACCTTCTCACGTTCTGGCACTTTCTGGTGCCTTTGGACCCAAGTTCCAGTTTTTGTCTTTTTTGGTTCCCTTTTGCTTACCGACAAAGGAAGACGTGCGAAACTCGTCTCAAGCCACTGAAACTCCTTGAATATCACTCCTAGAACTCAAAGGAAGGATTTCTCACCACCTTCTCCCCTTCTGTCACTTTCTGGCACCTTTGACCCAAGTTCTAGTTTTGGTCCCTTTTTGCTTACTGGCAAAGGGAGACTTGCGAAACTCGTCTCAGGCCACTATAACTCCTTGAATATCACGCCTACGACTTAAGGGAAGGCTTTCCCACCACCTTTTCACATTCTGGCACTTTCTGGTGCCTTTGGACCCAAGTTCCAGTTTTGGTCTCTTTTGGTTCCCTTTTGCTTACCGGCAAAGGAAGACGTACGAAACTCGTCTCAAGCCACTGAAACTCCTTCAATATCACTCCTAGAACTCAAAGGAAGGATTTCTCACCACCTTTTTCCCTTCTGGCACTTTTTGGCGCCTTTCAACCCAAGTTCCAGTTTTGGTCTCTTATGGTCCCTTGTTGCTTACTGGCAAAGGGAGACTTGCGAAACTCGTCTCAGGCCACTAAAACTCCTTGAATATCACGTCTACGACTTAAAGGAAGGCTTTCCCACCACCTTCTCACATTCTGGCACTTTCTGGTGCCTTTGGACCCAAGTTCCAGTTTTGGTTTCTTTTGGTTCCCTTTTGCTTACCAGCAAAGGAAGACGTGCGAAACTCGTCTCAATCCACTGAAACTCCTTGAATATCACTCCTAGAACACAAAGGAAGGATTTCTCACCACCTTCTCCCCTTCTGGCACTTTCTGGCGCCTTTGGACACAAGTTCCAGTTTTGGTTTCTTTTGGTCCCTTGTTGCTTACTGGCAAAGGGAGACTTGCGAAACTCGTCTCAGGCCACTAAAATTCTTTGAATATCACGCCTACGACTTAAAGGAAGGCTTTCCAACCACCTTCTCACATTCTGGCACTTTTTGGTGCCTTTGGACCCAAGTTCCAGTTTTTGTCTTTTTGGGTTCCCTTTTGCTTACCGACAAAGGAAGACGTGCGAAACTCGTCTCAGGCCACTAAAACTCCTTAAATATCACGCCTAGGACTCAAAGGACGGCTTTCCCACCACCTTCTCACGTTCTAGCACTTTCTGGTGCCTTTGGACCCAAGTTCCAGTTTTGGTCTCTTTTGGTTCCCTTTTGCTTACCGGCAAAGGAAGACATGCGAAACTTATCTCAAGCCACTGAAACTCCTTGAATATCACGCGTAGGACTCAAAGGAACGATTTCTCACCACCTTCTCCCCTTATGGCACTTTCTGGCGCCTTTGGACCCAAGTTCCAATTTTGGTCTCTTTTGGTTCCCTTTTGCTTACCAGCAAAGGAAGACGTGCGAAACTCGTCTCAAGCCACTGAAACTCTTTGAATATCACTCCTAGAACTCAAAGGAAGGATTTCTCACCACCTTCTCCCCTTCTGGCACTTTCTGGCGCTTTTGGACCCAAGTTCCAATTTTGGTCTCTTTTGGTCCGTTTTTGCTTACTGGCAAAGGGAGATTTGCGACACTCGTCTCAGGCCACTAATACTCTTTGAATATCACGCCTAGGACTCAAAGGAAGGCTTTCCCACCACCTTCTCACGTTCTGGCAGTTTCTGGTGACTTTGGACCCAAGTTCCAGTTTTCGTCTCTTTTGGTTCCCTTTTGCTTACTGGCAAAGGAAGACGTGCGAAACTAGTCTCAGGCCACTAAAACTCCTTCAATATTACGCCTAGCACTCAAAGGAAGGCTTTCCCACCACCTTCTCACGTTCTGGCACTTTCTGGTGCCTTTTGACCCAAGTTCCAGTTTTGGTCTCTTTTGGTTCCCTTTTGCTAATCGGCAAAGGAAGACGTGTGAAACTCGTCTCAAGCCACTGAAACTCCTTGAATATCACTCCTAGAACTCAAAGGAAGGATTTCTCACCACCTTCTCCCCTTCTGGCACTTTCTGGCGCCTTGGACCCAAGTTCCAGTTTTGGTCTTTTTTGGTCCCTTTTTGCTTAATGGCAAAGGGAGACTTGTGAAACTCGTCTCAGGCCACTAAAACACTTTGAATATCACGCCTAGGACTCAAAGGAAAGCTTTCCAACCACCTTCTCACGTTCTGGCAGTTTCTGGTGCCTTTGAACCCAAGTTCTAGTTTTGGTTCCCTTTTGCTTACCGGCAAAGGAAGACGTGCGAAACTCGTCTCAGGCCACTAAAACTCCTTGAATATCACGCCTAGGACTCAAAGGAAGGCTTTCCCACCACCTTCTCACGTTCTGGCACTTTCTGGTGCCTCCGGACCCAAGTTCCAGTTTTTGTCTCTTTTGGTTCCCTTTCGCTTACCGGCAAAGGAAGACGTGCGAAACTCGTCTCAAACCACTGAAACTCCTTGAATAATACGCCTAGAACTCAAAGGAAGGATTTCTCACCACCTTCTCCCCTTCTGTCACATTCTAGCACCTTTGACCCAAGTTATAGTTTTGGTCTCTTTTGGCCCCTTTTTTGCTTACTGGCAAAGGAAGTCGTACGAAACTCGTCTCAGGCCACTGAAACTCCTTGAACATCACTCCAAAGATACAAAGGAAGGCGTTTCCACCACCTTCTCACGTTCTGGCAGTTTCTGGTGCCTTTGGACCCAAGTTCCAGTTTTCGTCTCTTTTGGTTCCCTTTTACTTACCGGCAAAGGAAGACGTGCGATACTCGTCTCAAGCCACTGAAACTCCTTGAATATCACTCCTAAAACTCAAAGGAAGGATTTCTCACCACCTTCTCCCCTTCTGTCACTTTCTGGCACCTTTGACCCAAGTTCTAGTTTTGGTCCCTTTTTGCTTACTGGCAAAGGGAGACTTGTGAAACTCGTCTCAGGCCACTATAACTCCTTGAATATCACGCCTACGACTTAAGGGAAGGCTTTCCCACCACCTTTTCACATTCTGGCACTTTCTGGTGCCTTTGGACCCAAGTTCCAGTTTTGGTCTCTTTTGGTTCCCTTTTGCTTACCGGCAAAGGAAGACGTACGAAACTCGTCTCAAGCCGCTGAAACTCCTTGAATATCACTCCTAGAACTCAAAGGAAGGATTTCTCACCACCTTCTTCCCTTCTGGCACTTTTTGGCGCCTTTCAACCCAAGTTCCAGTTTTGGTCTCTTATGGTCCCTTGTTGCTTACTGGCAAAGGGAGACTGGCGAAACTCGCCTCAGGCCACTAAAACTCCTTGAATATCACGTCTACGACTTAAAGGAAGGCTTTCCCACCACCTTCTCACATTCTGGCACTTTCTGGTGCCTTTGGACCCAAGTTCCAGTTTTGGTTTCTTTTGATTCCCTTTTGCTTACCGGAAAAGGAAGACGTGCGAAACTCGTCTCACGCCACTAAAACTCCTTGAATATCACGCCTAGGACTCAAAGGAAGGCTTTCCCACCACCTTCTCACGTTCCGGCACTTTCTGGTGCCTTGGGACCCAAGTTCCAGTTTTGGTCTTTTTTGGTTCCCTTTTGCTTACCAGCAAAGAAAGACGTGCAAAACTCGTCTCAATCAACTGAAACTCCTTGAATATCACTCCTAGAACACAAAGGAAGGATTTCTCACCACCTTCTCCCCTTCTGGCCCTTTCTGGGCCTTTGGACACAAGTTCCAGTTTTGGTTTCTTTTGGTCCCTTGTTGCTTACTGGCAAAGGGAGACTTGCGAAACTCGTCTCGGGCCACTAAAACTCTTTGAATATCCCGCCTAGCACTCAACGGAAGGCTTTCCCACCACCTTCTCAAGTTCCGGCACTTTCTGGTGCCTTTGGACCCAAGTTCTAGTTTTGGCCTCTTTTGGTTCCCTTTTGCTTACTGGCAAAGGAAGACGTGCGAAACTCGTCTCAAGCCACTGTGAAACTCCTGGAATATCACTTCTAGAACTCAAAGGAAGGATTTCTCACCACCTTCTCCCCTACTGTCACTTTCTGGCACCTTTGACCCAAGTTCTAGTTTTGGTCTCTTTTAGTCTCTTTTGCTTACCGGCAAAGGAAGACGTGCGAAACTCGTCTCAAGCCACTGTGAAACTGTTTGAATATCACTTCTAGAACTCAAAGGAAGGATTTCTCACCACCTTCTCCCCTATTGTCACTTTCTGGCACCTTTGACCCAAGTTCTAGTTTTGGTCTCTTTTAGTCCCTTTTTGCTTACCGGCAAAGGAAGACATGCGAAACTCGTCTCAAGCCACTGAAACTCCTTGAATATCACTCCTAAAACTCAAAGGAAGGATTTCTCACCACCTTCTCCCCTTCTGTCACTTTCTGGCACCTTTGACCCAAGTTCTAGTTTTGGTCTCTTTTGGTCCCTTTTTGCTTACTGGCAAAGGAAATCGTGCGAAACTCGTCTCAGGCCACTGAAACTCCTTGAATATCACTCCGAAGACACAAAGGAAGGCTTTCTCACCACCTTTTCCGATTCTGGCACTTTCTCGCGCCTTTGGTCCCAAGTTCCAGTTTTGGTCTCTTTTGGTCCTTTTTCCTTACTGGCAAAGGGAGACTTGCGAAACTCGTCTCAGGCCACTAAAACTCTTTGAATATCACGCCTAGGACTCAAAGGAAGGCTTTCCCACCACCTTCTCACGTTCTGGCACTTTAAGCGCCTTTGGACCCAAGTTCCAGTTTTGGTCTCTTTTGGTTCCCTTTTGCTTACTGGCAAATGAAGACGTGCGAAACTCGTCTCAGGCCGCTAAAACTCCTTGAATATCAAACCTAGGACACAAAGGAAGGCTTTCTCACCACCTTTTCCGATTCTGGCACTTTCTGGTGCCTTTGGACCCAAGTTCCAGTTTTGGTTTCTTTTGGTTCCCTTTTACTTACTGGCAAAGGAAGACGTGCGAAACTCGTCTCAAGCCACTGAAACTCCTTGAATATCACTCCTAGAACTCAAAGGAAGGATTTCTCACCACCTTCTTCCCTTCTGGCACTTTCTGGCGCCTGTCGACCCAAGTTCCAGTTTTGGTCTCTTATGGTCCCTTTTTGCTTACTGGCAAAGGGAGACTTGCGAAACTCGTCTCAGGCCACTAAAACTCTTTGAATATCACGCCTACGACTTAAAGGAACGCTTTCCCACCACCGTCTCACATTCTGGCAGTTTCTGGTGCCTTTGGACCCAAGTTCCAGTTTTGGTCTCTTTTGGTTCCCTTTTGCTTACCGGCAAAGGAAGACGTGCGAAACTCGTCTCAGGCCACTAAAACTCCTTGAATATCACGCCTAGGACTCAAAGGACGGCTTTTCCACCACCTTCTCACGTTCTGGCACTTTCTGGCGCCTTTGGACCCAAGTTCCAGTTTTGGTCTCTTTTGGTTCCCTTTTGCTTACCGGCAAAGGAAGACGTGCGAAACTCGTCTCAAGCCACTGAAACTCCTTGAATATCACGCGTAGGACTCAAAGGAACGATTTCTCACCACCTTCTCCGCTTCTGGCACTTTCTGGCGCTTTTGGACCCAAGTTCAAATTTTGGTCTCTTTTCGTCCGTTTTTGCTTACTGGCAAAGGGAGATTTGCGAAACTCGTCTCAGGCCACTAAAACTCTTTGAATATCACGCCTAGGACTCAAAGGAAGGCTTTCCCACCACCTTCTCACGTTCTGGCAGTTTCTGGTGCCTTTGGACCCAACTTCCAGTTTTGGTCTCTTTTGGTTCCCTTTTGCTAATCGGCAAAGGAAGACATGTGAAACTCGTCTCAAGCCACTGAAACTCCTTGAATATCACTCCTAGAACTCAAAGGAAGGATTTCTCACCACCTTCTCCCCTTCTGGCACTTTCTGGCGCCTTTGGACCCAAGTTCCAGTTTTGGTCTCTTTTGGTCCCTTTTTGCTTACTGGCAAAGGGAGACTTATGAAACTCGTCTCAGGCCACTAAAACACTTTGAATATCACGCCTAGGACTCAAAGGAAGGCTTTCCCACCACCTTCTCACGTTCTGGCAGTTTCTGGTGCCTTTGGACCCAAGTTCTAGTTTTCGTCGCTTTTGGTTCCCTTTTGCTTACTGGCAAAGGAAGACGTGCGAAACTAGTCTCAGGCCACTAAAAATCCTTCAATATCACGCCTAGCACTCAAAGGAAGGCTTTCCCACCACCTTCTCACGTTCTGGCACTTTCTGGTGCCGTTTGACCCAACTTCCAGTTTTGGTCTCTTTTGGTTCCCTTTTGCTAATCGGCAAAGGAAGACATGTGAAACTCGTCTCAAGCCACTGAAACTCCTTGAATATCACTCCTAGAACTCAAAGGAAGGATTTCTCACCACCTTCTCCCCTTCTGGCACTTTCTGGCGCCTTTGGACCCAAGTTCCAGTTTTGGTCTCTTTTCGTCCCTTTTTGCTTACTGGCAAAGGGAGACTTGTGAAACTCGTCTCAGGCCACTAAAACACTTTAAATATCACGCCTAGGACTCAAAGGAAGGCTTTCCCACCACCTTCTCACGTTCTGGCAGTTTCTGGTGCCTTTGGACCCAAGTTCCAGTTTTCGTCTCTTTTGGTTCCCTTTTGCTTGCGGCAAAGGAAGACGTGCGAAACTAGTCTCAGGCCACTAAAACTCCTTCAATATCACGCCTAGCACTCAAAGGAAGGCTTTCCCACCACCTTCTCACGTTCTGGCACTTTCTGGTGCCTCTGGACCCAAGTTCCAGTTTTGGTCTCTTTTGGTTCCCTTTCGCTTACCGGCAAAGGAAGACGTGCGAAACTCGTCTCAAACCACTGAAACTCCTTGAATATCACGCCTAGAACTCAAAGGAAGGATTTCTCACCACCTTCTCCCCTTCTGTCACATTCTAGCACCTTTGACCCAAGTTCTAGTTTTTGTCTCTTTTGGTCCTTTTTTGCTTACTGGCAAAGGAAGTCGTACGAAACTCGTCTCAGGCCACTGAAACTCCTTGAACATCACTCCAAAGATACAAAGGAAGGCTTTCCCACCACCTTCTCACGTTCTGGCAGTTTCTGGTGCGTTTGGACCCAAGTTCCAGTTTTCGTCTCTTTTGGTTCCCTTTTACTTACCGGCAAAGGAAGACGTGCGAAACTCGTCTCAAGCCACTGAAACTCCTTGAATATCACTCTTAGAACTCAAAGGAAGGATTTCTCACCACCTTCTCCCCTTCTGTCACTTTCTGGCACCTTTGACCCAAGTTCTAGTTTTGGTCACTTTTTGCTTATCGGCAAAGGGAGACTTGTGAAACTTGTCTCGAGGCCACTATAAGTCCTTGAATATCACGCCTACGACTTAAGGGAAGGCTTTCCCACCACCTTTTCACATTTTGGCACTTTCTCGGTGCCTTTGGACCCAAGTTTCAGTTTTGGTCTCTTTTGGTTCCCTTTTGCTTACCGGCAAAGGAAGACGTACGAAACTCGTCTCAAGCCACTGAAACTCCTTGAATATCACTCCTAGAACTCAAAGGAAGGATTTCTCACCACCTTCTTCCCTTCTGGCACTTTTTGGCGCCTTTCAACCCAAGTTCCAGTTTTGGTCTCTTATGGTCCCTTGTTGCTTACTGTCAAAGGGAGACTTGCAAAACTCGCCTCAGGCCACTAAAACTCCTTGAATATCACGTCTACGACTTAAAGGAAGGCTTTCCCACCACCTTCTCACATTCTGGCACTTTCTGGTGCCTTTGGACCCAAGTTCCAGTTTTGGTTTCTTTTGGTCCCTTGTTGTTTATTGGCAAAGGGAGACGTGCGAAACTCGTCTCACGCCACTAAAACTCCTTGAATATCCCGCCTAGGACTCAACGGAAGGCTTTCCCATCACCTTCTCAAGTTCCGGCACTTTCTGGTTCCTCTGGACCCAAGTTCTAGTTTTGGCCTCTTTTGGTTCCCTTTTGCTTACCGGCAAAGGAAGACGTGCGAAACTCGTCTCAAGTTACTGTGAAACTCCTTGAATATCACTTCTAGAACTCAAAGGAAGGATTTCTCACCACCTTCTCCCCTACTGTCACTTTCTGGCACCTTTGACCCAAGTTCTAGTTTTGGTCTCTTTTTGCTTACCGGCAAAGGAAGACATGCGAAACTCGTCTCAAGCCACTGAAACTCCTTGAATATCACTCCTAGAACTCAAAGGAATGATTTCTCACCACCTTCTCCCCTTCTGTCACTTTCTGGCACCTTTGACCCAAGTTCTAGTTTTGGTCTCTTTTGGTCCCTTTTTGCTTACTGGCAAAGGAAATCGTGCGAAACTCGTCTCAGGCCACTGAAACTCCTTGAATATCACTCCGAAGACACAAAGGAAGGCTTTCTCACCACCTTTTCCGATTCTGGCACTTTCTGGCGCCTTTGGACCCATGTTCCAGTTTTGGTCTCTTTTGGTCCTTTTTCCTTACTGGCAAAGGGAGTCTTGCGAAACTCGTCTCAGGCCACTAAAACTCCTTGAATATCACGCCTAGGACTCAAAGGACGGCTTTTCCACCACCTTCTCACGTTCTGGCACTTTCTGGTGCCTTTGGACCCAAGTTCCAGTTTTTGTCTTTTTTGGTTCCCTTTTGCTTACCGACAAAGGAAGACGTGCGAAACTCGTCTCAAGCCACTGAAACTCCTTGAATATCACTCCTAGAACTCAAAGGAAGGATTTCTCACCACCTTCTCCCCTTCTGTCACTTTCTGGCACCTTTGACCCAAGTTCTAGTTTTGGTCCCTTTTTGCTTACTGGCAAAGGGAGACTTGTGAAACTTGTCTCAGGCCACTATAACTCCTTGAATATCACGCCTACGACTTAAGGGAAGGCTTTTCCACCACCTTCTCACGTTCTGGCACTTTCTGGTGCCTTTGGACCCAAGTTCCAGTTTTTGTCTTTTTTGGTTCCCTTTTGCTTACCGACAAAGGAAGACGTGCGAAACTCGTCTCAAGCCACTGAAACTCCTTGAATATCACTCCTAGAACTCAAAGGAAGGATTTCTCACCACCTTCTCCCCTTCTGTCACTTTCTGGCACCTTTGACCCAAGTTCTAGTTTTGGTCCCTTTTTGCTTACTGGCAAAGGGAGACTTGCGAAACTCGTCTCAGGCCACTATAACTCCTTGAATATCACGCCTACGACTTAAGGGAAGGCTTTCCCACCACCTTTTCACATTCTGGCACTTTCTGGTGCCTTTGGACCCAAGTTCCAGTTTTGGTCTCTTTTGGTTCCCTTTTGCTTACCGGCAAAGGAAGACGTACGAAACTCGTCTCAAGCCACTGAAACTCCTTCAATATCACTCCTAGAACTCAAAGGAAGGATTTCTCACCACCTTTTTCCCTTCTGGCACTTTTTGGCGCCTTTCAACCCAAGTTCCAGTTTTGGTCTCTTATGGTCCCTTGTTGCTTACTGGCAAAGGGAGACTTGCGAAACTCGTCTCAGGCCACTAAAACTCCTTGAATATCACGTCTACGACTTAAAGGAAGGCTTTCCCACCACCTTCTCACATTCTGGCACTTTCTGGTGCCTTTGGACCCAAGTTCCAGTTTTGGTTTCTTTTGGTTCCCTTTTGCTTACCAGCAAAGGAAGACGTGCGAAACTCGTCTCAATCCACTGAAACTCCTTGAATATCACTCCTAGAACACAAAGGAAGGATTTCTCACCACCTTCTCCCCTTCTGGCACTTTCTGGCGCCTTTGGACACAAGTTCCAGTTTTGGTTTCTTTTGGTCCCTTGTTGCTTACTGGCAAAGGGAGACTTGCGAAACTCGTCTCAGGCCACTAAAACTCTTTGAATATCCCGCCTAGGACTCAACGGAAGGCTTTCCCACCACCTTCTCAAGTTCCGGCACTTTCTGGTGCCTTTGGACCCAAGTTCTAGTTTTGGCCTCTTTTGGTTCCCTTTTGCATACCGGCAAAGGAAGACGCGCGAAACTCGTCTCAAGCCACTGTGAAACTCCTTGAATATCACTTCTAGAACTCAAAGGAAGGATTTCTCACCACCTTCTCCCCTTCTGTCACTTTCTGGCACCTTTGACCCAAGTTCTAGTTTTGGTCTGTTTTAGTCCCTTTTTGCTTACCGGCAAAGGAAGACGTGCGAAACTCGTCTCAAGCCACTGAAACTCCTTGAATATCACTCCTAGAACTCAAAGGAATGATTTCTCACCACCTTCTCCCCTTCTGTCACTTTCTGGCACCTTTGACCCAAGTTCTAGTTTTGGTCTCTTTTGGTCCCTTTTTGCTTACTGGCAAAGGAAATCGTGCGAAACTCGTCTCAGGCCACTGAAACTCCTTGAATATCACTCCGAAGACACAAAGGAAGGCTTTCTCACCACCTTCTTCCCTACTGTCACTTTCTGGCACCTTTGACCCAAGTTCTAGTTTTGGTCTCTTTTAGTCCCTTTTTGCTTACCGGCAAAGGAAGACATGCGAAACTCGTCTCAAGCAACTGAAACTCCTTGAATATCACTCCTAGAACTCAAAGGAATGATTTCTCACCACCTTCTCCCCTTCTCTCACTTTCTGGCACCTTTGACCCAAGTTCTAGTTTTGGTCTCTTTTGGTCCCTTTTTGCTTACTGGCAAAGGAAATCGTGCGAAACTCGTCTCAGGCCCATGAAACTCCTTGAATATCACTCCGAAGACACAAAGGAAGGCTTTCTCACCACCTTTTCCGATTCTGGCACTTTCTGGCGCCTTTGGACCCAAGTTCCAGTTTTGGTCTCTTTTGGTCCTTTTTCCTTACTGCCAAAGGGAGACTTGCGAAACTCGTCTCAGGCCACTAATACTCTTTGAATATCACGCCTAGGACTCAAAGGAAGGCTTTCCCACCACCTTCTCACGTTCTGGCACTTTCTGGTGCCTTTGTACCCAAGTTCCAGTTTTGGTCTCTTTTGGTTCCCTTTTGCCTACCGGCAAAGGAAGATGTGCGAAACTCGTCTCAAGCCACTGAAACTCCTTGAATATCAATCCTAGAATTCAAAGGAATGATTTCTCACCACCTTCTCCCCTTCTGGCACTTTCTGGCGCCTTTGGACCCAAGTTCCAGTTTTGGTCTCTTTTGGTCCGTTTTTGCTTACTGGCAAAGGGAGACGTGCGAAACTCGTCTCAAGCCACTGAAACTCCTTGAATATCACTCCTAGAATTCAAAGGAAGGCTTTCCCACCACCTTCTCACGTTCTGGCACTTTCTGGTGCCTTTGGACCCAAGTTCCAGTTTTGGTCTTTTTTGGTTCCCTTTTGCTTACCGACAAAGGAAGACGTGCGAAACTCGTCTCAAGCCACTGAAACTCCTTGAATATCACTCCTAGAACTCAAAGGAAGGATTTCTCACCACCTTCTTCCCTTCTGGCACTTTCTGGCGCCTGTCGACCCAAGTTCCAGTTTTGGTCTCTTATGGTCCCTTTTTGCTTACTGGCAAAGGGAGACTTGCGAAACTCGTCTCAGGCCACTAAAACTCTTTGAATATCACGCCTACGACTTAAAGGAAGGCTTTCCCACCACCTTCTCACATTCAGGCAGTTTCTGGTGCCTTTGGACCCAAGTTCAAGTTTTGGTCTCTTTTGGTTCCCTTTTGCTTACCGTCAAAGGAAGACGTGCGAAACTCGTCTCAGGCCACTAATACTCTTTGAATATCACGCCTAGGACTCAAAGGAAGGCTTTCCCACCACCTTCTCACGTTCTGGCACTTTCTGGTGCCTTTGGACCCAAGTTCTAGTTTTGGTCTCTTTTGGTTCCCTTTTGCTTACCGGCAAAGGAAGACGTGCGAAACTCATCTAGAGCCACTGAAACTCCTTGAATATCACGCGTAGGACTCAAAGGAACGATTTCTCACCACCTTCTCCCCTTATGGCACTTTCTGGCGCCTTTGGACCCAAGTTCCAATTTTGGTCTCTTTTGGTTCCCTTTTGCTTACCAGCAAAGGAAGACGTGCGAAACTAGTCTCAGGCCACTAAAACTCCTTCAATATCATGCCTAGCACGCAAAGGAAGGCTTTCCCACCACCTTCTCACGTTCTGGCACTTTCTGGTGCCTTTTGACCCAAGTTCCAGTTTTGGTCTCTTTTGGTTCCCTTTTGCTAATCGGCAAAGGAAGACGTGTGAAACTCGTCTCAAGCCACTGAAACTCCTTGAATATCACTCCTAGAACTCAAAGGAAGGATTTCTCACCACCTTCTCCCCTTCTGGCACTTTCTGGCGCCTTTGGACCCAAGTTCCAGTTTTGGTCTCTTTTGGTCCCTTTTTGCTTACTGGCAAAGGGAGACTTGCGAAACTCGTCTCAGGCCACTAAAACACTTTGAATATCACGCCTAGGACTCAAAGGAAGGCTTTCCCACCACCTTCTCACGTTCTGGCAGTTTCTGGTGCCTTTGAACCCAAGTTCCAGTTTTCGTCGCTTTTGGTTCCCTTTTGCTTACTGGCAAAGGAAGACGTGCGAAACTAGTCTCAGGCCACTAAAACTCCTTCAATATCACGCCTAGCACTCAAAGGAAGGCTTTCCCACCACCTTCTCACGTTCTGGCACTTTCTGGTGCCTTTTGACCCAACTTCCAGTTTTGGTCTCTTTTGGTTCCCTTTTGCTAATCGGCAAAGGAAGACGTGTGAAACTCGTCTCAAGCCACTGAAACTCCTTGAATATCACTCCTAGAACTCAAAGGAAGGATTTCTCACCACCTTCTCCCCTTCTGGCACTTTCTGGCGCCTTTGGACCCAAGTTCCAGTTTTGGTCTCTTTTGGTCCCTTTTTGCTTACTGGCAAAGGGAGACTTGCGAAACTCGTCTCAGGCCACTAAAACACTTTGAATATCACGCCTAGGACTCAAAGGAAGGCTTTCCCACCACCTTCTCACGTTCTGGCACTTTCTGGTACCTCCGGACCCAAGTTCCAGTTTTGGTCTCTTTTGGTTCCCTTTCGCTTACCGGCAAAGGAAGACGTGCGAAACTCGTCTCAAACCACTGAAACTCCTTGAATATCACGCCTAGAACTCCAAGGAAGGATTTCTCACCACCTTCTCCCCTTCTGTCACATTCTAGCACCTTTGACCCAAGTTCTAGTTTTGGTCTCTTTTGGTCCTTTTTTGCTTACTGGCAAAGGAAGTCGTACGAAACTCGTCTCAGGCCACTGAAACTCCTTGAACATCACTCCAAAGATACAAAGGAAGGCTTTCCCACCACCTTGTCACGTTCTAGCAGTTTCTGGTGCCTTTGGACCCAAGTTCCAGTTTTCGTCTCTTTTGGTTCCCTTTTACTTACCGGCAAAGGAAGACGTGCGAAACTCGTCTCAAGCCACTGAAACTCCTTGAATATCACTCCTAGAACTCAAAGGAAGGATTTCTCACCACCTTCTCCCCTTCTGTCACTTTCTGGCACCTTTGACCCAAGTTCTAGTTTTGGTCCCTTTTTGCTTACTGGCAAAGGGAGACTTGCGAAACTCGTCTCAGGCCACTATAACTCCTTGAATATCACGCCTACGACTTAAGGGAAGGATTTCCCACCACCTTTTCACATTCTGGCACTTTCTGGTGCCTTTGGACCCAAGTTCCAGTTTTGGTCTCTTTCGGTTCCCTTTTGCTTACCGGCAAAGGAAGACGTACGAAACTCATCTCAAGCCACTGAAACTCCTTGAATATCACTCCTAGAACTCAAAGGAAGGATTTCTCACCACCTTCTTCCCTTCTGGCACTTTTTGGCGCCTTTCAACCCAAGTTCCAGTTTTGGTCTCTTATGGTCCCTTGTTGCTTACTGGCAAAGGGAGACTTGCGAAACTCACCTCAGGCCACTAAGACTCCTTGAATATCACGTCTACGACTTAAAGGAAGGCTTTCCCACCACCTTCTCACATTCTGGCACTTTCTGGTTCCTTTGGACCCAAGTTCCAGTTTTGGTTTCTTTTGGTCCCTTGTTGCTTACTGGCAAAGGGAGACGTGCGAAACTCGTCTCACGCCACTAAAACTCCTTGAATATCCCGCCTAGGACTCAACGGAAGGCTTTCCCATCACCTTCTCAAGTTTTGGAACTTTCTGGTGCTTTGGACCCAAGTTCTAGTTTTGGCCTCTTTTGGTTCCCTTTTGCTTACCGGCAAAGGAAGACGTGCGAAACTCGTCTCAAGTTACTGTGTAACTCCTTGAATATCACTTCTAGAACTCAAAGGAAGGATTTCTCACCACCTTCTTCCCTACTGTCACTTTCTGGCACCTTTGACCCAAGTTCTAGTTTTGGTCTCTTTTAGTCCCTTTTTGCTTACCGGCAAAGGAAGACATGCGAAACTCGTCTCAAGCCACTGAAACTCCTTGAATATCACTCCTAGAACTCAAAGGAATGATTTCTCACCACCTTCTCCCCTTCTCTCACTTTCTGGCACCTTTGACCCAAGTTCTAGTTTTGGTCTCTTTTGGTCCCTTTTTGCTTACTGGCAAAGGAAATCGTGCGAAACTCGTCTCAGGCCCATGAAACTCCTTGAATATCACTCCGAAGACACAAAGGAAGGCTTTCTCACCACCTTTTCCGATTCTGGCACTTTCTGGCGCCTTTGGACCCAAGTTCCAGTTTTGGTCTCTTTTGGTCCTTTTTCCTTACTGGCAAAGGGAGACTTGCGAAACTCGTCTCAGGGCACTAAAAATCTTTGAATATCACGCCTAGGACTCAAAGGAAGGCTTTCCCACCACCTTCTCACGTTCTGGCACTTTCTGGTGCCTTTGTACCCAAGTTCCAGTTTTGGTCTCTTTTGGTTCCCTTTTGCCTACCGGCAAAGGAAGATGTGCGAAACTCGTCTCACGCCACTGAAACTCCTTGAATATCAATCCTAGAATTCAAAGGAAGGATTTCTCACCACCTTCTTCCCTTCTGGCACTTTCTGGCGCCTGTCGACCCAAGTTCCAGTTTTGGTCTCTTATAGTCCCTTTTTGCTTACTGGGAAAGGGAGACTTGCGAAACTCGTCTCAGGCCACTAAAACTCTTTGAATATCATGCCTACGACTTAAAGGAAGGCTTTCCAACCACCTTCTCACATTCTGGCACTTTGTGGTGCCTTTGGACCCAAGTTCCAGTTTTTGTCTTTTTTGGTTCCCTTTTGCTTACCGACAAAGGAAGACGTGCGAAACTCGTCTCAGGCCACTAAAACTCCTTGAATATCACGCCTAGGACTCAAAGGAAGGCTTTCCCACCACCTTCTCACGTTCTAGCACTTTCTGGTGCCTTTGGACCCAAGTTCCAGTTTTGGTCTCTTTTGGTTCCCCTTTGCTTACCGGCAAAGGAATACGTGCGAAACTCGTCTCAGTCTACTAAAACTCCTTGAATATCACGCCTATGACTCAAAGGAAGGCTTTCCCACCACCTTCTCACGTTCTGGCACTTTCTGGTGCCTTTGGACCCAAGTTCCAGTTTTGGTCTCTTTTGGTTCCCTTTTGCTTACCGGCAAAGGAAGACGTGCGAAACTCATCTAGAGCCACTGAAACTCCTTGAATATCATGCGTAGGACTCAAAGGAACGATTTCTCACCACCTTCTCCCCTTATGGCACTTTCTGGCGCCTTTGGACCCAAGTTCCAATTTTGGTCTCTTTTGGTTCCCTTTTGCTTACCAGCAAAGGAAGACGTGCGAAACTCGTCTCAAGCCACTGAAACGCTTTGAATATCACTCCTAGAACTCAAAGGAAGGATTTCTCACCACCTTCTCCCCTTCTGGCACTTTCTGGCGCTTTTGGACCCAAGTTCCAATTTTGGTCTCTTTTGGTCTGTTTTTGCTTACTGGCAAAGGGAGATTTGCGAAACTCGTCTCAGGCCACTAAAACTCTTTGAATATCACGCCTAGGACTCAAAGGAAGGATTTCCCACCACCTTCTCACGTTCTGGCAGTTTCTGGTGCCTTTGGACCCAAGTTCCAGTTTTCGTCTCTTTTGGTTCCCTTTTGCTTACTGGCAAAGGAAGACGTGCGAAACTAGTCTCAGGCCACTGAAACTCCTTCAATATCACGCCTAGCACTCAAAGGAAGGCTTTCTTCTCACGTTCTGGCACTTTCTGGTGCCTTTGGACCCAAGTTCCAGTTTTGGTCTCTTTTGGTTCCCTTTTGCTTACCGGCAAAGGAAGACGTGCGAAACTCGTCTCAGGCCACTAAAACTCCTTGAATATCACGCCTAGGACTCAAAGGACGGCTTTTCCACCACCTTCTCACGTTCTGGCACTTTCTGGTGCCTTTGGACCCAAGTTCCAGTTTTGGTCTCTTTTGGTTCCCTTTTGCTTACCGGCAAAGGAAGACGTGTGAAACTCATCTAGAGCCACTGAAACTCCTTGAATATCACGCGTAGGACTCAAAGGAACGATTTCTCACCACCTTCTCCCCTTATGGCACTTTCTGGCGCCTTTGGACCCAAGTTCCAATTTTGGTCTCTTTTGGTTCCCTTTTGCTTACTAGCAAAGGAATACGTGCGAAACTCGTCTCAGGCCACTAAAACTCCTTGAATATCACGCCTAAGACTCAAAGGAAGGCTTTCCCACCACCTTCTCACGTTCTGGCACTTTCTGGTGCCTTTGGACCCAAGTTCCAGTTTTGGTCTCTTTTGGTTCCCTTTTGCTTACCGGCAAAGGAAGACGTGCGAAACTCGTCTCAGGCCACTAAAACTCTTTGAATATCACGCCTAGGACTCAAAGGAAGGCTTTCCCACCACCTTCTCACGTTCTGGCAGTTTCTGGTGCCTTTGGACCCAAGTTCCAGTTTTCGTCTCTTTTGGTTCCCTTTTGCATACCGGCAAAGGGAGACTTGCGAAACTCGTCTCAGGCCACTAAAACTCTTTGAATATCACGCCTAGGACTCAAAGGAAGGCTTTCCCACCACCTTCTCACGTTGTGGCACTTTCTGGTGCCTTTGGACCCAAGTTCCAGTTTTGGCTCTATTGGTTCCCTTTAGCTTACCGGCAAAGGAAGACGTCCGAAACACGTCTCAAGCCACTGAAACTCCTTGAATATCACTCCTAAAACTCAAACGAAGGCTTTCCCACCACCTTCTCACCTTCTGTCACTTTCTGGCACCTTTAGACTCAAGTTCCAGTTTTGGTCTCTTTTGGTTCCCTTTTGCTTACCGGCAAAGTAAGACGTGCGAAACTCGACTCAAGCCACTGGAACTCGTTGAATATCACGCCTAGGACTCAAAGGAAGGCTTTCCCACCACCTTCTCACGTTCTGGCACTTTCTGGTGCCTTTGGACCCAAGTTTCAGTTTTGGTCTCTTTTGGTTCCCTTTTGCTTACCGGCAAAGGAAGACGTGCGAAACTCGTCTCAGGCCACTAAAATTCCTTAAATATCACGCCTAGGACTCAAAGCAAGACTTTCCCACCACCTTCTCACCTTCTGGCACTTTCTGGTGCCTTTGGACCCAAGTTCCTGTTTTGGTCTCTTTTGGTTCCATTTTCTTTACCGGCAAAGGAAGACTTGCAAAACTCGTCTTAGACCACTACAACTCTTTGAATATCACGCCTGGAACTTGGGCCCAAAGGCACCAGAAAGTGCAAGAACGTGAGAAGGTGGTGGGAAAGACTTCCTTTGAGTCCTAAGCGTGATATTCTAAGAATTTTAGTGGCCTGAGACGATTTTTGCAAGTCTCCCTTTGCCAGTAAGCAAAAAGGGACCAAAGAGACCAAAACTGGAACTTGAGTCCAAAGGCGCCAGAAAGTGCCAGAAGGGGAGAAAATGGTTAGAAATCTTTCCTTTGAGTTCTCGGGGTGATATTCAAGGAGTTTCAGTGGCTTGAGACGAGTTTCGCACGTCTTCCTTTGCCAGTAAGCAAAAAGGGACCAAAAGAGACCAAAACTGGAACTTGGGTCCAAAACTGCCAGAAAGTGCCAGAAGGGGAGAAGGTGGTGAGAAATCCTTCCTTTGAGTTCTAGGAGTGATATTCAAGGAGTTTCAGTGGCTTGAGACGAGTTTCGCACGTCTTCCTTTGCCGGTAAGCAAAAGGGAACCAAAAGAGACCAAAACTGGAACTTGGGTCCATAGGCGCCAGAAAGTGCCAGAATGGGAGAAGGTGGTGAAAAATCCTTCCTTTGAGTTCTAGGAGTTATATTCAAGGAGTTTCAGTGGCTTGAGACGAGTTTCGCACGTCTTCCTTTGCCGGTAAGCAAAAGGGAACCAAAAGAGACCAAAACTGGAACATGGGTCCAAAGGCACCAGAAGTGGCACAACGTGAGAAGGTGGTGGGAAAGCCTTCCTTTGAGTGCTAGGAGTGATATTCAAGGAGTTTTAGTGGCTTGAGACGAGTTTCGCAAGTCTCCCTTTGCCAGTAAGCAAAAAGGGACCAAAAGAGACCAAAACTGGAACTTGGGTCCAAAGGTGCCAGAAAGTGACAGAAGGGGAGAAGGTGGTGAAAAATCCTTCCTTTGAGCTCTAGGAGTGATATTCAAGGAGTTTCAGTAGCTTGAGACGAGTTTCGCACGTCTTCCTTTGCCGGTAAGCAAAAGGGAACCAAAAGAGACCAAAACTGGAACATGGGTCCAAAGGCACCAGAAAGTGCCACAACGTGAGAAGGTGGTGGGAAAGCCTTCCTTTGAGTCCTAGGCGTGATATTCAAGGAGTTTTAGTGGCTTGAGACGAGTTTCGCAAGTCTCCCCTTGCCAGTAAGCAAAAAGGGACCAAAAGAGACCAAAACTGGAACTTGGGTCCATAGGCGCCAGAAAGTGCCAGAAGGGAAGAAGGTGGTGAAAAATCCTTCCTTTGAGTTCTAGGAGTTATATTCAAGGAGTTTCAGTTGCTTGAGACGAGTTTCGCACGTCTTCCTTTGCCGGTAAGCAAAAGGGACCAAAAGAGACCAAAACTAGAACTTGGGTCCAAAGGTGCCAGAAAGTGACAGAAGGGGAGAAGGTGGTGAGAAATCTTTCCTTAGAGTTCTAGGAGTGATATTTAAGGAGTTTCAGTGGCTTGAGACGAGTTTCGCACGTCTTCCTTTGCCGGTAAGCAAAAGAGAACCAAAAGAGACCAAAACTGGAACTTGGGTCCAAAGGCACCAGAAAGTGCCAGAACGTGAGAAGGTGGTGGGAAAGCCTTCCTTTGAGTCCTAGGCGTGATATTCAAGGAGTTTTAGTGGCCTGAGACGAGTTTCGCAAGTCTCCCTTTGCCAGTAAGCAAAAAGGGACCAAAAGAGACCAAAACTGGAACTTGGGTCCAAAGGTGCCGGAAAGTGACGTAAGCGGAAAAGGTGGTGAAAAAGCCATCCCTTGAGATCTAGGAGTGATATTCAAGGAGTTTCAGTGGCTTGAGACGAGTTTCGCACGTCTTCCTTTGCCGGTAAGCAAAAGGGACCAAAAGAGACCAAAACTAGAACTTGGGTCCAAAGGTGCCAGAAAGTGACAGAAGGGGAGAAGGTGGTGAGAAATCTTTCCTTAGAGTTCTAGGAGTGATATTTAAGGAGTTTCAGTGGCTTGAGACGAGTTTCGCACGTCTTCCTTTGCCGGTAAGCAAAAGAGAACCAAAAGAGACCAAAATTGGAACTTGGGTCCAAAGGCACCAGAAAGTGCCAGAACGTGAGAAGGTGGTGGGAAAGCCTTCCTTTGAGTCCTAGGCGTGATATTCAAGGAGTTTTAGTGGCCTGAGACGAGTTTCGCAAGTCTCCCTTTGCCAGTAAGCAAAAAGGGACCAAAAGAGACCAAAACTGGAACTTGGGTCCAAAGCTGCCAGAAAGTGCCAGAAGGGGAGAAGGTGGTGAGAAATCCTTTCTCTAAGTTCTAGGAGTGATATTCAAGGAGTTTTAGTGGCTTGAGACGAGTTTCGAATGTCTTCCTTTGTCGGTAAGCAAAAGGAACCAAAAGAGTCCAAAACTATAACTTGGGTCCAAAGGTGCCAGAAAGTGACAGAAGGGGAGAAGGTGGTGAGAAATCCTTCCTTTGAGTTCTAGGAGTGATATTCAAGGAGTTTCAGTGGCTTGAGACGAGTTTCGCACGTCTTCCTTTGCCGGTAAGCAAAAGGGAACCAAAAGAGACCAAAACTGGAACTTGGGTCCAAAGGCACCAGAAAGTGCCAGAACGTGAGAAGGTGGTGGGAAAGCCTTCCTTTGAGTCCTAGGCGTGATATTCAAGGAGTTTTAGTGGCTTGAGACGAGTTTCGCAAGTCTCCCTTTGCCAGTAAGCAAAAAGGGACCAAAAGAGACCAAAACTGGAACTTGGGTCCAAAGGTGCCAGAAAGTGACAGAAGGGGAGAAGGTGGTGAGAAATCCTTCCTTTGAGTTCTAGGAGTGATATTCAAGGAGTTTCAGTTGCTTGAGACGAGTTTCGCACGTCTTCCTTTGCCGGTAAGCAAAAGGGACCAAAAGAGACCAAAACTAGAACTTGGGTCCAAAGGTTACAAAAAGTGACAGAAGGGGAGAAGGTGGTGAGAAATCCTTCCTTTGAGTTCTAGGAGTGATATTCAAGGAGTTTCAGTGGCTTGAGACGAGTTTCGCACGTCTTCCTTTGCCGGTAAGCAAAAGGGACCAAAAGAGACCAAAACTAGAACTCGGGTCCAAAGGTTACAGAAAGTGACAGAAGGGGAGAAGGTGGTGAGAAATCCTTCCTTTGAGCTCTAGGAGTGATATTCAAGGAGTTTCAGTAGCTTGAGACGAGTTTCGCACGTCTTCCTTTGCCGGTAAGCAAAAGGGAACCAAAAGAGACCAAAACTGGAACATGGGTCCAAAGGCACCAGAAAGTGCCAGAACGTGAGAAGGTGGTGGGAAAGCCTTCCTTTGAGTCCTAGGCGTGATATTCAAGGAGTTTTAGTGGCCTGAGACGAGTTTCGCAAGTCTCCCTTTGCCAGTAAGCAAAAAGGGACCAAAAGAGACCAAAACTGGAACTTGGGTCCAAAGGTGCCAGAAAGTGACAGAAGGGGAGAAGGTGGTGAAAAATCCTTCCTTTGAGTTCTAGGAGTTATATTCAAGGAGTTTCAGTTGCTTGAGACGAGTTTCGCACGTCTTCCTTTGCCGGTAAGCAAAAGGGACCAAAAGAGACCAAAACTAGAACTTGGGTCCAAAGGTGCCAGAAAGTGACAGAAGGGGAGAAGGTGGTGAGAAATCTTTCCTTAGAGTTCTAGGAGTGATATTTAAGGAGTTTCAGTGGCTTGAGACGAGTTTCGCACGTCTTCCTTTGCCGGTAAGCAAAAGAGAACCAAAAGAGACCAAAACTGGAACATGGGTCCAAAGGCACCAGAAAGTGCCACAACGTGAGAAGGTGGTGGGAAAGCCTTCCTTTGAGTCCTAGGCGTGATATTCAAGGAGTTTTAGTGGCCTGAGACGAGTTTCGCAAGTCTCCCTTTGCCAGTAAGCAAAAAGGGACCAAAAGAGACCAAAACTGGAACTTGGGTCCAAAGGTGCCAGAAAGTGACAGAAGGGGAGAAGGTGGTGAGAAATCCTTTCTCTAAGTTCTAGGAGTGATATTCAAGGAGTTTTAGTGGCTTGAGACGAGTTTCGAATGTCTTCCTTTGTCGGTAAGCAAAAGGAACCAAAAGAGACCAAAACTAGAACTTGGGTCCAAAGGTGCCAGAAAGTGACAGAAGGGGAGAAGGTGGTGAGAAATCCTTCCTTTGAGTTCTAGGAGTGATATTCAAGGAGTTTCAGTGGCTTGAGACGAGTTTCGCACGTCTTCCTTTGCCGGTAAGCAAAAGGGAACCAAAAGAGACCAAAACTGGAACTTGGGTCCAAAGGCACCAGAAAGTGCCAGAACGTGAGAAGGTGGTGGGAAAGCCTTCCTTTGAGTCCTAGGCGTGATATTCAAGGAGTTTTAGTAGCCTGAGACGAGTTTCGCAAGTCTCCCTTTGCCAGTAAGCAAAAAGGGACCAAAAGAGACCAAAACTGGAACTTGGGTCCAAAACCGCCAGAAAGTGCCAGAAGGGGAGAAGGTGGTGAGAAATCCTTCCTTTGAGTTCTAGGAGTGATATTCAAGGAGTTTCAGTGGCTTGAGACGAGTTTCGCACGTCTTCCTTTGCTGATAAGCAAAAGAGAACCAAAAGAGACCAAAACTGGAACTTGGGTCCAAATGCACCAGAAAGTGCCACAACGTGAGAAGGTGGTGGGAAAGCCTTCCTTTGAGTCCAAGGCGTGATATTCAAGGAGTTTTAGTGGCTTGAGACGAGTTTCGCAAGTCTCCTTTCCCTAAGCAAAAAGGGACCAAAAGAGACCAAAACTAGAACTTGGGTCCAAAGGTGCCAGAAAGTGACAGAAGGGGAGAAGGTGGTGAGAAATCCTTCCTTTGAGTCCTAGGCGTGATATTCAGAGAGTTTTAGCGGCCTGACACGAGTTTCGAACGTCATCCTTTGCCGGTAGGCAAAAGGAACCAAAAGAGACCAAAACTATAACTTGGGTCCAAAGGTGCCAGAAAGTGACAGAAGGGGAGAAGGTGGTGAGAAATCCTTCCTTTGAGTTCTAGGAGTGATATTCAAGGAGTTTCAGTGGCTTGAGACGAGTTTCGCACGTCTTCCTTTGCCGGTAAGCAAAAGGGAACCAAAAGAGACCAAAACTGGAACTTGGGTCCAAAGGCACCAGAAAGTGCCAGAACGTGAGAAGGTGGTGGGAAAGCCTTCCTTTGAGTCCTAGGCGTGATATTCAAGGAGTTTTAGTAGCCTGAGACGAGTTTCGCAAGTCTCCCTTTGCCAGTAAGCAAAAAGGGACCAAAAGAGACCAAAACTGGAACTTGGGTCCAAAACCGCCAGAAAGTGCCAGAAGGGGAGAAGGTGGTGAGAAATCCTTCCTTTGAGTTCTAGGAGTGATATTCAAGGAGTTTCAGTTGCTGGAGACGAGTTTCGCACGTCTTCCTTTGCCGGTAAGCAAAAGGGAACCAAAAGAGACCAAAACTGGAACTTGGGTCCATAGGCGCCAGAAAGTGCCAGAAGGGGAGAAGGTGGTGAGAAATCCTTCCTTTGAGTTCTAGGAGTGATATTCAAGGAGTTTCAGTGGCTTCAGACGAGTTTCGAACGTCTTCCTTTGGCGGTAAGCAAAAGGGACCAAAAGAGACCAAAACTAGAACTCGGGTCCAAAGGTGCCAGAAAGTGACAGAAGGGGAGAAGGTTGTGAGAAATCCTTCCTTTGAGTTCTAGGAGTGATATTCAAGGAGTTTCAATTGCTGGAGACGAGTTTCGCACGTCTTCCTTTGCCGGTAAGCAAAAGGGACCAAAAGAGACCAAAACTAGAACTCGGGTCCAAAGGTTACAGAAAGTGACAGAAGGGGAGAAGGTGGTGAGAAATCCTTCCTTTGAGCTCTAGGAGTGATATTCAAGGAGTTTCAATTGCTGGAGACGAGTTTCGCACGTCTTCCTTTGCCGGTAAGCAAAAGGGACCAAAAGAGACCAAAACTAGAACTCGGGTCCAAAGGTTACAGAAAGTGACAGAAGGGGAGAAGGTGGTGAGAAATCCTTCCTTTGAGTTCTAGGAGTGATATTCAAGGAGTTTCAGTGGCTTGAGACGAGTTTCGCACGTCTTCCTTTGCCGGTAAGCAAAAGGAACCAAAAGAGACCAAAACTAGAACTTGGGTCCAAAGGTGCCAGAAAGTGACAGAAGGGGAGAAGGTGGTGAGAAATCCTTCCTTTGAGTTCTAGGAGTGATATTCAAGGAGTTTCAGTGGCTTGAGACGAGTTTCGCACGTCTTCCTTTGCCGGTAAGCAAAAGGGAACCAAAAGAGACCAAAACTGGAACATGGGTCCAAAGGCACCAGAAAGTGCCAGAACGTGAGAAGGTGGTGGGAAAGCCTTCCTTTGAGTCCTAGGCGTGATATTCAAGGAGTTTTAGTGGCTTGAGACGAGTTTCGCAAGTCTCCCCTTGCCAGTAAGCAAAAAGGGACCAAAAGAGACCAAAACTGGAACTTGGGTCCAAAGGTGCCAGAAAGTGACAGAAGGGGAGAAGGTGGTGAAAAATCCTTCCTTTGAGTTCTAGGAGTTATATTCAAGGAGTTTCAGTTGCTTGAGACGAGTTTCGCACGTCTTCCTTTGCCGGTAAGCAAAAGGGACCAAAAGAGACCAAAACTAGAACTTGGGTCCAAAGGTGCCAGAAAGTGACAGAAGGGGAGAAGGTGGTGAGAAATCTTTCCTTAGAGTTCTAGGAGTGATATTTAAGGAGTTTCAGTGGCTTGAGACGAGTTTCGCACGTCTTCCTTTGCCGGTAAGCAAAAGAGAACCAAAAGAGACCAAAACTGGAACATGGGTCCAAAGGCACCAGAAAGTGCCACAACGTGAGAAGGTGGTGGGAAAGCCTTCCTTTGAGTCCTAGGCGTGATATTCAAGGAGTTTTAGTGGCTTGAGACGAGTTTCGCAAGTCTCCCTTTGCCAGTAAGCAAAAAGGGACCAAAAGAGACCAAAACTGGAACTTGGGTCCAAAGGTGCCAGAAAGTGACAGAAGGGGAGAAGGTGGTGAGAAATCCTTTCTCTAAGTTCTAGGAGTGATATTCAAGGAGTTTTAGTGGCTTGAGACGAGTTTCGAATGTCTTCCTTTGTCGGTAAGCAAAAGGAACCAAAAGAGTCCAAAACTATAACTTGGGTCCAAAGGTGCCAGAAAGTGACAGAAGGGGAGAAGGTGGTGAGAAATCCTTCCTTTGAGTTCTAGGAGTGATATTCAAGGAGTTTCAGTGGCTTGAGACGAGTTTCGCACGTCTTCCTTTGCCGGTAAGCAAAAGGGAACCAAAAGAGACCAAAACTGGAACATGGGTCCAAAGGCACCAGAAAGTGCCAGAACGTGAGAAGGTGGTGGGAAAGCCTTCCTTTGAGTCCTAGGCGTGATATTCAAGGAGTTTTAGTGGCCTGAGACGAGTTTCGCAAGTCTCCCTTTGCCAGTAAGCAAAAAGGGACCAAAAGAGACCAAACTGGAACTTGGGTCCAAAGG
Organism: Abrus pulchellus subsp. cantoniensis; assembly: GCA_024086825.1. Lineage (NCBI taxonomy): Eukaryota > Viridiplantae > Streptophyta > Magnoliopsida > Fabales > Fabaceae > Abrus > Abrus pulchellus. The sequence continues at coordinate 220,230 of JAKRVW010000004.1, read as the reverse complement.
TGCCAGAAAGTGACAGAAGGGGAGAAGGTGGTGAGAAATCCTTTCTCTAAGTTCTAGGAGTGATATTCAAGGAATTTCAATTGCTTGAGACGAGTTTCGCACGTCTTCCTTTGCCGGTAAGCAAAAGGGACCAAAAGAGACCAAAACTAGAACTCGGGTCCAAAGGTTACAAAAAGTGACAGAAGGGGAGAAGGTGGTGAGAAATCCTTCCTTTGAGCTCTAGGAGTGATATTCAAGGAGTTTCAATTGCTGGAGACGAGTTTCGCACGTCTTCCTTTGCCGGTAAGCAAAAGGGACCAAAAGAGACCAAAACTAGAACTCGGGTCCAAAGGTTACAGAAAGTGACAGAAGGGGAGAAGGTGGTGAGAAATCCTTCCTTTGAGCTCTAGGAGTGATATTCAAGGAGTTTCAGTAGCTTGAGACGAGTTTCGCACGTCTTCCTTTGCCGGTAAGCAAAAGGGAACCAAAAGAGACCAAAACTGGAACATGGGTCCAAAGGCACCAGAAAGTGCCACAACGTGAGAAGGTGGTGGGAAAGCCTTCCTTTGAGTCCTAGGCGTGATATTCAAGGAGTTTTAGTGGCTTGAGACGAGTTTCGCAAGTCTCCCCTTTGCCGATAAGCAAAAGGGAACCAAAAGAGACCAAAACTGGAACTTGGGTCCATAGGCGCCAGAAAGTGCCAGAATGGGAGAAGGTGGTGAAAAATCCTTCCTTTGAGTTCTAGGAGTTATATTCAAGGAGTTTCAGTTGCTTGAGACGAGTTTCGCACGTCTTCCTTTGCCGGTAAGCAAAAGGGACCAAAAGAGACCAAAACTAGAACTTGGGTCCAAAGGTGCCAGAAAGTGACAGAAGGGGAGAAGGTGGTGAGAAATCTTTCCTTAGAGTTCTAGGAGTGATATTTAAGGAGTTTCAGTGGCTTGAGACGAGTTTCGCACGTCTTCCTTTGCCGATAAGCAAAAGAGAACCAAAAGAGACCAAAACTGGAACATGGGTCCAAAGGCACCAGAAAGTGCCAGAACGTGAGAAGGTGGTGGGAAAGCCTTCCTTTGAGTCCTAGGCGTGATATTCAAGGAGTTTTAGTGGCTTGAGACGAGTTTCGCAAGTCTCCCTTTGCCAGTAAGCAAAAAGGGACCAAAAGAGACCAAAACTGGAACTTGGGTCCAAAGCTGCCAGAAAGTGCCAGAAGGGGAGAAGGTGGGGAGAAATCCTTTCTCTAAGTTCTAGGAGTGATATTCAAGGAGTTTCAGTGGCTTGAGACGAGTTTCGCACGTCTTCCTTTGTCGGTAAGCAAAAGGAACCAAAAGAGTCCAAAACTATAACTTGGGTCCAAAGGTGCCAGAAAGTGACAGAAGGGGAGAAGGTGGTGAGAAATCCTTCCTTTGAGTTCTAGGAGTGATATTCAAGGAGTTTCAGTGGCTTGAGACGAGTTTCGCACGTCTTCCTTTGCCGGTAAGCAAAAGGGAACCAAAAGAGACCAAAACTGGAACTTGGGTCCAAAGCCGCCAGAAAGTGCCAGAAGGGGAGAAGGTGGTGAGAAATCCTTCCTTTGAGTTCTAGGAGTGATATTCAAGGAGTTTCAGTGGCTTGAGACGAGTTTCGAACGTCTTCCTTTGCCGGTAAGCAAAAGGGACCAAAAGAGACCAAAACTAGAACTCGGGTCCAAAGGTGCCAGAAAGTGACAGAAGGGGAGAAGGTGGTGAGAAATCCTTCCTTTGAGTTCTAGGAGTGATATTCAAGGAGTTTCAGTGGCTTGAGACGAGTTTCGCACGTCTTCCTTTGCCGGTAAGCAAAAGGGAACCAAAAGAGACCAAAACTGGAACTTGGGTCCAAAGGCACTAGAAAGTGCCAGAACGTGAGAAGGTGGTGGGAAAGCCTTCCTTTGAGTCCTAGGCGTGATATTCAAGGAGTTTTAGTGGCCTGAGACGAGTTTCGCAAGTCTCCCTTTGCCAGTAAGCAAAAAGGGACCAAAAGAGACCAAAACTGGAACTTGGGTCCAAAGCCGCCAGAAAGTGCCAGAAGGGGAGAAGGTGGTGAGAAATCCTTCCTTTGAGTTCTAGGAGTGATATTCAAGGAGTTTCAATTGCTGGAGACGAGTTTCGCACGTCTTCCTTTGCCGGTAAGCAAAAGGGAACCAAAAGAGACCAAAACTGGAACTTGGGTCCAAAGGCACCAGAAAGTGCCAGAACGTGAGAAGGTGGTGGGAAAGCCTTCCTTTGAGTCCTAGGCGTGATATTCAAGGAGTTTTAGTGGCCTGAGACGAGTTTCGCAAGTCTCCCTTTGCCAGTAAGCAAAAAGGGACCAAAAGAGACCAAAACTGGAACTTGGGTCCAAAGCCGCCAGAAAGTGCCAGAAGGGGAGAAGGTGGTGAGAAATCCTTCCTTTGAGTTCTAGGAGTGATATTCAAGGAGTTTCAGTGGCTTGAGACGAGTTTCGCACGTCTTCCTTTGCCGGTAAGCAAAAGGGACCAAAAGAGACCAAAACTAGAACTTGGGTCCAAAGGTGCCAGAAAGTGACAGAAGGGGAGAAGGTGGTGAGAAATCCTTCCTTTGAGTTCTAGGAGTGATATTTAAGGAGTTTCAGTGGCTTGAGACGAGTTTCGCACGTCTTCCTTTGCCGGTAAGCAAAAGGGAACCAAAAGAGACCAAAACTGGAACTTGGGTCCAAAAGCACCAGAAAGTGCCTCAACGTGAGAAGGTGGTGGGAAAGCCTTCCTTTGAGTCCTAGGCGTGATATTCAAGGAGTTTTAGTGGCCTGAGACGAGTTTCGCAAGTCTCCCTTTGCCAGTAAGCAAAAAGGGACCAAAAGAGACCAAAACTGGAACTTGGGTCCAAAGCCGCCAGAAAGTGCCAGAACGTGAGAAGGTGGTGGGAAAGTCTTCCTTTGAGTCCTAGGAGTGATATTCAAGGAGTTTCAGTGGCTTGAGACGAGTTTCGAACGTCTTCCTTTGGCGGTAAGCAAAAGGGACCAAAAGAGACGAAAAGTAGAACTCGGGTCCAAAGGTGCCAGAAAGTGACAGAAGGGGAGAAGGTGGTGAGAAATCCTTCCTTTGAGTTCTAGGAGTGATATTCAAGGAGTTTCAGTGGCTTGAGACGAGTTTCGCACGTCTTCCTTTGCCGGTAAGCAAAAGGGAACCAAAAGAGACCAAAACTAGAACTTGGGTCCAAAGGCACTAGAAAGTTACAAAAGGGGAGAAGGTGGTGAGAAATCCTTCCTTTGAGCTCTAGGAGTGATATTCAAGGAGTTTTAGTGGCTTGAGACGAGTTTCGCACGTCTTCCTTTGCCGGTAAGCAAAAGGGAACCAAAAGAGACCAAAACTGGAACTTGGGTCCAAAGGCACCAGAAAGTGCCAGAACGTGAGAAGGTGGTGGGAAAGCCTTCCTTTGAGTCCTAGGAGTGATATTCAAGGAGTTTTAGTGGCTTGAGACGAGTTTCGCACGTCTTCCTTTGCCGGTAAGCAAAAGGGAACCAAAAGAGACCAAAACTAGAACTTGGGTCCAAATGTGCCAGAAAGTGACAGAAGGGGAGAAGGTGGTGAGAAATCCTTCCTTTGAGTTCTAGGAGTGATATTCAAGGAGTTTCAGTGGCTTGAGACGAGTTTCGCACGTCTTCCTTTGCCGGTAAGCAAAAGGGAACCAAAAGAGACCAAAACTGGAACTTGGGTCCAAAGGCACCAAAAGTGCCAGAACGTGAGAAGGTGGTGGGAAAGCCTTCCTTTGAGTCCTAGGCGTGATATTCAAGGAGTTTTAGTGGCCTGAGACGAGTTTCGCAAGTCTTCCTTTGCCAGTAAGCAAAAAGGGACCAAAAGAGACCAAAACTGGAACTTGGGTCCAAAGGCGCCAGAAAGTGCCAGAAGGGGAGAAGGTGGTGAGAAATCCTTCCTTTGAGTTCTAGGAGTGATATTCAAGGAGTTTTAGTGGCTTGAGACGAGTTTCGCACGTCTTCCTTTGCCGGTAAGCAAAAGGGAACCAAAAGAGACCAAAACTGGAACTTGGGTCCAAAGGCACCAGAAAGTGCCAGAACGTGAGAAGGTGGTGGGAAAGCCTTCCTTTGAGTCCTAGGAGTGATATTCAAGGAGTTTCAGTGGCTTGAGACGAGTTTCGCACGTCTTCCTTTGCCGGTAAGCAAAAGGGACCAAAAGAGACCAAAACTAGAACTTGGGTCCAAAGGTGCCAGAAAGTGACAGAAGGGGAGAAGGTGGTGAGAAATCCTTCCTTTGAGTTCTAGGAGTGATATTCAAGGAGTTTCAATTGCTGGAGACGAGTTTCGCACGTCTTCCTTTGCCGGTAAGCAAAAGGGACCAAAAGAGACGAAAACTAGAACTCGGGTCCAAAGGTTACAGAAAGTGACAGGAGGGGAGAAGGTGGTGAGAAATCCTTCCTTTGAGCTCTAGGAGTGATATTCAAGGAGTTTCAGTGGCTTGAGACGAGTTTCGCACGTCTTCCTTTGCCGGTAAGCAAAAGGGAACCAAAAGAGACCAAAACTGGAACTTGGGTCCAAAGGCACCAGAAAGTGCCAGAACGTGAGAAGGTGGTGGGAAAGCCTTCCTTTGAGTCCTAGGCGTGATATTCAAGGAGTTTTAGTGGCCTGAGACGAGTTTCGCAAGTCTCCCTTTGCCAGTAAGCAAAAAGGGACCAAAAGAGACCAAAACTGAAACTTGGGTACAAAGCCGCCAGAAAGTGCCAGAAGGTGAGAAGGTGGTGAGAAACCCTTCCTTTGAGTTCTAGGAGTGATATTCAAGGAGTTTCAGTGGCTTGAGACGAGTTTCGCACGTCTTCCTTTGCCGGTAAGCAAAAGGGAACCAAAAGAGACCAAAACTGGAACTTGGGTCCAAAGGCACCAAAAAGTGCCAGAACGTGAGAAGGTGGTGGGAAAGCCTTCCTTTGAGTCCTAGGCGTGATATTCAAGGAGTTTAAGTGGCCTGAGACGAGTTTCGCAAGTCTTCCTTTGCCGGTAAGAAAAAGGGAACCTAAAGAGACCAAAACTGGAACATGGTTCCAAAGGCACCAGAAAGTGCCAGAACGTGAGAAGGTGGTGGGAAAGCCTTCCTTTGTGTCTTCGGAGTGATATTCAAGGAGTTTTAGTGGCTTGAGACGAGTTTCGCACGTCTTCCTTTGCCGGTAAGCAAAAGGGAACCAAAAGAGACCAAAACTGGAACTTGGGTCCAAAGGCACCAGAAAGTGCCAGAATGTGAGAAGGTGGTGGGAAAGCCTTCCTTTGAGTCCTAGGCATGATATTCAAAGAGTTTTAGTGGCCTGAGACGAGTTTCGCAAGTCTCCCTTTGCCAGTAAGCAAAAAGAGGCCAAAGGAGACCAAAACTAGAACTTTGGTCCAAAGGCACCAGAAAATGCCAGAATGTGAGAAGGTGGTGGGAAAGCCTTCCTTTAAGTCCTAGGCGTGATATTCAAGGAGTTTTAGTGGCCTGAGACGAGTTTCGCAAGTCTCCCTTTGCCAGTAAGCAAAAAGGGACCAAAAGAGACAAAACTGGAACTTGGGTCCAAAGCCGCCAGAAAGTGCCAGAAGGGGAGAAGGTGGTGAGAAATCCTTCCTTTGAGTTCTAGGAGTGATATTCAAGGAGTTTCAGTGGCTTGAGACGAGTTTCGCACGTCTTCCTTTGCCGGTAAGCAAAAGGGAACCAAAAGAGACCAAAACTTGAACTTGGGTCGAAAGGCGCCAGAAAGTGCCAGAAGGGGAGAAGGTGGTGAGAAATACTTCCTTTGAGCTCTAGGAGTGATATTCAAGGAGTTTCAGTGGCTTGAGACGAGTTTCGCACGTCTTCCTTTGCCGGTAAGCAAAAGGGACCAAAAGAGACCAAAACTAGAACTCGGGTCCAAAGGTTACAGAAAGTGCCAGAAGGGGAGAAGGTGGTGAGAAATCCTTCCTTTGAGCTCTAGGAGTGATATTCAAGGAGTTTCAGTGGCTTGAGACGAGTTTCGCACGTCTTCCTTTGCCGGTAAGCAAAAGGGAACCAAAAGAGACCAAAACTGGAACTTGGGTCCAAAGGCACCAGAAAGTGCAGAACGTGAGAAGGTGGTGGGAAAGCCTTCCTTTGAGTCCTAGGAGTGATATTCAAGGAGTTTTAGTGGCCTGAGACGAGTTTCGCACGTCTTCCTTTGCCGGTAAGCAAAAAGGGACCAAAAGAGACCAAAACTGGAACTTGGGTCCAAAGGCACCAGAAATGCCAAAATGTGAGAAGGTGGTAGGAAAGCCTTCCTTTGAGTTCTAGGAGTGATATTCAAGGAGTTTCAGTGGCTTGAGACGAGTTTCGCACGTCTTCCTTTGCCGGTAAGCAAAAGGGAACCAAAAGAGACCAAAACGAAACTTGGGTCCAAAGGCGCAGAAAGTGCCGTAACGTGAGAAAGTGGTGGGAAAGCCTTCCTTTGAGTCCTAGGCGTGATATTCAAGGAGTTTAAGTGGCCTGAGACGAGTTTCGCAAGTCTCCCTTTGCCAGTAAGCAAAAAGGGACCAAAAGAGACCAAAACTGGAACTTGGGTCCAAAGGCGCCAGAAAGTGCCAGAAGGGGAGAAGGTGGTGAGAAATCCTTCCTTTGAGTTCTAGGAGTGATATTCAAGGAGTTTCAGTGGCTTGAGACGAGTTTCGCACGTCTTCCTTTGCCGGTAAGAAAAGGGAACCAAAAGAGACCAAAACTGGAACTTGGGTCCAAAGGCACCAGAAAGTGCCAGAACGTGAGAATGTGGTGGGAAAGCCTTCCTTTGTGTCTTCGGAGTGAGATTCAAGGAGTTTCAGTGGCTTGAGACGAGTTTCGCACGTCTTCCTTTGCCGGTAAGCAAAAGGGAACCAAAAGAGACCAAAACTGGAACTTGGGTCCAAAGGCACCAGAAAGTGCCAGAATGTGAGAAGGTGGTGGGAAAGCCTTTTTTTGAGTCCTAGGCATGATATTCAAAGAGTTTTAGTGGCCTGAGACGAGTTTCGCAAGTCTCCCTTTGCCAGTAAGCAAAAAGGGGCCAAAGGAGACCAAAACTAGAACTTGGGTCCAAAGGCGCCAGAAAATGCCAGAATGTGAGAAGGTTGTGGGAAAGCCTTCCTTTAAGTCGTAGGCGTGATATTCAAGGAGTTTTAGTGGCCTGAGACGAGTTTCGCAAGTCTTCCTTTGCAAGTAAGCAAAAAGGGACCAAAAGAGACATAACTGGAACTTGGGTCCAAAGCCGCCAGAAAGTGCCAGAAGGGGAGAAGGTGGTGAGAAATCCTTCCTTTGAGTTCTAGGAGTGATATTCAAGGAGTTTCAGTGGCTTGAGACGAGTTTCGCACGTCTTCCTTTGCCGGTAAGCAAAAGGGACCAAAAGAGACCAAAACTAGAACTCGGGTCCAAAGGTGACAGAAAGTGACAGAAGGGGAGAAGGTGGTGAGAAATCCTTCCTGTGAGCTCTAGGAGTGATATTCAAGGAGTTTCAGTGGCTTGAGACGAGTTTCGCACGTCTTCCTTTGCCGGTAAGCAAAAGGGAACCAAAAGAGACCAAAACTGGAACTTGGGTCCAAAGGCACCAGAAAGTGCCAGAACGTGAGAAGGTGGTGGGAAAGCCTTCCTTTGAGTCCTAGGCGTGATATTCAAGGAGTTTTAGTGGCCTGAGACGAGTTTCGCAAGTCTCCCTTTGCCAGTAAGCAAAAAAGGACCAAAAGAGACCAAAACTGGAACTTGGGTCCAAAGGCACCAGAAAGTGCCAGAACGTGAGAAGGTGGTGGGAAAGCCTTCCTTTGAGTCCGAGGAGTGATATTCAAGGAGTTTTAGTGGCTTGAGACGAGTTTCGCACGTCTTCCTTTGCCGGTAAGCAAAAGGGACCAAAAGAGACCAAAACTAGAACTCGGGTCCAAAGGTGCCAGAAAGTGACAGAAGGGGAGAAGGTGGTGAGAAATCCTTCCTTTGAGTTCTAGGAGTGATATTCAAGGAGTTTCAGTGGCTTGAGACGAGTTTCGCATGTCTTCCTTTGCCGGTAAGCAAAAGGGACCAAAAGAGACGAAAACTAGAACTCGGGTCCAAAGGTTACAGAAAGTGACAGAAGGGGAGAAGGTGGTGAGAAATCCTTCCTTTGAGCTCTAGGAGTGATATTCAAGGAGTTTCAGTGGCTTGAGACGAGTTTCGCACGTCTTCCTTTGCAGGTAAGCAAAAGGGAACCAAAAGAGACCAAAACTGGAACTTGGGTCCAAAGGCACCAGAAAGTGCCAGAACGTGAGAAGGTGGTGGGAAAGCCTTCCTTTGAGTCCTAGGCGTGATATTCAAGGAGTTTTAGTGGCCTGAGACGAGTTTCGCAAGTCTCCCTTTGCCAGTAAGCAAAAAGAGGCCAAAGGAGACCAAAACTAGAACTTTGGTCCAAAGGCACCAGAAAATGCCAGAATGTGAGAAGGTTGTGGGAAAGCCTTCCTTTAAGTCGTAGGCGTGATATTCAAGGAGTTTTAGTGGCCTGAGACGAGTTTCGCAAGTCTCCCTTTGCCAGTAAGCAAAAAAGGACCAAAAGAGACCAAAACTGGAACTTGGGTCCAGAGCCGCCAAAAAGTGCCAGAACGTGAGAATGTGGTGGGAAAGCCTTCCTTTGTGTCTTCGGAGTGATATTCAAGGAGTTTCAGTGGCTTGAGACGAGTTTCGCACGTCTTCCTTTGCCGGTAAGCAAAAGGCAACCAAAAGAGACCAAAACTGGAACTTGGGTCCAAAGGCACCAGAAAGTGCCAGAACGTGAGAAGGTGGTGGGAAAGCCTTCCTTTGTGTCCTAGGCGTGATATTCAAGGAGTTTCAGTGGCTTGAGACGAGTTTCGCACGTCTTCCTTTGCCGGTAAGAAAAAGGGAACCAAAAGAGACCAAAACTGGAACATGGGTCCAAAGGCACCAGAAAGTGCCAGAACGTGAGAATGTGGTGGGAAAGCCTTCCTTTGTGTCTTCGGAGTGAGATTCAAGGAGTTTCAGTGGCTTGAGACGAGTTTCGCACGTCTTCCTTTGCCGGTAAGCAAAAGGGAACCAAAAGAGACCAAAACTGGAACTTGGGTCCAAAGGCACCAGAAAGTGCCAGAATGTGAGAAGGTGGTGGGAAAGCCTTTTTTTGAGTCCTAGGCATGATATTCAAAGAGTTTTAGTGGCCTGAGACGAGTTTCGCAAGTCTCCCTTTGCCAGTAAGCAAAAAGAGGCCAAAGGAGACCAAAACTAGAACTTTGGTCCAAAGGCACCAGAAAATGCCAGAATGTGAGAAGGTTGTGGGAAAGCCTTCCTTTAAGTCGTAGGCGTGATATTCAAGGAGTTTTAGTGGCCTGAGACGAGTTTCGCAAGTCTCCCTTTGCCAGTAAGCAAAAAGGGACCAAAAGAGACCAAAACTAGAACTTGGGTCCAAAGGTGCCAGAAAGTGACAGAAGGGGAGAAGGTGGTGAGAAATCCTTCCTTTGAGTTCTAGGAGTGATATTCAAGGAGTTTCAGTGGCTTGAGACGAGTTTCGCACGTCTTCCTTTGCCGGTAAGAAAAAGGGAACCAAAAGAGACCAAAACTGGAACTTGGGTCCAAAGGCACCAGAAAGTGCCAGAACGTGAGAATGTGGTGGGAAAGCCTTCCTTTGAGTCCTAGGCGTGATATTCAAGGAGTTTTAGTGGCCTGAGACGAGTTTCGCACGTCTTCCTTTGCCGGTAAGCAAAAGGGAACCAAAAGAGACCAAAATTGGAACTTGGGTCCAAAGGCACCAGAAAGTGCCAGAATGTGAGAAGGTGGTGGGAAAGCCTTCCTTTGAGTCCTAGGAGTGATATTCAAGGAGTTTTAGTGGCTTGAGACGAGTTTCGCACGTCTTCCTTTGCCGGTAAGCAAAAGGGAACCAAAAGAGACCAAGACTGGAACTTGGGTCCAAAGGCACCAGAAAGTGCCAGAACGTGAGAAGGTGGTGGGAAAGCCTTCCTTTGAGTCCTAGGAGTGATATTCAAGGAGTTTCAGTGGCTTGAGACGAGTTTCGCACGTCTTCCTTTGCCGGTAAGCAAAAGGGAACCAAAAGAGACCAAAACTGGAACTTGGGTCCAAAGGCACCAGAAAGTGCCAGAATGTGAGAAGGTGGTGGGAAAGCCTTCCTTTGAGTCCTAGGCGTGATATTCAAGGAGTTTTAGTGGCCTGAGACGAGTTTCGCACGTCTTCCTTTGCCGGTAAGCAAAAGGGAACCAAAAGAGACCAAAACTGGAACTTGGGTCCAAAGCCGCCAGAAAGTGCCAGAACGTGAGAAGGTGGTGGGAAAGCCTTCCTTTGAGTCCTAGGCGTGATATTCAAGGAGTTTTAGTGGCCTGAGACGAGTTTCGCAAGTCTCCCTTTGCCAGTAAGCAAAAAGGGACCAAAAGAGACCAAAACTGGAACTTGGGTCCAAAGCCGCCAGAAAGTGCCAGAAGGGGAGAAGGTGGGGAGAAATCCTTCCTTTGAGTTCTAGGAGTGATATTCAAGGAGTTTCAGTGGCTTGAGACGAGTTTCGCACGTCTTCCTTTGCCGGTAAGCAAAAGGGAACCAAAAGAGACCAAAACTGGAACTTGGGTCCAAAGGCACCAGAAAGTGCCAGAACGTGAGAAGGTGGTGGGAAAGCCTTCCTTTGGGTCGTAGGCATGATATTCAAGGAGTTGTAGTGGACTGAGACGAGTTTCGCAAGTCTCCCTTTGCCAGTAAGCAAAAAGGGACCAAAAGAGACCAAAACTAGAACTTGGGTCCAAAGGTGCCAGAAAGTGACAGAAGGGGAGAAGGTGGTGAGAAATCCTTCCATTGAGTTCTAGGAGTGATATTCAAGGAGTTTCAGTGGCTTGAGACGAGTTTCGCACGTCTTCCTTTGCCGGTAAGAAAAAGGGAACCAAAAGAGACCAAAACTGGAACTTGGGTCCAAAGGCACCAGAAAGTGCCAGAACGTGAGAATGTGGTGGGAAAGCCTTCCTTTGTGTCTTCGGAGTGAGATTCAAGGAGTTTCAGTGGCTTGAGACGAGTTTCGCACGTCTTCCTTTGCCGGTAAGCAAAAGGGAACCAAAAGAGACCAAAACTGGAACTTGGGTCCAAAGGCACCAGAAAGTGCCAGAATGTGAGAAGGTGGTGGGAAAGCCTTTTTTTGAGTCCTAGGCATGATATTCAAAGAGTTTTAGTGGCCTGAGACGAGTTTCGCAAGTCTCCCTTTGCCAGTAAGCAAAAAGGGGCCAAAGGAGACCAAAACTAGAACTTGGGTCCAAAGGCGCCATAAAATGCCAGAATGTGAGAAGGTTGTGGGAAAGCCTTCCTTTAAGTCGTAGGCGTGATATTCAAGGAGTTTTAGTGGCCTAAGACGAGTTTCGAAAGTAAGCAAAAAGGGACCAAAAGAGACATAACTGGAACTTGGGGCCAAAGCCGCCAGAAAGTGCCAGAAGGGGAGAAGGTGGTGAGAAATCCTTCCTTTGAGTTCTAGGAGTGATATTCAAGGAGTTTCAGTGGCTTGAGACGAGTTTCGCACGTCTTCCTTTGCCGGTAAGCAAAAGGGACCAAAAGAGACCAAAACTAGAACTCGGGTCGAAAGGTGACAGAAAGTGACAGAAGGGGAGAAGGTGGTGAGAAATCCTTCCTGTGAGCTCTAGGAGTGATATTCAAGGAGTTTCAGTGGCTTGAGACGAGTTTCGCACGTCTTCCTTTGCAGGTAAGCAAAAGGGAACCAAAAGAGACCAAAACTGGAACTTGGGTCCAAAGGCACCAGAAAGTGCCAGAACGTGAGAAGGTGGTGGGAAAGCCTTCCTTTGAGTCCTAGGCGTGATATTCAAAGAGTTTTAGTGGCCTGAGACGAGTTTCGCAAGTCTCCCTTTGCCGGTATGCAAAAGGGAACCAAAAGAGGCCAAAAATGGAACTTGGGTCCAAATGCACCAGAAAGTGCCAAAGCGTGGGAAGGTGGTGGGAAAGCCTTCCTTTGAGTCCTAGGCGTGATATTCTAAGAGTTTTAGTGGCCTGAGATGATTTTCGCAAGTCTCTCTTTGCTAGTAAGCAAAAAGGGACCAAAAGAGACCAGAACTGGAACTTGGGTCCAAAGCCGCCAGAAAGTGCCAGAAGGGGAGAAGGTGGTGAGAAATCCTTCCTGTGAGTTCTAGGAGTGATATTCAAGGAGTTTCAGTGGCTTGAGACGAGTTTCGCACGTCTTCCTTTGCCGGTAAGCAAAAGAGACCAAAACTGGAACTTGGGTCCAAAGGCACCAGAAAGTGCCAGAACGTGAGAAGGTGGTGGGAAAGCCTTCCTTTGAGTCCTAGGCGTGATATTCAAGGAGTTTTAGTGGCCTGAGACGAGTTTCGCAAGTCTCCCTTTGCCGGTATGCAAAAGGGAACCAAAAGAGACCAAAACTGGAACTTGGGTCCAAATGCACCAGAAAGTGCCAGAACGTGAGAAGGTGGTGGGAAAGCCTTCCTTTGAGTCCTAGGCGTGATATTCTAAGAGTTTTAGTGGCCTGAGACGATTTTCGCAAGTCTCCCTTTGCCAGTAAGCAAAAAGGGACCAAAAGAGACCAAAACTGGAACTTGGGTCCAAAGCCGCCAGAAAGTGCCAGAAGGGGAGAAGGTGGGGAGAAATCCTTCCTTTGAGTTCTAGGAGTGATATTCAAGGAGTTTCAGTGGCTTGAGACGAGTTTCGCACGTCTTCCTTTGCCGGTAAGCAAAAGGGACCAAAAGAGACCAAAACTAGAACTCGGGTCCAAAGGTGACAGAAAGTGACAGAAGGGGAGAAGGTGGTGAGAAATCCTTCCATTGAGTTCTAGGAGTGATATTCAAGGAGTTTCAGTGGCTTGAGACGAGTTTCGCACGTCTTCCTTTGCCGGTAAGCAAAAGGGAACCAAAAGAGACCAAAACTGGAACTTGGGTCCAAAGGCACCAGAAAGGGCCAGAACGTGAGAAGGTGGTGGGAAAGCCTTCCTTTGAGTCCTAGGCGTGATATTCAAAGAGTTTTAGTAGCCTGAGACGAGTTTCGCAAGTCTCCCTTTGGCGGTATGCAAAAGGGAACCAAAAGAGGCCAAAAATGGAACTTGGGTCCAAATGCACCAGAAAGTGCCAGAACGTGAGAAGGTGGTGGGAAAGCCTTCCTTTGAGTCCTAGGCGTGATATTCTAAGAGTTTTAGTGGCCTGAGATGATTTTCGCAAGTCTCCCTTTGCCAGTAAGCAAAAAGGGACCAAAAGAGACCAAAACTGGAACTTGGGTCCAAAGCCGCCAGAAAGTGCAGAAGGGGAGAAGGTGGGGAGAAATCCTTCCTTTGAGTTCTAGGAGTGATATTCAAGGAGTTTCAGTGGCTTGAGACGAGTTTCGCACGTCTTCCTTTGCTGGTAAGCAAAAGGGAACCAAAAGAGACCAAAACTGAAACTTGGGTCCAAAGGCACCAGAAAGTGCCAGAACGTGAGAAGGTGGTGGGAAAGCCTTCCTTTGAGTCCTAGGCGTGATATTCAAGGAGTTTTAGTGGCCTGAGACGAGTTTCGCAAGTCTCCCTTTGCCAGTAAGCAAAAAGGGACCAAAAGAGACCAAAACTAGAACTTGGGTCCAAAGGTGCCAGAAAGTGACAGAAGGGGAGAAGGTGGTGAGAAATCCTTCCATTGAGTTCTAGGAGTGATATTCAAGGAGTTTTAGTGGCTTGAGACGAGTTTCGCACGTCTTCCTTTGCCGGTAAGCAAAAGGGAACCAAAAGAGACCAAAACTGGAACTTGGGTCCAAAGGCACCAGAAAGTGCCAGAACGTGAGAATGTGGTGGGAAAGCCTTCCTTTGTGTCTTCGGAGTGATATTCAAGGAGTTTCAGTGGCTTGAGACGAGTTTCGCACGTCTTCCTTTGCCGGTAAGCAAAAGGGAACCAAAAGAGACCAAAACTGGAACTTGGGTCCAAAGGCACCAGAAAGTGCCAGAACGTGAGAATGTGGTGGGAAAGCCTTCCTTTGTGTCTTCGGAGTGATATTCAAGGAGTTTCAGGGGCTTGAGACGAGTTTCGCAAGTCTCCCTTTGCCAGTATGCAAAAAGGGACCAAAAGAGACCAAAACTGGAACTTGGGTCCAAATGCACCAGAAAGGGCCAGAACGTGAGAAGGTGGTGGGAAAGCCTTCCTTTGAGTCCTAGGCGTGATATTCTAAGAGTTTTAGTGGGCTGAGATGATTTTCGCAAGTCTCCCTTTGCCAGTAAGCAAAAAGGGACCAAAAGAGACCAAAACTGGAACTTGGGTCCAAAGCCGCCAGAAAGTGCCAGAAGGGGAGAAGGTGGGGAGAAATCCTTCCTTTGAGTTCTAGGAGTGATATTCAAGGAGTTTCAGTGGCTTGAGACGAGTTTCGCACGTCTTCCTTTGCCGGTAAGCAAAAGGGACCAAAAGAGACCAAAACTAGAACTTGGGTCCAAAGGTGCCAGAAAGTGCCAGAAGGGGAGAAGGTGGTGAGAAATCCTTCCTTTGAGTTCTAGGAGTGATATTCAAGGAGTTTCAGTGGCTTGAGACGAGTTTCGCACGTCTTCCTTTGCCGGTAAGAAAAAGGGAACCAAAAGAGACCAAAACTGGAACTTGGGTCCAAAGGCACCAGAAAGTGCCAGAACGTGAGAAGGTGGTGGGAAAGCCTTCCTTTGAGTCCTAGGCGTGATATTCAAAGAGTTTTAGTGGCCTGAGACGAGTTTCGCAAGTCTCCCTTTGCCGGTATGCAAAAGGGAACCAAAAGAGGCCAAAAATGGAACTTGGGTCCAAATGCACCAGAAAGTGCCAGAACGTGGGAAGGTGGTGGGAAAGCCTTCCTTTGAGTCCTAGGCGTGATATTCTAAGAGTTTTAGTGGGCTGAGATGATTTTCGCAAGTCTCCCTTTGCCAGTAAGCAAAAAGGGACCAAAAGAGACCAAAACTGGAACTTGGGTCCAAAGCCGCCAGAAAGTGCCAGAAGGGGAGAAGGTGGGGAGAAATCCTTCCTTTGAGTTCTAGGAGTGATATTCAAGGAGTTTCAGTGGCTTGAGACGAGTTTCGCACGTCTTCCTTTGCCGGTAAGCAAAAGGGAACCAAAAGAGACCAAAACTGAAACTTGGGTCCAAAGGCACCAGAAAGTGCCAGAACGTGAGAAGGTGGTGGGAAAGCCTTCCTTTGAGTCCTAGGCGTGATATTCAAGGAGTTTTAGTGGCCTGAGACGAGTTTCGCAAGTCTCCCTTTGCCAGTAAGCAAAAAGGGACCAAAAGAGACCAAAACTAGAACTTGGGTCCAAAGGTGCCAGAAAGTGACAGAAGGGGAGAAGGTGGTGAGAAATCCTTCCATTGAGTTCTAGGAGTGATATTCAAGGAGTTTCAGTGGCTTGAGACGAGTTTCGCACGTCTTCCTTTGCCGGTAAGCAAAAGGGAACCAAAAGAGACCAAAACTGGAACTTGGGTCCAAAGGCACCAGAAAGTGCCAGAACGTGAGAATGTGGTGGGAAAGCCTTCCTTTGTGTCTTCGGAGTGAGATTCAAGGAGTTTCAGTGGCTTGAGACGAGTTTCGCAAGTCTCCCTTTGCCGGTATGCAAAAGGGAACCAAAAGAGACCAAAAATGGAACTTGGGTCCAAATGCACCAGAAAGGGCAGAACGTGAGAAGGTGGTGGGAAAGCCTTCCTTTGAGTCCTAGGCGTGATATTCTAAGAGTTTTAGTGGGCTGAGATGATTTTCGCAAGTCTCCCTTTGCCAGTAAGCAAAAAAGGACCAAAAGAGACATAACTGGAACTTGGGTCCAAAGCCACCAGAAAGTGCCAGAAGGGGAGAAGGTGGGGAGAAATCCTTCCTTTGAGTTCTAGGAGTGATATTCAAGGAGTTTCAGTGGCTTGACACGAGTTTCGCACGTCTTCCTTTGCCGGTAAGCAAAAGGGACCAAAAGAGACCAAAACTAGAACTCGGGTCCAAAGGTGACAGAAAGTGACAGAAGGGGAGAAGGTGGTGAGAAATCCTTCCATTGAGTTCTAGGAGTGATGTTCAAGGAGATTCAGTGGCTTGAGACAAGTTTCGCACGTCTTCCTTTGCCGGTAAGAAAAAGGGAACCAAAAGAGACCAAAACTGGAACTTGGGTCCAAAGGCACCAGAAAGGGCCAGAACGTGAGAAGGTGGTGGGAAAGCCTTCCTTTGAGTCCTAGGCGTGATATTCAAAGAGTTTTAGTGGCCTGAGATGAGTTTCGCAAGTCTCCCTTTGCCGGTATGCAAAAGGGAACCAAAAGAGGCCAAAAATGGAACTTGGGTCCAAAGGCACCAGAAAGGGCCAGAACGTGGGAAGGTGGTGGGAAAGCCTTCCTTTGAGTCCTAGGCGTGATATTCTAAGAGTTTTAGTGGGCTGAGATGATTTTCGCAAGTCTCCCTTTGCCAGTAATCAAAAAGAGACCAAAACTGGAACTTGGGTCCAAAGCCGCCAGAAAGTGCCAGAAGGGGAGAAGGTGGGGAGAAATCCTTCCTTTGAGTTCTAGGAGTGATATTCAAGGAGTTTCAGTGGCTTGAGACGAGTTTCGCACGTCTTCCTTTGCCGGTAAGCAAAAGGGAACCAAAAGAGACCAAAACTGAAACTTGGGTCCAAAGGCACCAGAAAGTGCCAGAACGTGAGAAGGTGGTGGGAAAGCCTTCCTTTGAGTCCTAGGCGTGATATTCAAGGAGTTTTAGTGGGCTGAGACGAGTTTCGCAAGTCTCCCTTTGCCAGTAAGCAAAAAGGGACCAAAAGAGACCAAAACTAGAACTTGGGTCCAAAGGTGCCAGAAAGTGACAGAAGGGGAGAAGGTGGTGAGAAATCCTTCCATTGAGTTCTAGGAGTGATATTCAACGAGTTTCAGTGGCTTGAGACGAGTTTCGCACGTCTTCCTTTGCCGGTAAGAAAAAGGGAACCAAAAGAGACCAAAACTGGAACTTGGGTCCAAAGGCACCAGAAAGTGCCAAAACGTGAGAATGTGGTGGGAAAGCCTTCCTTTGTGTCTTCGGAGTGACATTCAAGGAGTTTCAGTGGCTTGAGACGAGTTTCGCACGTCTTCCTTTGCCGGTAAGCAAAAGGGAACCAAAAGAGACCAAAACTGGAACTTGGGTCCAAAGGCACCAGAAAGTGCCAGAATGTGAGAAGGTGGTGGGAAAGCCTTCCTTTGAGTCTTCAGAGTGAGATTCAAGGAGTTTCAGTGGCTTGAGACGAGTTTCGCACGTCTTCCTTTGCCGGTAAGCAAAAGGGAACCAAAAGAGACCAAAACTGGAACTTGGGTCCAAAGGCACCAGAAAGTGCCAGAACGTGAGAATGTGGTGGGAAAGCCTTCCTTTGTGTCTTCGGAGTGAGATTCAAGGAGTTTCAGTGGCTTGAGATGAGTTTCGCACGTCTTCCTTTGCCGGTAAGCAAAAGGGAACCAAAAGAGACCAAAACTGGAACTTGGGTCCAAAGGCACCAGAAAGTGCCAGAACGTGAGAATGTGGTGGGAAAGCCTTCCTTTGTGTCTTCGGAGTGAGATTCAAGGAGTTTCAGTGGCTTGAGACGAGTTTCGCAAGTCTCCCTTTGCCGGTATGCAAAAGGGAACCAAAAGAGACCAAAAATGGAACTTGGGTCCAAATGCACCAGAAAGGGCAGAACGTGAGAAGGTGGTGGGAAAGCCTTCCTTTGAGTCCTAGGCGTGATATTCTAAGAGTTTTAGTGGGCTGAGATGATTTTCGCAAGTCTCCCTTTGCCAGTAAGCAAAAAGGGACCAAAAGAGACATAACTGGAACTTGGGTCCAAAGCCGCCAGAAAGTGCCAGAAGGGGAGAAGGTGGGGAGAAATCCTTCCTTTGAGTTCTAGGAGTGATATTCAAGGAGTTTCAGTGGCTTGAGACGAGTTTCGCACGTCTTCCTTTGCCGGTAAGCAAAAGGGACCAAAAGAGACCAAAACTAGAACTCGGGTCCAAAGGTGACAGAAGGGGAGAAGGTGGTGAGAAATCCTTCCTGTGAGCTCTAGGAGTGATATTCAAGGAGTTTCAGTGGCTTGAGACGAGTTTCGCACGTCTTCCTTTGCAGGTAAGCAAAAGGGAACCAAAAGAGACCAAAACTGGAACTTGGGTCCAAAGGCACCAGAAAGTGCCAGAACGTGAGAAGGTGGTGGGAAAGCCTTCCTTTGAGTCCTAGGCGTGATATTCAAGGAGTTTTAGTGGCCTGAGACGAGTTTCGCAAGTCTCCCATTCCGGTATGCAAAAGGGAACCAAAAGAGGCCAAAAATGGAACTTGGGTCCAAATGCACCAGAAAGGGCCAGAACGTGAGAAGGTGGTGGGAAAGCCTTCCTTTGAGTCCTAGGCGTGATATTCTAAGAGTTTTAGTGGCCTGAGATGATTTTCGCAAGTCTCCCTTTGCCAGTAAGCAAAAAGGGACCAAAAGAGACCAAAACTGGAACTTGGGTCCAAAGCCGCCAGAAAGTGCCAGAAGGGGAGAAGGTGGGGAGAAATCCTTCCTTTGAGTTCTAGGAGTGATATTCAAGGAGTTTCAGTGGCTTGAGACGAGTTTCGCACGTCTTCCTTTGCCGGTAAGCAAAAGGGAACCAAAAGAGACCAAAACTGAAACTTGGGTCCAAAGGCACCAGAAAGTGCCAGAACGTGAGAAGGTGGTGGGAAAGCCTTCCTTTGAGTCCTAGGCGTGATATTCAAGGAGTTTTAGTGGCCTGAGACGAGTTTCGCAAGTCTCCCTTTGCCAGTAAGCAAAAAGGGACCAAAAGAGACCAAAACTAGAACTTGGGTCCAAAGGTGCCAGAAAGTGACAGAAGGGGAGAAGGTGGTGAGAAATCCTTCCATTGAGTTCTAGGAGTGATATTCAAGGAGTTTCAGTGGCTTGAGACGAGTTTCGCACGTCTTCCTTTGCCGGTAAGAAAAAGGGAACCAAAAGAGACCAAAACTGGAACTTGGGTCCAAAGGCACCAGAAAGGGCCAGAACGTGAGAAGGTGGTGGGAAAGCCTTCCTTTGAGTCCTAGGCGTGATATTCAAAGAGTTTTAGTGGCCTGAGATGAGTTTCGCAAGTCTCCCTTTGCCGGTATGCAAAAGGGAACCAAAAGAGGCCAAAAATGGAACTTGGGTCCAAATGCACCAGAAAGTGCCAGAACGTGGGAAGGTGGTGGGAAAGCCTTCCTTTGAGTCCTAGGCGTGATACTCTAAGAGTTTTAGTGGGCTGAGATGATTTTCGCAAGTCTCCCTTTGCCGGTAAGCAAAAGGGAACCAAAAGAGACCAAAACTGGAACTTGGGTCCAAAGGCACCAGAAAGTGCCAGAATGTGAGAAGGTGGTGGGAAAGCCTTTTTTTGGGTCCTAGGCATGATATTCAAAGAGTTTTAGTGGCCTGAGACGAGTTTCGCACGTCTTCCTTTGCCGGTAAGAAAAAGGGAACCAAAAGAGACCAAAACTGGAACTTGGGTCCAAAGGCACCAGAAAGTGCCAGAACGTGAGAATGTGGTGGGAAAGCCTTCCTTTGTGTCTTCGGAGTGAGATTCAAGGAGTTTCAGTGGCTTGAGACGAGTTTCGCACGTCTTCCTTTGCCGGTAAGCAAAAGGGAACCAAAAGAGACCAAAACTGGAACTTGGGTCCAAAGGCACCAGAAAGTGCCAGAATGTGAGAAGGTGGTGGGAAAGCCTTTTTTTGGTCCTAGGCATGATATTCAAACAGTTTTAGTGGCCTGAGATGAGTTTCGGAAGTCTCCCTTTGCCAGTAAGCAAAAAGGGGACAAAGGAGACCAAAACTAGAACTTGGGTCCAAAGCCGCCAGAAAATGCCAGAATGTGAGAAGGTTGTGGGAAAGCCTTCCTTTAAGTCGTAGGCGTGATATTCAAGGAGTTTTAGTGGCCTGAGACGAGTTTCGCAAGTCTTCCTTTGCAAGTGAGCAAAAAGGGACCAAAAGAGACATAACTGGAACTTGGGTCCAAAGCCGCCAGAAAGTGCCAGAAGGGGAGAAGGTGGTGAGAAATCCTTCCTTTGAGTTCTAGGAGTGATATTCAAGGAGTTTCAGTGGCTTGAGACGAGTTTCGCACGTCTTCCTTTGCCGGTAAGCAAAAGGGACCAAAAGAGACCAAAACTAGAACTCGGGTCCAAAGGTGACAGAAAGTGACAGAAGGGGAGAAGGTGGTGAGAAATCCTTCCTGTGAGCTCTAGGAGTGATATTCAAGGAGTTTCAGTGGCTTGAGACGAGTTTCGCACGTCTTCCTTTGCAGGTAAGCAAAAGGGAACCAAAAGAGGCCAAAACTGGAACTTGGGTCCAAAGGCACCAGAAAGTGCTAGAACGTGGGAAGGTGGTGGGAAAGCCTTCCTTTGAGTCCTAGGCGTGATATTCTAAGAGTTTTAGTGGGCTGAGATGATTTTCGCAAGTCTCCCTTTGCCAGTAAGCAAAAAGGGACCAAAAGAGACCAAAACTGGAACTTGGGTCCAAAGCCGCCAGAAAGTGCCAGAAGGGGAGAAGGTGGGGAGAAATCCTTCCTTTGAGTTCTAGGAGTGATATTCAAGGAGTTTCAGTGGCTTGAGACGAGTTTCGCACGTCTTCCTTTGCCGGTAAGCAAAAGGGAACCAAAAGAGACCAAAACTGAAAGTTGGGTCCAAAGGCACCAGAAAGTGCCAGAACGTGAGAAGGTGGTGGGAAAGCCTTCCTTTGAGTCCTAGGCGTGATATTCAAGGAGTTTTAGTGGCCTGAGACGAGTTTCGCAAGTCTCCCTTTGCCAGTAAGCAAAAAGGGACCAAAAGAGACCAAAACTAGAACTTGGGTCCAAAGGTGCCAGAAAGTGACAGAAGGGGAGAAGGTGGTGAGAAATCCTTCCATTGAGTTCTAGGAGTGATGTTCAAGGAGATTCAGTGGCTTGAGACGAGTTTCGCACGTCTTCCTTTGCCGGTAAGAAAAAGGGAACCAAAAGAGACCAAAACTGGAACTTGGGTCCAAAGGCACCAGAAAGTGCCAGAACGTGAGAATGTGGTGGGAAAGCCTTCCTTTGTGTCTTTGGAGTGAGATTCAAGGAGTTTCAGTGGCTTGAGACGAGTTTCGCACGTCTTCCTTTGCCGGTAAGAAAAAGGGAACCAAAAGAGACCAAAACTGGAACTTGGGTCCAAAGGCACCAGAAAGTGCCAGAACGTGAGAATGTGGTGGGAAAGCCTTCCTTTGTGTCTTCGGAGTGAGATTCAAGGAGTTTTAGTGGCTTGAGACGAGTTTCGCACGTCTTCCTTTGCCGGTAAGCAAAAGGGAACCAAAAGAGACCAAAACTGGAACTTGGGTCCAAAGGCACCAGAAAGGGCCAGAACGTGAGAAGGTGGTGGGAAAGCCTTCCTTTGAGTCCTAGGCGTGATATTCAAAGAGTTTTAGTGGCCTGAGACGAGTTTCGCAAGTCTCCCTTTGCCGGTATGCAAAAGGGAACCAAAAGAGGCCAAAAATGGAACTTGGGTACAAATGCACTAGAAAGTGCCAGAACGTGGGAAGGTGGTGGGAAAGCCTTCCTTTGAGTCCTAGGCGTGATGTAACGCCCCAATTTTTTGAGAATTAGCTAGTAGTCTTTAGATTCCAATTATTAGCTTATTCCGGCTTGCTAGCGTCGGAATAATTAGATAGATGCTGCATTTTTATTATTAGAATATTGAATTATTTTTGAATTAGGTATTTTAAGGTAACTGCATGCAAATAGATAGTTTCAATATCGTCCAAGGATTTTCCTGAGTATGTTCAATTGTGCTATTCACAATGCCCCTGATAATCTATCCTGAAAGTTAAAATTTTATCTTATTTAAAATTGTCTAATCAAAGATATTTGCCTTGGAAAACGTGAGATTTTGTAATCATTGCTAAGATTTTGTAATCATTCCTTAGCCGTCAAAATTTTACACGGAATCTCACAAAATCTAGAAATCATTATTGTAAAGATTTCGTAATCATTACAAAGATTTGGTAATGATTTCTTAGCCGTCAAAATCATTGCATAGAATTCCGTGAAATCTAGCAATCATTACCCGGAGATTTCCAAATCTAGTATCGGCCACTAGATTTTCATGCAAACAAACCTTGTCCCCTATTTTACAAACATCGTGATTGCCCCGAAATTCCGAAATCTAGTATTGACCACTAGAATTCCATGCACGGGATTTTGTCTCCCGATTTGTCGGCAAAGTCATTTCGAAACTTTCTTTTCATGTCTTCCAAATTGCCAACATCATAATTATTCTAACCAATCACATTCTCTTAAACTTAGCACCACATCAAAAGTCTCGTCCAAGTGACAACCTAGTCATGTCGCATTTTCTCGGCCAACCAAATTTCATGCAATTGCTGTCCAAAATCTTACCTTTGGATTTTTGTGCAGAATTTCGGAAATTGAGATGTCCAAACTGTGTGCATGCAGCCTAGGGTATTTCATGCACTTAACTTCCTGAATTTTACTAACTTTGCCTACAAGCTTTCCCAAAATTCACTATTCATGTACTAAAAACCGTAACACCCCTTTCTTTGCATCAATTTACCAAATTCACTTCAGCTTTTACTCAATCAAAACCGTGTGCAGTTTTCAGTTTGGGAATCTTGCTAAGCAAGCCAAAATGAACATGTTAATTGGCAATTGGTCACTTAAAGGTTAAACCCTCCATATAAATAGATCAAACTACCTCATTTCTCTCTTTTTTCACTCAAAAAACCGTGAGCTCTCCACCCTCCCTCTCAAAATTCCTTTCAAGTTCCATTCTCTCTTTTTCCTCAAAGAAGCCGAGACCCTTCCTCCCTTAATCTCTCAAATTTCTCTTCCAAGCTTTCACTCTTGCATTCTCTTGCTTGATTCTTCAAAACCGTGACCCTTTCTTCAAAGAGGTAAGCTTTCTCATCCTTTTTCCTTCTTTGATTTGAAGATCCATGGAAGCCTAACACCAAGAACTCCTAAAGGACTTCCTTTTTCACTTGATCCTAACCATTTGAAGCTTTTTCCACTTTTTCTCTTCAAAGAACCGAGGAAGACAACCTAACCAAGAGGAGAAAGTTTGAAGTTTGAGATTCATCCTCTCGGTCCAGCAACTTTCCTTGGAGGAACCAGCCAAGATCAACTCCTTTTGCTCCTAAATTTTCGTCACAATCAAGGCAAGGGGGAGTTCTCACAATTGATGTGTTTGCATGTCCATCTCTTGGCTGTTTTTACACTTTTTCCTTGAAAAATTAGTGTGTGTTGGACTGCATGTTGAAAGAACTTCAAATCTGAACTTGCATGTTAAGTTTTATCCAAAAGTGTATGGATTTCCTTGTTGCATGTCTCGGTTACCTCTCAAAGAGTTTGATTTCACTTTCAATCAATTTTAATTCCTAAAAAGTTTGAATCTTTGATGTGTGGATGTGGATCTTCCTTGTTGCATGTCTCGGTTACCTCTCAAAGAGTTTGATTTCACTTTCAATCAATTTTAATTCCTAAAAAGTTTGAATCTTTGATGTGTGGATGTGGATCTTCCTTGTTGCATGTCTCGGTTATCTCCCAAAGAGTTTGATTTCACCTTCAATCAACTTTAATTCCTAAAAAGCTTGAAACTTTGATGTGTGGATATGGATCTTTCTTTGTGCATGTCTCGGTTTTTATGTTCTCTTGGTAGAACCTTTGAACTAATGACGTTTTCTTCTTGAAACCATGAACCGTGAACTTGATCAACATATTCTTTCCCTTGCATGTTAATTTTTAACCATGAAATGCTTTGGATCTCTTTGTGCATGCCTCGGTTTCACCTTTGTTTGGCTGGATTCTTTGTTTAAAATGTAGATCTACCCTTGTAACCAATAAACCTTGGATTGCATGTGAAATGGAAGCCATTGCATGTTGATTTCAGCCCCTAAGTGTTTCGGTTCTCCCTTAAAAAAATTCGAATGTCACTTGGAAATGTTGCCCCTCCACTTGGATGATGAAACTATGTCATTGCATGTTGATTTCCTTTGTGTTATATAAATTTTAGTTTGACAAAAATCTAGTGGAAAAGCTGGACAGATTTGATCTCGCATAGAGAAAGCCTAGAATATTGAACTATACTTAGAAATTGAAAACCGTGTTGGACTTTGTGTGATTTACATGAAAATAGTTGCTTGTTAGTTTGGATGATGGATGATTGAATTGATTGTGATGGATGTGTTCACTTGGTTTGAAAAGCTTTATGCGTGTGATGTTTTGGAAAATTGTGGTGGACAAGAAAGCGAGAACTATTCACTCTCGGTTTTGATGATAAGAAATCCTAAAAGTTGTACTTAAAATTGTGATAATTTTGATGAAATATGTGTGATAAGGACTGCATAATGATAGAGTGTGTTTGTTGTTTGCACTTGAATCCGTGAGCACTAAGATGAATCATGCATCATGTTCATTACATTGTACAAGGAATAAAAAGGAGAGAATCAAGCGCAGCCCTTTTTGATGGAAAGTTTATCTAAACTAAAAGGATATTAATTAAAGGTATGGAGATGGTAATTAAGGGACTGAATATAGTAGTTAGTTAATAAAGGCCATCCTTAGAAAGATCTCACTATTAGCCTAATGGAACCTATCACGTGAGGACGATTAATGAACTTAAAAAGAATTAGAACGAAACTAAGTAACCTTGAATTAAATAGGTAGTCGGAAATCAATGCACGTAATTAGGAAATAACTAAAAGGAAAAACCAGAGAGATAGAGAAAAGTGGAGATAAGTCATATTTAAAGTAGGAAGTAGTATGGTTAATAATAATGGAAATGATAAAGTGATTAGTGTTAATATAGCAAGTTAATGTAATAGGATTTGAGTGGGAAAATCTGAGAGGGTTGTGTCAAAATCATTGAGAATTATGTGTTGGAAAACAGTGGATGTGTATTGGTGGGATTGGAAGCTTGTGTGTTGTCAGGCTTCTAATTTATTATTGAGTAATATATAATATTTTATACTTGTTCAATGTTAATTGAAGGATTATTTGGTATTGGAATATATTTAGATGGAGTTGAAATTATTTAAAAAAAAAAAAAATGAACAGTACCGTGTGAACAGTGCAAACCGCGTATGAACAGTGCAAACCGCGTACAAACCGTGTATGAACAGTGCCAACCGCGTATGTCGGATGGCTGCTGACGTCATCGGTGACGTCACATACGCGTACAGTGCGTGTACAGTACGCGTGTACAGTGTTTTCCGGCGTGAATAGTTCCCTGAACAGTTTTTTCCGGCATGAACAGTAAGGCGGTGAACAGTGTTCCGGCGATGAACAGTAAATTCCGGCATGAACAGTAATTTTCAAAAATTTTCTATAAAAAGGGGGCTTCACACGAAATTTTCATTTCTTCACCTCTATCCAAGGTTCTCAAAGGTTCTAAGGCCGTAAACCACCACTTCTCTCATACTAAACCTTCCTAAACTTAGATTTCTCGCCAGATCTGAGATTCTACATCTATTCTGAAGGATTTGAAGTAAGTTTCTTTAAGTTTGAAGCTAGATTTACCGTTCGTTTCTCTTCTCCTTCTCTTTCTTATAGAAATTCATGGTGTTCTTAGGAGAAACTCCGTTCTAAAGCTGAATCTTCGGTGAATTTTGTTATAATCAAGTAATATTCGGTAGATCTAGTGTGAATCATCTTTCTGAGGTAAGGGGAGTTTACTTTAACCTATGAACTATGTTTTGAACGGTTTAATATGCTATTTCAAGATATTTTGATATGATTTTGTTAGATCTATTGAATAAAAGCTATTTTCTAAGTCAGAATCGTTGTTAATTAGTTTAAAATGTCGAGATTTTGGCTGATCTATTATAAACTTGCCGTAGTTGAAATGTTAAAATAATTTTGGTGGCGTGCATCATGCCGAGATATATGTTTTGCATCATTATAGAGCCGAGTTACATGTTTAGGTGGGTAGACATGTAACGGTAAGTTCATGCCGAGTCATTGTCTTTGTCTATACGGATCCAGATACCGGAATGGGTCGCTCCCGGACCGGACGGTTCCTTCGGATTAATTAGGTTTGTGAAACCAGTTGGAAGCCGTTTTCATCGTGCATTAGATGGGCTGGAAATGCATGGGGTTATTGCTTTGTGAAAAATATTTTGCTCTATATATATATAATTTTATTTTATGTTTGGTAAGCTCACCCTTGCATTTCTTTCTATGTCGTTGTGTGCGTGTGTCGCGATGATCGTACGGTGGTACGTGAGCGGATGTAGCAGTGTTGCATCTACTTCACAGGCTGAGGGGCCAGTGAAGAAAAGTTAGAAGCTGGAGTTGAGTAATAATGCATCAAAGTCCTTTTTCTTTATATATGAGACCTCATGTCGAGGGAGTCACGTATTATAATTTTTTTTGGTATTTTGAATATTATAAACTAAATGTAATATTATGTTGATCTGTTGGATATTTGTTGTAAGGAACTTCATTTTTACTTTGAATGAGAAGTGAATTTTTATACTTATATTCTCTGTTTATTTATCTATTTTAAATAAGTATGTGGTGTAGAAACAATGTTCTCGGTCCTTTATAAAAAGGGGTCGTGACATGTGTGATCCTTAAACTTTATTGCTTGGCAAACCTATGCTAGAAGAGAAAGTGAATAGTGATTGAGCAAGCCTTGTGAGGGCTTTGTTTCTGTGCTTGAATTCCGTGTGACCTAAGATTGAGAAAACATTGAGGAGAGAAAGAAGAATCACACTTCATGCATCATAACATTTCTTTGGAACGACTTGATGGCATAACAGAGGCACAGCTGTAGGTATTGGAGGTTCGGTCCCGAGTAGACCTACGGGGGTGGTGAAAGGGGGAACAGTCGACCTAGATGGCGCAGCAGAGCTCCCTGTGGCCGGGTCGTGACCCTACTTGCAAGCCTTAGCCAAGCCCAACAAGAACTCCACATCCTAGGGTCGTTAAGGTCCATTCCCGAAGAGACCCAGTTTGGGGCCAGCACCAGTTTGGGTGTTTTTGAATAATGATATGAAATCTTTTCTGTGCAATTGTGATGCAGGGAATGGAGTCCTCCGATCGCCACACGACTTGGATATGAAATTGTGAACTCTACATTAAATGCTGGGCAAGTCGCTGGCAGTAGAGTAAGGGATCCCCATGCATACCATATGCATTAATACGAAAACTTGAGGGATGGATAGTTAGGAATGAAACTTGCATTCATGCATCATGTGCATTACTAGTTTGATGAACCTAGGAATTATCTGTGAAAAGTATGAACTGACTTATATTGTAATGATGTTTGTTCTGAGAGTGGATGTTGATGTGACTTGAGTGATGGTGTGAAAAGCCACCTTCCTTGGGGTACGGCTATTGAATGCTTGCTTGTGTTTGGAGAACTCACCCCTGTTTGTGTGTGTTGTTGTACCTTTGTATATGCCCTATACAGATGACCAGCTTTTGAGTGAAGGTATGGATCCTGCCATCTGAGGAGGACGTCTGGGTGTTCGACGCAGCAGCACAGCAAAGCATCTTCCATGGAATGGCACGGGTGATCCATGGACAAGATGTCGAACACTCTTGGACCACCCACTTTGTGGTTGATACCCCCATTGAGCTTGTTTTCTCTACCCCACCTGGAGATTCTCACCTACCTTATCCTGCACTTGCAGCCTACTCCTTCTCCCATGTCTCGTTGATCCCCATACTCCCGGTTCTAGACCCGCACCTATGCTCGTACCATTCCCTCGCCGAGGAACCTACTCCGCCCCCGTGACCACCGAGAGAGATATGAGGAATGATGATGTACCGCCCCACATGCTCCCTACCTACCCAAACACTTACTCGCCCTTTACCACAGTTCATTCACCACCTCGCACCGCCGGATGGATTATAGAGGACACGTAAGACGCCGCTTTCTTCTAGTTCCGCTTCCCCGACATCTTCTGAGGAGACCGATCCCATCGAGGATTATTCTCCTCTCGATTGATTAGGATAGTTTGTCTTTTGTGGTTTTAGGGAACTGCTCTTAGGGAGTCAGTCTATTTCATTCCCTGTATCTTTGGACTATGTTAGTTTCGTGCACTTTAATTATGTTATTTCGCTTTATCAAGCTGCAGTACTCTAAGATTATTACCAAACATTTCCATATCTATTGCATGAGGTTATTCAGTATGATGGAGTATTGTTGTGGTTGTTTTACTTAATGTTGATATTACATGATGAGATCATAAACCTCTAAACTGAAATGTGGTACACTAGAGGTGAATTGAAAGAATGTGTTATCCTTCCGCTTCTCCTGTAAAAAAATAAAAAATAAAAAAATCCTGTTAATTTTAGGTGTCACACGTGATATTCTAAGAGTTTTAGTGGGCAGAGATGATTTTCGCAAGTCTCCCTTTGCCAGTAAGCAAAAAGGGACCAAAAGAGACCAAAACTGGAACTTGGGTCCAAAGCCGCCAGAAAGTGCCAGAAGGGGAGAAGGTGGGGAGAAATCCTTCCTTTGAGTTCTAGGAGTGATATTCAAGGACTTTCAGTGGCTTGAGACGAGTTTCGCACGTCTTCCTTTGCCGGTAAGCAAAAGGGAACCAAAAGAGACCAAAACTGAAACTTGGGTCCAAAGGCACCAGAAAGTGCCAGAACGTGAGAAGGTGGTGGGAAAGCCTTCCTTTGAGTCCTAGGCGTGATATTCGAGGAGTTTTAGTGGGCTGAGACGAGTTTCACAAGTCTCCCTTTGCCAGTAAGCAAAAAGGGACCAAAAGAGACCAAAACTAGAACTTGGGTCCAAAGGTGCCAGAAAGTGACAGAAGGGGAGAAGGTGGTGAGAAATCCTTCCATTGAGTTCTAGGAGTGATATTCAAGGAGTTTCAGTGGCTTGAGACGAGTTTCGCACGTCTTCCTTTGCCGGTAAGAAAAAGGGAACCAAAAGAGACCAAAACTGGAACTTGGGTCCAAAGGCACCAGAAAGTGCCAGAACGTGAGAATGTGGTGGGAAAGCCTTCCTTTGTGTCTTCGGAGTGAGATTCAAGGAGTTTCAGTGGCTTGAGACGAGTTTCGCACGTCTTCCTTTGCCGGTAAGCAAAAGGGAACCAAAAGAGACCAAAACTGGAACTTGGGTCCAAAGGCACCAGAAAGTGCCAGAATGTGAGAAGGTGGTGGGAAAGCCTTTTTTTGAGTCCTAGGCATGATATTCAAAGAGTTTTAATGGCCTGAGACGAGTTTCGCACGTCTTCCTTTGCCGGTAAGAAAAAGGGAACCAAAAGAGACCAAAACTGGAACTTGGGTCCAAAGGCACCAGAAAGTGCCAGAACGTGAGAATGTGGTGGGAAAGCCTTCCTTTGTGTCTTCGGAGTGAGATTCAAGGAGTTTCAGTGGCTTGAGACGAGTTTCGCACGTCTTCCTTTGCAGGTAAGCAAAAGGGAACCAAAAGAGACCAAAACTGGAACTTGGGTCCAAAGGCACCAGAAAGTGCCAGAACGTGGGAAGGTGGTGGGAAAGTCTTCCTTTGAGTCCTAGGCGTGATATTCTAAGAGTTTTAGTGGGCTGAGATGATTTTCGCAAGTCTCCCTTTGCCAGTAAGCAAAAAGGGACCAAAAGAGACCAAAATTGGAACTTGGGTCCAAAGCCGCCAGAAAGTGCCAGAAGGGGAGAAGGTGGGGAGAAATCCTTCCTTTGAGTTCTAGGAGTGATATTCAAGGAGTTTCAGTGGCTTGAGACGAGTTTCGCACGTCTTCCTTTGCCGGTAAGTAAAAGGGAACCAAAAGAGACCAAAACTGAAACTTGGGTCCAAAGGCACCAGAAAGTGCCAGAACGTGAGAAGGTGGTGGGAAAGCCTTCCTTTGAGTCCTAGGCGTGATATTCAAGGAGTTTTAGTGGGCAGAGATGATTTTCGCAAGTCTCCCTTTGCCAGTAAGCAAAAAAGGACCAAAAGAGACCAAAACTAGAACTTGGGTCCAAAGGTGCCAGAAAGTGACAGAAGGGGAGAAGGTGGTGAGAAATCCTTCCATTGAGTTCTAAAAGCGATGTTCAAGGAGTTTCAGTGGCTTGAGACGAGTTTCGCACGTCTTCCTTTGCCGGTAAGAAAAAGGGAACCAAAAGAGACCAAAACTGGAACTTGGGTCCAAAGGCACCAGAAAGTGCCAGAACGTGAGAATGTGGTGGGAAAGCCTTCCTTTGTGTCTTCGGAGTGAGATTCAAGGAGTTTCAGTGGCTTGAGACGAGTTTCGCACGTCTTCCTTTGCCGGTAAGCAAAAGGGAACCAAAAGAGACCAAAACTGGAACTTGGGTCCAAAGGCACCAGAAAGTGCCAGAATGTGAGAAGGTGGTGGGAAAGCCTTTTTTTGAGTCCTAGGCATGATATTCAAAGAGTTTTAGTGGCCTGAGACGAGTTTCGCACGTCTTCCTTTGCCGGTAAGAAAAAGGGAACCAAAAGAGACCAAAACTGGAACTTGGGTCCAAAGGCACCAGAAAGTGCCAGAACGTGAGAATGTGGTGGGAAAGCCTTCCTTTGTGTCTTCGGAGTGAGATTCAAGGAGTTTTAGTGGCTTGAGACGAGTTTCGCACGTCTTCCTTTGCCGGTAAGCAAAAGGGAACCAAAAGAGACCAAAACTGGAACTTGGGTCCAAAGGCACCAGAAAGGGCCAGAACGTGAGAAGGTGGTGGGAAAGCCTTCCTTTGAGTCCTAGGCATGATATTCAAAGAGTTTTAGTGGCCTGAGACGAGTTTCGCAAGTCTCCCTTTGCCGGTATGCAAAAGGGAACCAAAAGAGGCCAAAAATGGAACTTGGGTCCAAATGCACCAGAAAGTGCTAGAACGTGGGAAGGTGGTGGGAAAGCCTTCCTTTGAGTCCTAGGCGTGATATTCTAAGAGTTTTAGTGGGCAGAGATGATTTTCGCAAGTCTCCCTTTGCCAGTAAGCAAAAAGGGACCAAAAGAGACCAAAACTGGAACTTGGGTCCAAAGCCGCCAGAAAGTGCCAGAAGGGGAGAAGGTGGGGAGAAATCCTTCCTTTGAGTTCTAGGAGTGATATTCAAGGACTTTCAGTGGCTTGAGACGAGTTTCGCACGTCTTCCTTTGCCGGTAAGCAAAAGGGAACCAAAAGAGACCAAAACTCGAACTTGGGTCCAAAGGCACCAGAAAGTGCCAGAACGTGAGAATGTGGTGGGAAAGCCTTCCTTTGTGTCTTCGGAGTGAGATTCAAGGAGTTTTAGTGGCTTGAGACGAGTTTCGCACGTCTTCCTTTGCCGGTAAGCAAAAGGGAACCAAAAGAGACCAAAACTGGAACTTGGGTCCAAAGGCACCAGAAAGGGCCAGAACGTGAGAAGGTGGTGGGAAAGCCTTCCTTTGAGTCCTAGGCGTGATATTCAAAGAGTTTTAGTGGCCTGAGACGAGTTTCGCAAGTCTCCCTTTGCCGGTATGCAAAAGGGAACCAAAAGAGGCCAAAAATGGAACTTGGGTCCAAATGCACCAGAAAGTGCCAGAACGTGGGAAGGTGGTGGGAAAGCCTTCCTTTGAGTCCTAGGCGTGATATTCTAAGAGTTTTAGTGGGCAGAGATGATTTTCGCAAGTCTCCCTTTGCCAGTAAGCAAAAAGGGGCCAAAGGAGACCAAAACTAGAACTTGGGTCCAAAGGCGCCAGAAAATGCCAGAATGTGAGAAGGTGGTGGGAAAGCCTTCGTTTAAGTCGTAGGCGTGATATTCAAGGAGTTTCAGTGGCTTGAGACGAGTTTCGCACGTCTTCCTTTGCCGGTAAGTAAAAGGGAACCAAAAGAGACCAAAACTGAAACTTGGGTCCAAAGGCACCAGAAAGTGCCAGAACGTGAGAAGGTGGTGGGAAAGCCTTCCTTTGAGTCCTAGGCGTGATATTCAAAAAGTTTTAGTGGCCTGAGACGAGTTTCGCAAGTCTCCCTTTGCCAGTAAGCAAAAAGGGACCAAAAGAGACCAAAATTAGAACTTGGGTCCAAAGGTGCCAGAAAGTGACAGAAGGGGAGAAGGTGGTGAGAAATCCTTCCATTGAGTTCTAGGAGTGATGTTCAAGGAGATTCAGTGGCTTGAGACGAGTTTCGCACGTCTTCCTTTGCCGGTAAGAAAAAGGGAACCAAAAGAGACCAAAACTGGAACTTGGGTCCAAAGGCACCAGAAAGTGCCAGTACGTGAGAATGTGGTGGGAAAGCCTTCCTTTGTGTCTTCGGAGTGAGATTCAAGGAGTTTCAGTGGCTTGGGACGAGTTTCGCACGTCTTCCTTTGCCGGTAAGCAAAAGGGAACCAAAAGAGACCAAAACTGGAACTTGGGTCCAAAGGCACCAGAAAGTGCCAGAATGTGAGAAGGTGGTGGGAAAGCCTTTTTTTGAGTCCTAGGCATGATATTCAAAGAGTTTTAGTGGCCTGAGACGAGTTTCGCACGTCTTCCTTTGCCGGTAAGAAAAAGGGAATCAAAAGAGACCAAAACTGGAACTTGGGTCCAAAGGCACCAGAAAGGGCCAGAACGTGAGAAGGTGGTGGGAAAGCCTTCCTTTGAGTCCTAGGCATGATATTCAAAGAGTTTTAGTGGCCTGAGACGAGTTTCGCAAGTCTCCCTTTGCCGGTATGCAAAAGGGAACCAAAAGAGGCCAAAAATGGAACTTGGGTCCAAATGCACCAGAAAGTGCTAGAACGTGGGAAGGTGGTGGGAAAGCCTTCCTTTGAGTCCTAGGCGTGATATTCTAAGAGTTTTAGTGGGCAGAGATGATTTTCGCAAGTCTCCCTTTGCCAGTAAGCAAAAAGGGACCAAAAGAGACCAAAACTGGAACTTGGGTCCAAAGCCGCCAGAAAGTGCCAGAAGGGGAGAAGGTGGGGAGAAATCCTTCCTTTGAGTTCTAGGAGTGATATTCAAGGACTTTCAGTGGCTTGAGACGAGTTTCGCACGTCTTCCTTTGCCGGTAAGCAAAAGGGAACCAAAAGAGACCAAAACTCGAACTTGGGTCCAAAGGCACCAGAAAGT
Organism: Abrus pulchellus subsp. cantoniensis; assembly: GCA_024086825.1. Lineage (NCBI taxonomy): Eukaryota > Viridiplantae > Streptophyta > Magnoliopsida > Fabales > Fabaceae > Abrus > Abrus pulchellus. Next base: position 187,489 of record JAKRVW010000004.1, on the reverse strand, counting down.
GCCAGAACGTGAGAATGTGGTGGGAAAGCCTTCCTTTGTGTCTTCGGAGTGAGATTCAAGGAGTTTTAGTGGCTTGAGACGAGTTTCGCACGTCTTCCTTTGCCGGTAAGCAAAAGGGAACCAAAAGAGACCAAAACTGGAACTTGGGTCCAAAGGCACCAGAAAGGGCCAGAACGTGAGAAGGTGGTGGGAAAGCCTTCCTTTGAGTCCTAGGCGTGATATTCAAAGAGTTTTAGTGGCCTGAGACGAGTTTCGCAAGTCTCCCTTTGCCGGTATGCAAAAGGGAACCAAAAGAGGCCAAAAATGGAACTTGGGTCCAAATGCACCAGAAAGTGCCAGAACGTGGGAAGGTGGTGGGAAAGCCTTCCTTTGAGTCCTAGGCATGATATTCTAAGAGTTTTAGTGGGCAGAGATGATTTTCGCAAGTCTCCCTTTGCCAGTAAGCAAAAAGGGGCCAAAGGAGACCAAAACTAGAACTTGGGTCCAAAGGCGCCAGAAAATGCCAGAATGTGAGAAGGTGGTGGGAAAGCCTTCGTTTAAGTCGTAGGCGTGATATTCAAGGAGTTTCAGTGGCTTGAGACGAGTTTCGCACGTCTTCCTTTGCCGGTAAGTAAAAGGGAACCAAAAGAGACCAAAACTGAAACTTGGGTCCAAAGGCACCAGAAAGTGCCAGAACGTGAGAAGGTGGTGGGAAAGCCTTCCTTTGAGTCCTAGGCGTGATATTCAAAAAGTTTTAGTGGCCTGAGACGAGTTTCGCAAGTCTCCCTTTGCCAGTAAGCAAAAAGGGACCAAAAGAGACCAAAATTAGAACTTGGGTCCAAAGGTGCCAGAAAGTGACAGAAGGGGAGAAGGTGGTGAGAAATCCTTCCATTGAGTTCTAGGAGTGATGTTCAAGGAGATTCAGTGGCTTGAGACGAGTTTCGCACGTCTTCCTTTGCCGGTAAGAAAAAGGGAACCAAAAGAGACCAAAACTGGAACTTGGGTCCAAAGGCACCAGAAAGTGCCAGTACGTGAGAATGTGGTGGGAAAGCCTTCCTTTGTGTCTTCGGAGTGAGATTCAAGGAGTTTCAGTGGCTTGGGACGAGTTTCGCACGTCTTCCTTTGCCGGTAAGCAAAAGGGAACCAAAAGAGACCAAAACTGGAACTTGGGTCCAAAGGCACCAGAAAGTGCCAGAATGTGAGAAGGTGGTGGGAAAGCCTTTTTTTGAGTCCTAGGCATGATATTCAAAGAGTTTTAGTGGCCTGAGACGAGTTTCGCACGTCTTCCTTTGCCGGTAAGCAAAAGGGAACCAAAAGAGACCAAAACTGGAACTTGGGTCCAAAGGCACCAGAAAGGGCCAGAACGTGAGAAGGTGGTGGGAAAGCCTTCCTTTGAGTCCTAGGCATGATATTCAAAGAGTTTTAGTGGCCTGAGACGAGTTTCGCAAGTCTCCCTTTGCCGGTATGCAAAAGGGAACCAAAAGAGGCCAAAAATGGAGCTTGGGTCCAAATGCACCAGAAAGTGCTAGAACGTGGGAAGGTAGTGGGAAAGCCTTCCTTTGAGTCCTAGGTGTGATATTCTAAGAGTTTTAGTGGGTAGAGATGATTTTCGCAAGTCTCCCTTTGCCAGTAAGCAAAAAGGGACCAAAAGAGACCAAAACTGGAACTTGGGTCCAAAGCCGCCAGAAAGTGCCAGAAGGGGAGAAGGTGGGGAGAAATCCTTCCTTTGAGTTCGAGGAGTGATATTCAGGGACTTTCAGTGGCTTGAGACGAGTTTCGCACGTCTTCCTTTGCCGGTAAACAAAAGGGAACCAAAAGAGACCAAAACTGAAACTTGGGTCCAAAGGCACCAGAAAGTGCCAGAACGTGAGAAGGTGGTGGGAAAGCCTTCCTTTGAGTCCTAGGCGTGATATTCAAGGAGTTTTAGTGGGCTGAGACGAGTTTCACAAGTCTCCCTTTGCCAGTAAGCGAAAAGGGACCAAAAGAGACCAAAACTAGAACTTGGGTCCAAAGGTGCCAGAAAGTGACAGAAGGGGAGAAGGTGGTGAGAAATCCTTCCATTGAGTTCTAGGAGTGATATTCAAGGAGTTTCAGTGGCTTGAGACGAGTTTCGCACGTCTTCCTTTGCCGGTAAGAAAAAGGGAACCAAAAGAGACCAAAATTGGAACTTGGGTCCAAAGGCACCAGAAAGTGCCAGAACGTGAGAATGTGGTAGAAAAGCCTTCCTTTGTGTCTTCGGAGTGAGATTCAAGGAGTTTCAGTGGCTTGAGACGAGTTTCGCACGTCTTCCTTTGACGGTAAGCAAAACGGAACCAAAAGAGACCAAAACTGGAACTTGGGTCCAAAGGCACCAGAAAGTGCCAGAATGTGAGAAGGTGGTGGGAAAGCCTTTTTTTGAGTCCTAGGCATGATATTCAAAGAGTTTTAGTGGCCTGAGACGAGTTTCGCACGTGTTCCTTTGCCGGTAAGAAAAAGGGAATCAAAAGAGACCAAAACTCGAACTTGGGTCCAAAGGCACCAGAAAGTGCCAGAACGTGAGAATGTGGTGGGAAAGCCTTCCTTTGTGTCTTCGGAGTGAGATTCAAGGAGTTTTAGTGGCTTGAGACGAGTTTCGCACGTCTTCCTTTGCCGGTAAGCAAAAGGGAACCAAAAGAGACCAAAACTGGAACTTGGGTCCAAAGGCACCAGAAAGGGCCAGAACGTGAGAAGGTGGTGGGAAAGCCTTCCTTTGAGTCCTAGGCGTGATATTCAAAGAGTTTTAGTGGCCTGAGACGAGTTTCGCAAGCCTTCCTTTGCCGGTATGCAAAAGGGAACCAAAAGAGGCCAAAAATGGAACTTGGGTCCAAATGCACCAGAAAGTGCCAGAACGTGGGAAGGTGGTGGGAAAGCCTTCCTTTGAGTCCTAGGCGTGATATTCTAAGAGTTTTAGTGGGCAGAGATGATTTTCGCAAGTCTCCCTTTGCCAGTAAGCAAAAAGGGGCCAAAGGAGACCAAAACTAGAACTTGGGTCCAAAGGCGCCAGAAAATGCCAGAATGTGAGAAGGTGGTGGGAAAGCCTTCGTTTAAGTCGTAGGCGTGATATTCAAGGAGTTTTAGTGGCCTGAGACGAGTTTTGCAAGTCTTCCTTTGCAAGTAAGCAAAAAGGGACCAAAAGAGACATAACTGGAACTTGGGTCCAAAGCCGCCAGAAAGTGCCAGAAGGGGAGAAGGTGGGGAGAAATCCTTCCTTTGATTTCTAGGAGTGATATTCAAGGAGTTTCAGTGGCTTGACACGAGTTTCGCACGTCTTCCTTTGCCGGTAAGCAAAAGGGACCAAAAGAGACCAAAACTAGAACTCGGGTCCAAAGGTGACAGAAAGTGACAGAAGGGGAGAAGGTGGTGAGAAATCCTTCCTGTGAGCTCTAGGAGTGATATTCAAGGAGTTTCAGTGGCTTGAGACGAGTTTCGCACGTCTTCCTTTGCAGGTAAGCAAAAGGGAACCAAAAGAGACCAAAACTGGAACTTGGGTCCAAAGGCACCAGAAAGTGCCAGAACGTGAGAAGGTGGTGGGAAAGCCTTCCTTTGAGTCCTAGGCGTGATATTCAAGGAGTTTTAGTGGCCTGAGACAAGTTTCGCATGTCTCCCTTTGCCAGTAAGCAAAAAGGGACCAAAAGAGACCAAAACTAGAACTTGGGTCCAAAGGTGCCAGAAAGTGACAGAAGGGGAGAAGGTGGTGAGAAATCCTTCCATTGAGTTCTAAAAGCGATGTTCAAGGAGTTTCAGTGGCTTGAGACGAGTTTCACACGTCTTCCTTTGCCGGTAAGAAAAAGGGAACCAAAAGAGATTAAAACTGGAACTTGGGTCCAAAGGCACCAGAAAGTGCCAGAACGTGAGAATGTGGTGGGAAAGCCTTCCTTTGTGTCTTCAGAGTGAGATTCAAGGAGTTTCAGTGGCTTGAGACGAGTTTCGCACGTCTTCCTTTGCCGGTAAGAAAAAGGGAACCAAAAGAGACCAAAAATGGAACTTGGGTCCAAAGGCACCAGAAAGTGCCAGTACGTTAGAATGTGGTGGGAAAGCCTTCCTTTGTGTCTTCGGAGTGAGATTCAAGGAGTTTCAGTGGCTTGAGACAAGTTTCGCACGTCTTCCTTTGCAGGTAAGCGAAAGGGAACCAAAAGAGACCAAAACTGGAACTTTGGTCCAAAGGCACCAGAAAGTGCCAGAACGTGAGAAGGTGGTGAGAAATCCTTCCTGTGAGCTCTAGGAGTGATATTGAAGGAGTTTCAGTGGCTTGAGACAAGTTTCGCACGTCTTCCTTTGCAGGTAAGCAAAAGGGAACCAAAAGAGACCAAAACTGGAACTTTGGTCCAAAGGCACCAGAAAGTGCCAGAACGTGAGAAGGTGGTGGGAAAGCCTTCCTTTCAGTCCTAGGCGTGATATTCTAAGAGTTTTAGTGGCCTGAGATGATTTTCGCAAGTCTCCCTTTGTCAGTAAGCAAAAAGGGACCAAAAGAGACCAAAACTGGAACTTGGGTCCAAAGCCACCAGAAAGTGCCAGAACGTGAGAAGGTGGTGGGAAAGCCTTCCTTTGAGTCCTAGGCGTGATATTCAAGGAGTTTTAGTGGGCAGAGATGATTTTTGCAAGTCTCCCTTTGCCAGTAAGCAAAAAGGGACCAAAAGAGACCAAAACTAGAACTTGGGTCCAAAGGTGCCAGAAAGTGACAGAAGGGGAGAAGGTGGTGAGAAATCCTTCCATTGAGTTCTAAAAGCGATGTTCAAGGAGTTTCAGTGGCTTGAGACGAGTTTCGCACGTCTTCCTTTGCCGGTAAGAAAAAGGGAACCAAAAGAGACCAAAACTGGAACTTGGGTCCAAAGGCACCAGAAAGTGCCAGAACGTGAGAATGTGGTGGGAAAGCCTTCCTTTGTGTCTTCAGAGTGAGATTGAAGGAGTTTCAGTGGCTTGAGACGAGTTTCGCACGTCTTCCTTTGCCGGTAAGCAAAAGGGAACCAAAAGAGGCCAAAACTGGAACTTGGGTCCAAAGGCACCAGAAAGTGCCAGAATGTGAGAAGGTGGTGGGAAAGCCTTTTTTTGAGTCCTAGGCATGATATTCAAAGAGTTTTAGTGGCCTGAGACGAGTTTCGCAAGTCTCCCTTTGCCGGTATGCAAAAGGGAACCAAAAGAGGCCAAAAATGGAACTTGGGTCCAAATGCACCAGAAAGGGCCAGAACGTGAGAAGGTGGTGGGAAAGCCTTCCTTTGAGTCCTAGGCGTGATATTCTAAGAGTTTTAGTGGCCTGAGATGATTTTCGCAAGTCTCCCTTTGCCAGTAAGCAAAAAGGGACCAAAAGAGACCAAAACTGGAACTTGGGTCCAAAGCCGCCAGAAAGTGCCAGAAAGGGAGAAGGTGGGGAGAAATCCTTCCTTTGAGTTCTAGGAGTGATATTCAAGGAGTTTTAGTGGGCTGAGACGAGTTTCACAAGTCTCCCTTTGCCAGTAAGCAAAAAGGGACCAAAAGAAACCAAAACTAGAACTTGGGTCCAAAGGTGCCAGAAAGTGACAGAAGGGGAGAAGGTGGTGAGAAATCCTTCCATTGAGTTCTAGGAGTGATGTTCAAGGAGATTCAGTGGCTTGAGACGAGTTTCACACGTCTTCCTTTGCCGGTAAGAAAAAGGAACCAAAAGAGACCAAAACTGGAACTTGGGTGCAAAGGCACCAGAAAGTGCCAGAATGTGAGAAGGTGGTGGGAAAGCCCTTTTTTGAGTCCTAGCCATGATATTCAAAGAGTTTTAGTGGCCTGAGACGAGTTTCGCACGTCTTCCTTTGCCGGTAAGAAAAAGGGAACGAAAAGAGACCAAAATTGGAACTTGGGTCCAAAGGCACCAGAAAGTGCCAGAACGTGAGAATGTGGTGGGAAAGCCTTCCTTTGTGTCTTCGGAGTGAGATTCAAGGAGTTTCAGTGGCTTGAGACGAGTTTCGCACGTCTTCCTTTACCGGTAAGCAAAAGGGAACCAAAAGAGACCAAAACTGGAACTTGGGTCAAAAGGCACCAGAAAGTGCCAGAATGTGAGAGGGTGGTGGGAAAGCCTTTTTTTGAGTCCTAGGCATGATATTCAAAGAGTTTTAGTGGCCTGAGACGAGTTTCGCAATTCTCCCTTTGCCAGTAAGCAAAAAGGGGCCAAAGGAGACCAAAACTAGAACTTGGGTCCAAAGGCGCCAGAAAGTGCCAGAAGGGGAGAAGGTGGGGAGAAATCCTTCCTTTGAGTTCTAGGAGTGATATTCAAAGTGTTTCAGTGGCTTGAGACGAGTTTCGCACGTCTTCCTTTGCCGGTAAGCAAAAGGGACTTAAAGAGACCAAAACTAGAACTTGGGTCCAAAGGTGCAAGAAAGTGACAGAAGGGGAGAAGGTGGTGAGAAATCCATCCTTTGAGTTCTAGGAGTGATATTCAAGGAGTTTCAGTGGCTTGAGACGACTTTCGGACGTCTTCCTTTGCCGGTAAGCAAAAGGGAACCAAAAGAGACCAAAACTGGAACTTGGGTCCAAAGGCACCAGAAAGGGCCAGAATGTGAGAAGGTGGTGGGAAAGCCTTCCTTTGAGTCCTAGGCGTGATATTCAAAGAGTTTTAGTGGCCTGAGACGAGTTTCGCAAGTCTCCCTTTGCCGGTATGCAAAAGGGAACCAAAAGAGGCCAAAAACGGAACTTGGGTCCAAATGCACCAGAAAGTGCCAGAACGTGGGAAGGTGGTGGGAAAGCCTTCCTTTTAGTCCTAGGCGTGATATTCTAAGAGTTTTAGTGGGCAGAGATGATTTTCGCAAGTCTCCCTTTGCGAGTAAGCAAAAAGGGACCAAAAGAGACCAAAACTGGAACTTGGGTCCAAAGCCGCCAGAAAGTGCCAGAAGGGGAGAAGGTGGGGAGAAATCCTTCCTTTGAGTTCTAGGAGTGATATTCAAGGAGTTTCAGTGGCTTGAGACGAGTTTCACACGTCTTCCTTTGCCGGTAAGCAAAAGGGAACCAAAAGAGACCAAAACTGAAACTTGGGTCCAAAGGCACCAGAAAGTGCCAGAACGTGAGAAGGTGGTGGGAAAGCCTTCCTTTGAGTCCTAGGCGTGATATTCAAGGAGTTTTAGTGGGCTGAGACGAGTTTCGCAAGTCTCCCTTTGCCAGTAAGTAAAAAGGGACCAAAAGAGACCAAAACTAGAACTTGGGTCCAAAGGTGCCAGAAAGTGACAGAAGGGGAGAAGGTGGTGAGAAATCCTTCCATTGAGTTCTAGGAGTGATATTCAAGGAGTTTCAGTGGCTTGAGACGAGTTTCGCACGTCTTCCTTTGCCGGTAAGAAAAAGGGAACCAAAAGAGACCAAAACTGGAACTTGGGTCCAAAGGCACCAGAAAGTGCCAGAACGTGAGAATGTGGCGGAAAAGCCTTCCTTTGTGTCTTCGGAGTGAGATTCAAGGAGTTTCAGTGGCTTGAGACGAGTTTCGCACGTCTTCATTTGACGGTAAGCAAAACGGAACCAAAAGAGACCAAAACTGGAACTTTGGTCCAAACGCACTAGAAAGTGCCAGAATGTGAGAAGGTGGTGGGAAAGCCTTTTTTTGAGTCCTAGGCATGATATTCAAAGAGTTTTAATGGCCTGAGACGAGTTTCGCACGTCTTCCTTTGCCGGTAAGGAAAAGGGACTTAAAGAGACCAAAACTAGAACTTGGGTCCAAAGGTGCTAGAAAGTGACAGAAGGGGAGAAGGTGGTGAGAAATCCTTCCTTTGAGTTCTAGGAGTGATATTCAAGGAGTTTCAGTGGCTTGAGACGACTTTCGCACGTCTTCCTTTGCCGGTAAGCAAAAAGGAACCAAAAGAGACCAAAACTGGAACTTGGGTCCAAAGGCACCAGAAAGTGCCAGAACGTGAGAAGGTGGTGGGAAAGCCTTCCTTTGAGTCCTAGGCATGATATTCTAAGAGTTTTAGTGGCCTGAGACGATTTTCGCAAGTCTCCCTTTGCCAGTAAGTAAAAAGGGACCAAAAGAGACCAAAACTGGAACTTGGGTCCACAGCTGCCAGAAAGTGCCAGAAGGGGAGGAGGTGGGGAGAAATCCTTCCTTTGAGTTCTAGGAGTGATATTCAAGGAGTTTCAGTGGCTTGAGACGAGTTTCGTACGTCTTCCTTTGCCGGTAAGCAAAAGGGAACCAAAAGAGACTAAAACTGGAACTTGGGTCCAAAGGCACCAGAAAGTGCCAGAACATGAGAAGGTGGTGGGAAAGCCTTCCTTTGAGTCCTAGGCGTGATATTCAAAGAGTTTTAGTGGCCTGAGACGAGTTTCGCAAGTCTCCCTTTGCCGGTAGGCAAAAGGGAACCAAAAGAGACCAAAACTGGAACTTGGGTCCAAATGCACCAGAAAGTGCCAGAACGTGAGAAGGTGGTGGGAAATCCTTCCTTTGAGTCCTAGGCATGATATTCTAAGAGTTTTAGTGGCCTGAGACGATTTTCGCAAGTCTCCCTTTGCCAGTAAGCAAAAAGGGACCACAAGAGACCAAAACTGGAACTTGGGTCCACAGCCGCCAGAAAGTGCCAGAAGGGGAGAAGGTGGGGAGAAATCCTTCCTTTGAGTTCTAGGAGTGATATTCAAGGCGTTTCAGTGGCTTGAGACGAGTTTCGCACGTCTTCCTTTGCCGGTAAGCAAAACGGACTTAAAGAGACCAAAACTAGAACTTAGGTCCAAAGGCACCAGAAAGTGCCAGAATGTGAGAAGGTGGTGGGAAAGCCTTTTTTTGAGTCCTAGGCATGATATTCAAAGAGTTTTAGTGGCCTGAGACGAGTTTCGCACGTCTTCCTTTGCCGGTAAGAAAAAGGGAACCAAAAGAGACCAAAACTGGAACTTGGGTCGAAAGGCACCAGAAAGTGCCAGAACGTGAGAATGTGGTGGGAAAGCCTTCCTTTGTGTCTTCGGAGTGAGATTCAAGGAGTTTCAGTGGCTTGAGACGAGTTTCGCACGTCTTCCTTTGCCGGTAAGCAAAACGGACTTAAAGAGACCAAAACTAGAACTTGGGTCCAAAGGTGCTAGAAAGTGACAGAAGGGGAGAAGGTGGTGAGAAATCCTTCCTTTGAGTTCTAGGAGTGATATTCAAGGAGTTTCAGTGGCTTGAGGCGACTTTCGCCCGTCTTCCTTTGCCGGTAGGCAAAAGGGAACCAAAAGAGACCAAAACTGGAACTTAGGTCCAAAGGCACCAGAAAGTGGCAGAACGTGAGAATGTGGTGGCAAAGCCTTCCTTTGTGTCTTCGGAGTGATATTCAAGGAGTTTCAGTGGCTTGAGACGAGTTTCGCACGTCTTCCTTTGCCCGTAAGCAAAAGGGAACCAAAAGAGACCAAAACGTAACTTGGGTCCAAAAGGCACCAGAAAGTGCCGAATGTGAGAAGTTGGTGGGAAAGCCTTTTTTGAGTCCTAGGCATGATATTCAAAGAGTTTTAGTGGCCTGAGACGAGTTTCGCAAGTCACCCTTTGCCAGTAAGCAAAAAGGGGCCAAAGGAGACCAAAACTAGAACTTGGGTCCAAAGGTGCCAGAAAATGCCAGAATGTGAGAAGGTTGTGGGAAAGCCTTCCTTTAAGTCGTAGGCGTGATATTCAAGGAGTTTTAGTGGCCTGAGACGAGTTTCGCAAGTCTTCCTTTGCAAGTAAGCAAAAAGGGACCAAAAGAGACATAACTGGAACTTGGGTCCAAAGCCGCCAGAAAGTGCCAGAAGGGGAGAAAGTGGTGAGAAATCCTTCCTTTGAGTTCTAGGAGTGATATTCAAGGAGTTTCAGTGGCTTGAGACAAGTTTCGCACGTCTTCCTTTGCCGGTAAGCAAAAGGGAACCAAAAGAGACCAAAACTGGAACTTGGGTCCAAAGGCACCAGAAAGTGCCAGAACGTGAGAAGGTGGTGGGAAAGCCTTCCTTTGAGTCCTAGGCATGATATTCTAAGAGTTTTACTGGCCTGAGTTTATTTTCGCAAGTCTCCCTTTGCCAGTAAGCCAAAAGGGACCAAAAGAGACCAAAACTGGAACTTGGGTCCACAGCCGCCAAAAAGTGCCAGAACGTGAGAAGGTGGTGGGAAAGCCTTCCTTTGAGTCCTAGCCATGATATTCTAAGAGTTTTAGTGGCCTGAGACGATTTTCGCAAGTCTCCCTTTGCCAGTAAGCAAAAAGGGACTTAAAGAGACCAAAACTAGAACTTGGGTCCAAAGGTGCTAGAAAGTGACAGAAGGGGTGATGAGGACATGACCATGAGCAAAGGCAAGGATCCTCTTGAAGGACTTGGAGGACCTATGACAAGGGCTAGAGCAAGGAGAGCAAAGGAAGCTCTTCAACAAGTGTTGTCCATATTAATTGAATACAAGCCCAAGTTTCAAAGAGAAAAGACCAAGGTTGTGAATTGCATCATGGCCCAAATGGAGGAGAACTAAGGCGGCACTTTGCTTCAGTTTTTAAGTTTTTAATTTGTTTTAAATAATGGCCCAATCCTTTGTAAAGTTGGCTGACTAAATTATGTTTTGCGGTTAATCAACTAATGGGCTTTGGTTTGGTTTTATTTCAAGTTGTAATAAGGGCCCAATTGGTAACTTAGGCATCAGCCTTTGGGAGACCAAGAGGCGCATAGCTAGTGGCTGTTGGGTGACTTTTTGGTTGCCACAATTTCAGTTACAATCAGCCATCAAGTAGCTTTATTTCCTAGCTTAGTGGATCATTATCTAAGTGGAATAAATTTTCCGTTACGGAACTTTTGTAATTCTGATGGTAAAGCTTCTATATAAGCTGAACCATTCTTATCAATAAGACAAGTTAAGTTTGATTCAGAAATATTAGAGTTTATCTCTTTTATCTTAGTGAGAGTGATTCTCCTAAGTTCTTGAGTGATTCAAGAACTACTTGGCTGTATCAAAGGGCTTTCACATCCCTTTGTGTGTTGCCTTCCTTGGAAAGAGTGATTCTTTCCTTTCCCCATTCAATTCTTCACCAAAATTCCAAAAAAACTCAAATCTGCCCAGAATTATCTCGTTATCATAACTCTCATTCTACTCAGCCAAATTGAGTGATTCTTGAGCCTAAATTGAATTTCAGAATGAGAACTTTCACCTCGTTTTGGAATCACCTCAATTGGAGTTCTATAACTCGAGATACCGTCATTTCTAAAATTCTGTCCAGCCACCACCAAACTAGCGTTTTTGCTTACTTTTTTAACACCATGGACCAACACCTAATTTGCCCAGAAATTCATCACTAAATTTTCAAATTTTTCTACAAGGTTCTAACCCTAAAGATCCTAAGTCAGCCCTTGTGCAAATGGGGTTCATATCAGAAATCCTTCCTTTGAGTTTTAGGAGTGATATTTAAGGAGTTTCAGTGGCTTGAGACGAGTTTCGCACGTCTTTCTTTGCCGGTAAGCAAAAGGGAACCAAAAGAGACCAAAACTGGAACTTAGGTCCAAAGGCACCAGAGAGTGCCAGAACGTGAGAAGGTGGTGGGAAAGCCTTCCTTTGAGTCCCAGGCGTGATATTCAAAGAGTTTTAGTAGCCTGAGACGAGTTTCACAAGTCTCCCTTCGCCAGTAAGCAAAAAAGGACCAAAAGAGACCAAAACTGGAACTTGGGTCCAAAGCCGCCAGAAAGTGCCAGAAGGGGAGAAGGTGGTGAGAAATCCTTCCTTTGAGTTCTAGGAGTGATATTCAAGGAGTTTCAGTGGCTTGAGACGAGTTTCGCACGCCTTCCTTTGCCGGTAAGCAAAAGGGACCAAAAGAGACCAAAACTAGAACTCGGGTCTAAAGGTGACAGAAACTGACAAAAGGGGAGAATATGGTGAGAAATCCTTCCTGTGAGCTCTAGGAGTGACATTCAAGGAGTTTCAGTGGCTTGAGACGAGTTTCGCACGTCTTCCTTTGTAGGTAAGCAAAAGGGAACCAAAAGAGACCAAAGCGGAACTTGGGTCCAAAGGCACCAGAAAGTGGCAGAACGTGAGAATGTGGTGGCAAAGCCTTCCTTTGTGTCTTCGGACTGATATTCAAGGAGTTTCAGTGGCTTGAGATGAGTTTCGCACGTCTTCCTTTGCCGGTAAGCAAAAGGGAACCAAAAGAGACCAAAACTGGAACTTGGGTCCAAAGGCACCAGAAAGTGCCAGAACGTGAGAAGGTGGTGGGAAAGCCTTCCTTTGAGTCCTAGGCATGATATTCTAAGAGTTTTAGTGGCCTGAGACGATTTTCGCCAGTCTTCCTTTGCAAGTAAGCAAAATGGGACCAAAAGAGACATAACTGGAACTTGAGTCCAAAGCCGCCAGAAAGTGCCAGAAGGGGAGAAGGTGGTGAGAAATCCTTCCTTTGAGTTCTAGGAGTGATATTCAAGGAGTTTCAGTGGCTTGAGACGAGTTTCGCACATCTTCCTTTGCCGGTAAGCAAAAGGGAACCAAAAGAGACCAAAACTGGAACTTGGGTCCAAAGGCACCAGAAAGTGCCAGAAAGTGAGAAGGTGGTGGGAAAGCCTTCCTTTGAGTCCTAGGCATGATATTCTAAGAGTTTTAGTGGCCTGAGACGATTTTCGCAAGTCTCCCTTTGCCAGTAAGCCAAAAAGGGACCAAAAGAGACCAAAACTGGAACTTGGGTCCACAGCCGCCAAAAAGTGCCAGAACGTGAGAAGGTGGTGGGAAAGCCTTTCTTTAAGTCCTAGCCATGATATTCTAAGAGTTTTAGTGGCCTGAGACGATTTTCGCAAGTCTCCCTTTGCCAGTAAGCAAAAAGGGACCAAAAGAGACCAAAACTAGAACTTGGGTCCACAGCCGCCAGAAAGTGCCAGAAGGGGAGAAGGTGGGGAGAAATCCTTCCTTTGAGTTCTAGGAGTGATATTCAAGGAGTTTCAGTGGCTTGAGATGAGTTTCGCACATCTTCCTTTGCCGGTAAGCAAAAGGGAACCAAAAGAGACCAAAACTGAAACTTGGGTCCAAAGGCACCAGAAAGTGCCAGAACGTGAGAAGGTGGTGGGAAAGCCTTCCTTTGAGTCCTAGGCGTGATATTCAAGGAGTTTTAGTGGGCTGAGACGAGTTTCGCAAGTCTCCCTTTGCCAGTAAGTAAAAAGGGACCAAAAGAGACCAAAACTAGAACTTGGGTCCAAAGGTGCCAGAAAGTGACAGAAGGGGAGAAGGTGGTGAGAAATCCTTCCATTGAGTTCTAGGAGTGATATTCAAGGAGTTTCAGTGGCTTGAGACGAGTTTCGCACGTCTTCCTTTGCCGGTAAGAAAAAGGGAACCAAAAGAGACCAAAACTGGAACTTGGGTCCAAAGGCACCAGAAAGTGCCAGAACGTGAGAATGTGGCGGAAAAGCCTTCCTTTGTGTCTTCGGAGTGAGATTCAAGGAGTTTCAGTGGCTTGAGACGAGTTTCGCACGTCTTCATTTGACGGTAAGCAAAACGGAACCAAAAGAGACCAAAACTGGAACTTTGGTCCAAACGCACTAGAAAGTGCCAGAATGTGAGAAGGTGGTGGGAAAGCCTTTTTTTGAGTCCTAGGCATGATATTCAAAGAGTTTTAATGGCCTGAGACGAGTTTCGCACGTCTTCCTTTGCCGGTAAGGAAAAGGGAACCAAAAGAGACCAAAACTGGAACTTGGGTCCAAAGGCACCAGAAAGTACCAGAACGTGAGAATGTGGTGGGAAAGTCTTCCTTTGTGTCTTCGGAGTGAGATTCAAGGAGTTTCAGTGGCTTGAGACGAGTTTCGCACGTCTTCCTTTGCCGGTAAGCAAAAGGGAACCAAAAGAGACCAAAACTGGAACTTGGGTCAAAAGGCACCAGAAAGTGCCAGAATGTAAGAGGGTGGTGGGAAAGCCTTTTTTTGAGTCCTAGGCATGATATTCAAAGAGTTTTAGTGGCCTGAGACGAGTTTCGCAATTCTCCCTTTGCCAGTAAGCAAAAAGGGGCCAAAGGAGACCAAAACTAGAACTTGGGTCCAAAGGCGCCAGAAAGTGCCAGAAGGGGAGAAGGTGGGGAGAAATCCTTCCTTTGAGTTCTAGGAGTGATATTCAAGGTGTTTCAGTGGCTTGAGACGAGTTTCGCACGTCTTCCTTTGCCGGTAAGCAAAAGGGACTTAAAGAGACCAAAACTAGAACTTGGGTCCAAAGGTGCTAGAAAGTGACAGAAGGGGAGAAGGTGGTGAGAAATCCTTCCTTTGAGTTCTAGGAGTGATATTCAAGGAGTTTCAGTGGCTTGAGACGACTTTCGCACGTCTTCCTTTGCCGGTAAGCAAAAAGGAACCAAAAGAGACCAAAACTGGAACTTGGGTCCAAAGGCACCAGAAAGTGCCAGAACGTGAGAAGGTGGTGGGAAAGCCTTCCTTTGAGTCCTAGGCATGATATTCTAAGAGTTTTAGTGGCCTGAGACGATTTTCGCAAGTCTCCCTTTGCCAGTAAGTAAAAAGGGACCAAAAGAGACCAAAACTGGAACTTGGGTCCACAAATGCCGAGAAAGTGCCGTAAGGGGAGGAGGTGGGGAGAAATCCTTCCTTTGAGTTCTAGGAGTGATATTCAAGGAGTTTCGGTGGCTTGAGACGAGTTTCGTACGTCTTCCTTTGAGTAAGCAAAAGGGAACCAAAAGAGACCAAAACGGAACTTGGGTCCAAAGGCACCAGAAAGTGCCAGAACATGAGAAGGTGGTGGGAAAGCCTTCCTTTGAGTCCTAGGCGTGATATTCAAAGAGTTTTAGTGTCCTGAGACTAGTTTCGCAAGTCTCCCTTTGCCCGTAGGCACAAGGGAACCAAAAGAGACCAAAATCGGAACTTGGGTCCAAATGCACCGAGAAAGTGCCAGAACGTGAGAAGGTGGTGGGAAATCCTTCCTTTGAGTCCTAGGCATGATATTCTAAGAGTTTTAGTGTCCTGAGACGATTTTCGCAAGTCTCCCTTTGCCAGTAAGCAAAAAGGGACCACAAGAGACCAAAACTGGAACTTGGGTCCACAGTCGCCAGAAAGTGCCAGAAGGGGAGAAGGTGGGGAGAAATCCTTCCTTTGAGTTCTAGGAGTGATATTCAAGGCGTTTCAGTGGCTTGAGACGAGTTTTGCACGTCTTCCTTTGCCGGTAAGCAAAACGGACTTAAAGAGACCAAAACTAGAACTTAGGTCCAAAGGCACCAGAAAGTGCCAGAATGTGAGAAGGTGGTGGGAAAGCCTTTTTTGAGTCCTAGGCATGATATTCAAAGAGTTTTAGTGGCTCGAGACGAGTTTCGCACGTCTTCCTTTGCCGGTAAGAAAAAGGGAACCAAAAGAGACCAAAACTGGAACTTGGGTCGAAAGGCACCAGAAAGTGCCAGAACGTGAGAATGTGGTGGGAAAGCCTTCCTTTGTGTCTTCGGAGTGAGATTCAAGGAGTTTCAGTGGCTTGAGACGAGTTTCGCACGTCTTCCTTTGCCGGTAAGCAAAACGGACTTAAAGAGACCAAAACTAGAACTTGGGTCCAAAGGTGCTAGAAAGTGACAGAAGGGGAGAAGGTGGTGAGAAATCCTTCCTTTGAGTTCTAGGAGTGATATTCAAGGAGTTTCAGTGGCTTGAGCCGACTTTCGCCCGTCTTCCTTTGCCGGTAGGCAAAAGGGAACCAAAAGAGACCAAAACTGGAACTTAGGTCCAAAGGCACCAGAAAGTGGCAGAACGTGAGAATGTGGTGGCAAAGCCTTCCTTTGTGTCTTCGGAGTGATATTCAAGGAGTTTCAGTGGCTTGAGACGAGTTTCGCACGTCTTCCTTTGCCGGTAAGCAAAAGGGAACCAAAAGAGACCAAAACTGTAACTTGGGTCCAAAAGGCACCAGAAAGTGCCAGAATGTGAGAAGTTGGTGGGAAAGCCTTTTTTTGAGTCCTAGGCATGATATTCAAAGAGTTTTAGTGGCCTGAGACGAGTTTCGCAAGTCACCCTTTGCCAGTAAGCAAAAAGGGGCCAAAGGAGACCAAAACTAGAACTTGGGTCCAAAGGTGCCAGAAAATGCCAGAATGTGAGAAGGTTGTGGGAAAGCCTTCCTTTAAGTCGTAGGCGTGATATTCAAGGAGTTTTAGTGGCCTGAGACGAGTTTCGCAAGTCTTCCTTTGCAAGTAAGCAAAAAGGGACCAAAAGAGACATAACTGGAACTTGGGTCCAAAGCCGCCAGAAAGTGCCAGAAGGGGAGAAAGTGGTGAGAAATCCTTCCTTTGAGTTCTAGGAGTGATATTCAAGGAGTTTCAGTGGCTTGAGACAAGTTTCGCACGTCTTCCTTTGCCGGTAAGCAAAAGGGAACCAAAAGAGACCAAAACTGGAACTTGGGTCCAAAGGCACCAGAAAGTGCCAGAACGTGAGAAGGTGGTGGGAAAGCCTTCCTTTGAGTCCTAGGCATGATATTCTAAGAGTTTTACTGGCCTGAGACTATTTTCGCAAGTCTCCCTTTGCCAGTAAGCCAAAAGGGACCAAAAGAGACCAAAACTGGAACTTGGGTCCACAGCCGCCAAAAAGTGCCAGAACGTGAGAAGGTGGTGGGAAAGCCTTCCTTTGAGTCCTAGCCATGATATTCTAAGAGTTTTAGTGGCCTGAGACGATTTTCGCAAGTCTCCCTTTGCCAGTAAGCAAAAAGGGACTTAAAGAGACCAAAACTAGAACTTGGGTCCAAAGGTGCTAGAAAGTGACAGAAGGGGTGATGAGGACATGACCATGAGCAAAGGCAAGGATCCTCTTGAAGGACTTGGAGGACCTATGACAAGGGCTAGAGCAAGGAGAGCAAAGGAAGCTCTTCAACAAGTGTTGTCCATATTAATTGAATACAAGCCCAAGTTTCAAAGAGAAAAGACCAAGGTTGTGAATTGCATCATGGCCCAAATGGAGGAGAACTAAGGCGGCACTTTGCTTCAGTTTTTAAGTTTTTAATTTGTTTTAAATAATGGCCCAATCCTTTGTAAAGTTGGCTGACTAAATTATGTTTTGCGGTTAATCAACTAATGGGCTTTGGTTTGGTTTTATTTCAAGTTGTAATAAGGGCCCAATTGGTAACTTAGGCATCAGCCTTTGGGAGACCAAGAGGCGCATAGCTAGTGGCTGTTGGGTGACTTTTTGGTTGCCACAATTTCAGTTACAATCAGCCATCAAGTAGCTTTATTTCCTAGCTTAGTGGATCATTATCTAAGTGGAATAAATTTTCCGTTACGGAACTTTTGTAATTATGATGGTAAAGCTTCTATATAAGTTGAACCATTCTTATCAATAAGACAAGTTAAGTTTGATTCAGAAATATTAGAGTTTATCTCTTTTATCTTAGTGAGAGTGATTCTCCTAAGTTCTTGAGTGATTCAAGAACTACTTGGCTGTATCAAAGGGCTTTCACATCCCTTTGTGTGTTGCCTTCCTTGGAAAGAGTGATTCTTTCCTTTCCCCATTCAATTCTTCACCAAAATTCCAAAAAAACTCAAATCTGCCCAGAATTATCTCGTTATCATAACTCTCATTCTACTCAGCCAAATTGAGTGATTCTTGAGCCTAAATTGAATTTCAGAATGAGAACTTTCACCTCGTTTTGGAATCACCTCAATTGGAGTTCTATAACTCGAGATACCGTCATTTCTAAAATTCTGTCCAGCCACCACCAAACTAGCGTTTTTGCTTACTTTTTTTTAACACCATGGACCAACACCTAATTTGCCCAGAAATTCATCACTAAATTTTCAAATTTTTCTACAAGGTTCTAACCCTAAAGATCCTAAGTCAGCCCTTGTGCAAATGGGGTTCATATCAAGGGGAGAAGGTGGTGAGAAATCCTTCCTTTGAGTTCTAGGAGTGATATTCAAGGAGTTTCAGTGGCTTGAGACGACTTTCGCACGTCTTCCTTTGCCGGTAAGCAAAAGGGAACCAAAAGAGACCAAAACTGGAACTTAGGTCCAAAGGCACCAGAAAGTGGCAGAACGTGAGAAGGTGGTGGGAAAGCCTTCCTTTGAGTCCCAGGCGTGATATTCAAAGAGTTTTAGTAGCCTGAGACGAGTTTCACAAGTCTCCCTTCGCCAGTAAGCAAAAAAGGACCAAAAGAGACCAAAACTGGAACTTGGGTCCAAAGCCGCCAGAAAGTGCCAGAAGGGGAGAAGGTGGTGAGAAATCCTTCCTTTGAGTTCTAGGAGTGATATTCAAGGAGTTTCAGTGGCTTGAGACGAGTTTCGCACGCCTTCCTTTGCCGGTAAGCAAAAGGGACCAAAAGAGACCAAAACTAGAACTCGGGTCTAAAGGTGACAGAAACTGACAAAAGGGGAGAATATGGTGAGAAATCCTTCCTGTGAGCTCTAGGAGTGACATTCAAGGAGTTTCAGTGGCTTGAGACGAGTTTCGCACGTCTTCCTTTGTAGGTAAGCAAAAGGGAACCAAAAGAGACCAAAACTGGAACTTGGGTCCAAAGGCACCAGAAAGTGGCAGAACGTGAGAATGTGGTGGCAAAGCCTTCCTTTGTGTCTTCGGACTGATATTCAAGGAGTTTCAGTGGCTTGAGATGAGTTTCGCACGTCTTCCTTTGCCGGTAAGCAAAAGGGAACCAAAAGAGACCAAAACTGGAACTTGGGTCCAAAGGCACCAGAAAGTGCCAGAACGTGAGAAGGTGGTGGGAAAGCCTTCCTTTGAGTCCTAGGCATGATATTCTAAGAGTTTTAGTGGCCTGAGACGATTTTCGCCAGTCTTCCTTTGCAAGTAAGCAAAATGGGACCAAAAGAGACATAACTGGAACTTGAGTCCAAAGCCGCCAGAAAGTGCCAGAAGGGGAGAAGGTGGTGAGAAATCCTTCCTTTGAGTTCTAGGAGTGATATTCAAGGAGTTTCAGTGGCTTGAGACGAGTTTCGCACATCTTCCTTTGCCGGTAAGCAAAAGGGAACCAAAAGAGACCAAAACTGGAACTTGGGTCCAAAGGCACCAGAAAGTGCCAGAAAGTGAGAAGGTGGTGGGAAAGCCTTCCTTTGAGTCCTAGGCATGATATTCTAAGAGTTTTAGTGGCCTGAGACGATTTTCGCAAGTCTCCCTTTGCCAGTAAGCCAAAAAGGGACCAAAAGAGACCAAAACTGGAACTTGGGTCCACAGCCGCCAAAAAGTGCCAGAACGTGAGAAGGTGGTGGGAAAGCCTTTCTTTAAGTCCTAGCCATGATATTCTAAGAGTTTTAGTGGCCTGAGACGATTTTCGCAAGTCTCCCTTTGCCAGTAAGCAAAAAGGGACCAAAAGAGACCAAAACTAGAACTTGGGTCCACAGCCGCCAGAAAGTGCCAGAAGGGGAGAAGGTGGGGAGAAATCCTTCCTTTGAGTTCTAGGAGTGATATTCAAGGAGTTTCAGTGGCTTGAGATGAGTTTCGCACATCTTCCTTTGCCGGTAAGCAAAAGGGAACCAAAAGAGACCAAAACTGGAACTTGGGTCCAAAGGCACCAGAAAGTGCCAGAACGTGAGAAGGTGGTGGGAAAGCCTTCCTTTGAGTCCTAGGCATGATATTCTAAGAGTTTTAGTGGCCTGAGACGATTTTCGCAAGTCTCCCTTTGCCAGTAAGCCAAAAGGGACCAAAAGAGACCAAAACTGGAACTTGGGTCCACAGCTGCCAGAAAGTGCCAGAACGTGAGAAGGTGGTGGGAAAGCCTTCCTTTGAGTCCTAGCCATGATATTCTAAGAGTTTTAGTGGCTTGAGACAATTTTCAAAAGTCTCCCTTTGCCAGTATGCAAAAAGGGACCAAAAGAGACCAAAACTGGAACTTGGGTCCACAGCCGCCAGAAAGTGCCAGAAGGGGAGAAGGTGGGGAGAAATCCTTCCTTTGAGTTCTAGGAGTGATATTCAAGGAGTTTCAGTGGCTTGAGACGAGTTTCGCACGTCTTCCTTTGCCGGTAAGCAAAAGGAACTTAAAGAGACGAAAACTAGAACTTGGGTCCAAAGGTGCTAGAAAGTGACAGAAGGGGAGAAAGTGGTGAGAAATCATTCCTTTGATTTCTAGGAGTGATATTCAAGAAGTTTCAGTGGCTTGAGACGACTTTCGCACGTCTTCCTTTGCAGGTAAGCAAAAGGGAACCAAAAGAGACCAAAACTGGAACTTAGGTCCAAAGCAACCAGAAAGTGGCAGAACGTGAGAATGTGGAGGCAAAGCCTTCCTTTGTGTCTTCAGAGTGATATTCAAGGAGTTTCAGTGTCTTGAGACGAGTTTCGCACGTCTTCCTTTGCCGGTAAGCAAAAGGGAACCAAAAGAGACCAAAACTGGAACTTGGGTCCAAAGGCACCAGAAAGTGCCAGAACGTGAGAAGGTGGTGGGAAAGCCTTCCTATGAGTCCTAGGCGTGATATTCAAAGAGTTTTAGTGGCATGAGACGAGTTTCGCAAGTCTCCCTTTGCCAGTAAGCAAAAAAGGACCAAAAGAGACCAAAACTGGAACTTGGGTCCAAAGCCGCCAGAAAGTGCCAGAAGGGGAGAAGGTGGTGAGAAATCCTTCCTTTGAGTTCTAGGAGTGATATTCAAGGAGTTTCAGTGGCTTGAGACGAGTTTCGCACGTCTTCCTTTGCCGGTAAGCAAAAGGGAACCAAAAGAGACCAAAACTGGAACTTGGGTCCAAAGGCACCAGAAAGGGCCAGAACGTGAGAAGGTGGTGGCAAAGCCTTCCTTTGAGTCCTAGGCGTGATATTCAAAGAGTTTTAGTGGCCTGAGACGAGTTTCGCAAGTCTCCCTTTGCCGGTATGCAAAAGGGAACCAAAAGAGGCCAAAAATGGAACTTGGGTGCAAATGCACCAGAAAGTGCCAGAACGTGAGAAGGTGGTGGGAAAGCCTTCCTTTGAGTCCTAAGCGTGATATTCTAAGAGTTTTAGTGGCCTGAGATGATTTTCGCAAGTCTCCCTTTGCCAGTAAGCAAAAAGGGACCAAAAGAGACCAAAACTGGAACTTGGGTCCAAAGCCGCCAGAAAGTGCCAGAAGGGGAGAAGGTGGGGAGAAATCCTTCCTTTGAGTTCTAGGAGTGATATTCAAGGAGTTTCAGTGGCTTAAGACGAGTTTCGCACGTCTTCCTTTGCCGGGAAGCAAAAGCGACCAAAAGAGACCAAAACTAGAACTCGGGTCCAAAGGTGACAGAAACTGACAGAAGGGGAGAAGGTGGTGAGAAATCCTTCCTGTGAGCTCTACGAGTGATATTCAAGGAGTTTCAGTGGCTTGAGACGAGTTTCGCACGTCTTCCTTTGCAGGTAAGCAAAAGGGAACCAAAAGAGACCAAAACTGGAACTTGGGTCCAAAGGCACCAGAAAGTGCCAGAACGTGAGAAGGTGGTTGGAAAGCCTTCCTTTGAGTCCTAGGCGTGATATTCAAAGAGTTTTAGTGGCCTGAGACAAGTTTCGCAAGTCTCCCTTTGCCAGTAAGCAAAAAGGGGCCAAAGGAGACCAAAACTAGAACTTGGGTCCAAAGGCGCCAGAAATTGCCAGAATGTGAGAAGGTTGTGGGAAAGCCTTCCTTTAAGTCGTAGGCGTGATATTTAAGGAGTTTTAGTGGCCTGAGACGAGTTTCCCACGTCTTCCTTTGCCGGTAAGCAAAAGGGAACCAAAAGAGACCAAAACTGGAACTTGGGTCCAAAGGCACCAGAAAGTGCCAGAACGTGAGAAGGTGGTGGGAAAGCCTTCCTTTGAGTCCTAGGCATGATATTCTAAGAGTTTTAGTGGCCTGAGACGATTTTCGCAAGTCTCCCTTTGCCAGTAAGCCAAAAGGGACCAAAAGAGACCAAAACTGGAACTTGGGTCCACAGCCGCCAAAAAGTGCCAGAACGTGAGAAGGTGGTGGTAAAGCCTTCCTTTGAGTCCTAGGCATGATATTCTAAGAGTTTTAGTGGCCTGAGACGATTTTCGCAAGTCTCCCTTTGCCAGTAAGCAAAAAGGGACCAAAAGAGACCAAAACTGGAACTTGGGTCCACAGCCGCCAGAAAGTGCCAGAAGGGGAGAAGGTGGGGAGAAATCCTTCCTTTGAGTTCTAGGAGTGATATTCACGGAGTTTCAGTGGCTTGAGACGAGTTTCGCACGTCTTCCTTTGCCGGTAAGCAAAAGGGACTTAAAGAGACCAAAACTAGAACTTGGGTCCAAAGGTGCTAGAAAGTGACAGAAGGGGAGAAGGTGGTGAGAAATCCTTCCTTTGAGTTCTAGGAGTGATATTCAAGGAGTTTCAGTGGCTTGAGACGACTTTCGCACGTCTTCCTTTGCGGGTAAGCAAAAGGGAACCAAAAGAGACCAAAACTGGAACTTAGGTCCAAAGGCACCAGAAAGTGGCAGAACGTGAGAATGTGGAGGCAAAGCCTTCCTTTGTGTCTTCGGAGTGATATTCAAGGAGTTTCAGTGTCTTGAGACGAGTTTCGCACGTCTTCCTTTGCCGGTAAGCAAAAGGGAACCAAAAGAGACCAAAACTGGAACTTGGGTCCAAAGGCACCAGAAAGTGCCAGAAGGTGGTGGGAAAGCCTTCCTTTGCGTCCTAGGCGTCATATTCAAAGAGTTTTAGTGGCCTGAGACGAGTTTCGCAAGTCTCCCTTTGCCAGTAAGCAAAAAAGGACCAAAAGAGACCAAAACTAGAACTTGGGTCCAAAGGTGCTAGAAAGTGCCAGAAGGGGAGAAGGTGGTGAGAAATCCTTCCTTTGAGTTCTAGGCGTGATATTCAAAGAGTTTTAGTGGCCTGTGATGAGTTTCGCAAGTCTCTCTTTGCCAGTAAGCAAAAAAGGACCAAAAGAGACCAAAACTAGAACTTGGGTCCAAAGGTGCTAGAAAGTGAAAAGGGGAGAAGGTGGTGAGAAATCCTTCCTTTGAGTTCTAGGAGTGATATTCAAGGAGTTTCAGTGGCTTGAGACAACTTTTGCACGTCTTCCTTTGCCGGTAAGCAAAAGGGAACCAAAAGAGACCAAAACTGGAACTTAGGTCTAAAGGCACCAGAAAGTGGCAGAATGTGAGAAGGTGGTGGCAAAGCCTTCCTTTGAGTCCTAGGCGTGATATTCAAAGAGTTTTAGTGGCCTGAGACGAGTTTTGCAAGTCTCCCTTTGCGAGTAAGCAAAAAAGGACCAACAGAGACCAAAACTGGAACTTGGGTCCAAAGCCGCCAGAAAGTGCCAGAACGTGAGAAGGTGGTGGGAAAGCCTTCCTTTGAGTCCTAGGCGTCATATTCAAAGAGTTTTAGTGGCCTGAGACGAGTTTCGCAAGTCTCCCTTTGCCAGTAAGCAAAAAAGGACCAAAAGAGACCAAAACTGGAACTTGGGTCCAAAGCCGCCAGAAAGTGCCAGAAGGGGAGAAGGTGGGGAGAAATCCTTCCTTTGAGTTCTAGGAGTGATATTCACGGAGTTTCAGTGGCTTGAGACGAGTTTCGCACGTCTTCCTTTGCCGGTAAGCAAAAGGGACTTAAAGAGACCAAAACTAGAACTTGGGTCCAAAGGTGCTAGAAAGTGACAGAAGGGGAGAAGGTGATGAGAAATCCTTCCTTTGAGTTCTAGGAGTGATATTCAAGGAGTTTCAGTGGCTTGAGACGACTTTTGCACGTCTTCCTTTGCTGGTAAGCAAAAGGGAACCAAAAGAGACCAAAACTGGAACTTAGGTCCAAAGGCACCAGAAAGTGGCAGAATGTGAGAATGTGGTGGCAAAGCCTTCCTTTGTGTCTTCGGAGTGATATTCAAGAAGTTTCAGTGGCTTGAGACGAGTTTCGCACGTCTTCCTTTGCCGGTAAGCAAAAGGGAACCAAAAGAGACCAAAACTGGAACTTGGGTTCAAAGGCACCAGAAAGTCCCAGATTGTGAGACGGTGGTGGGAAAGCCTTTTTTTGAGTCCTAGGCATGATATTCAAAGAGTTTTAGTGGCCTGAGACGACTTTCACAAGTCTCCCTTTGCCAGTAAGCAAAAAGGGGCCAAAGGAGACCAAAACTAGAACTTGGGTCCACAGCCGCCAGAAAGGGGCAGAACGTGAGAAGGTGGTGGGAAAGCCTTCCTTTGAGTCCTAGCCATGATATTCTAAGAGTTTTAGTGGCTTGAGACGAGTTTTGCAAGCCTCCCTTTGCCAGTAAGCAAAAAAGGACCAACAGAGACCAAAACTGGAACTTGGGTCCAAAGCCGCCAGAAAGTGCCAGAACGTGAGAAGGTGGTGGGAAAGCCTTCCTTTGAGTCCTAGCCATGATATTCTAAGAGTTTTAGTGGCCTGAGACGAGTTTCGAAAGTCTCCCTTTGCTGGTATGCAAAAGGGAACCAAACGAGACCAAAACTGGAACTTGGGTCCAAATGCACCAGAAAGTGCCAGAACATGAGAAGGTGGTGGGAAAGCCTTCCTTTGAGTCCTAGGCATGATATTCTAAGAGTTTTAGTGGCCTGAGACGATTTTCGCAAGTCTCCCTTTGCCAGTAAGCAAAAAGGGACCAAAAGAGACCAAAACTGGAACTTGGGTCCACAGCCGCCAGAAAGTGCCAGAAGGGGAGAAGGTGGGGAGAAATCCTTCCTTTGAGTTCTAGGAGTGATATTCAAGGAGTTTCAGTGGCTTGAGACGAGTTTCGCACGTCTTCCTTTGCCGGTAAGCAAAAGGGACTTAAAGAGACCAAAACTAGAACTTGGGTCCAAAGGTGCTAGAAAGTGACAGAAGGGGAGAAGGTGGTGAGAAATCCTTCCATTGAGTTCTAGGAGTGATATTCAAGGAGTTTCAGTGGCTTGAGACGAGTTTCGCACGTCTTCCTTTGCCGGTAAGCAAAAGGGAACCAAAAGAGACCAAAACTGGAACTTGGGTCCAAAGGCACCAGAAAGTGGCAGAACGTGAGAATGTGGAGGCAAAGCCTTCCTTTGTGTCTTCGGAGTGATATTCAAGGAGTTTCAGTGGCTTGAGACGAGTTTCGCACGTCTTCCTTTGCCGGTAAGCAAAAGGGAACCAAAAGAGACCAAAACTGGAACTTGGGTCCAAAGGCACCAGAAAGTGCCAGAACGTGAGAAGGTGGTGGGAAAGCCTTCCTTTGAGTCCTAGGCGTGATATTCAAAGAGTTTTAGTGGCCTGAGACGAGTTTCGCAAGTCTCCCTTTGCCAGTAAGCAAAAAAGGACCAAAAGAGACCAAAACTGGAACTTGGGTCCAAAGCCGCCAGAAAGTGCCAGAAGGGGAGAAGGTGGTGAGAAATCCTTCCTTTGAGTTCTAGGAGTGATATTCAAGGAGTTTCAGTGGCTTGAGACGAGTTTCGCACGTCTTCCTTTGCCGGTAAGCAAAAGGGAACCAAAAGAGACCAAAACTGGAACTTGGGTCAAAAGGCACCAGAAAGTGCCAGAATGTGAGAGGGTGGTGGGAAAGCCTTTTTTTGAGTCCTAGGCATGATATTCAAAGAGTTTTAGTGGCCTGAGACGAGTTTCGCAATTCTCCCTTTGCCAGTAAGCAAAAAGGGGCCAAAGGAGACCAAAACTAGAACTTGGGTCCAAAGGCGCCAGAAAGTGCCAGAAGGGGAGAAGGTGGGGAGAAATCCTTCCTTTGAGTTCTAGGAGTGATATTCAAAGTGTTTCAGTGGCTTGAGACGAGTTTCGCACGTCTTCCTTTGCCGGTAAGCAAAAGGGACTTAAAGAGACCAAAACTAGAACTTGGGTCCAAAGGTGCTAGAAAGTGACAGAAGGGGAGAAGGTGGTGAGAAATCCTTCCTTTGAGTTCTAGGAGTGATATTCAAGGAGTTTCAGTGGCTTGAGACGACTTTCGCACGTCTTCCTTTGCCGGTAAGCAAAAGGGAACCAAAAGAGACCAAAACTGGAACTTGGGTCCAAAGGCACCAGAAAGGGCCAGAATGTGAGAAGGTGGTGGGAAAGCCTTCCTTTGAGTCCTAGGCGTGATATTCAAATTGTTTTAGTGGCCTGAGACGAGTTTCGCAAGTCTCCCTTTGCCGGTATGCAAAAGGGAACCAAAAGAGGCCAAAAACGGAACTTGGGTCCAAATGCACCAGAAAGTGCCAGAACGTGGGAAGGTGGTGGGAAAGCCTTCCTTTTAGTCCTAGGCGTGATATTCTAAGAGTTTTAGTGGGCAGAGATGATTTTCGCAAGTCTCCCTTTGCGAGTAAGCAAAAAGGGACCAAAAGAGACCAAAACTGGAACTTGGGTCCAAAGCCGCCAGAAAGTGCCAGAAGGGGAGAAGGTGGGGAGAAATCCTTCCTTTGAGTTCTAGGAGTGATATTCAAGGAGTTTCAGTGGCTTGAGACGAGTTTCGCACGTCTTCCTTTGCAGGTAAGCAAAAGGGAACCAAAAGAGACCAAAACTGAAACTTGGGTCCAAAGGCACCAGAAAGTGCCAGAACGTGAGAAGGTGGTGGGAAAGCCTTCCTTTGAGTCCTAGGCGTGATATTCAAGGAGTTTTAGTGGCCTGAGACGAGTTTCGCAAGTCTCCCTTTGCCAGTAAGCAAAAAGGGACCAAAAGAGACCAAAACTAGAACTTGGGTCCAAAGGTGCCAGAAAGTGACAGAAGGGGAGAAGGTGGTGAGAAATCCTTCCATTGAGTTCTAGGAGTGATATTCAAGGAGTTTCAGTGGCTTGAGACGAGTTTCGCACGTCTTCCTTTGCCGGTAAGAAAAAGGGAACCAAAAGAGACCAAAACTGGAACTTGGGTCCAAAGGCACCAGAAAGTGCCAGAACGTGAGAATGTGGCGGAAAAGCCTTCCTTTGTGTCTTCGGAGTGAGATTCAAGGAGTTTCAGTGGCTTGAGACGAGTTTCGCACGTCTTCATTTGACGGTAAGCAAAACGGAACCAAAAGAGACCAAAACTGGAACTTTGGCCCAAAGGCACTAGAAAGTGCCAGAATGTGAGAAGGTGGTGGGAAAGCCTTTTTTTGAGTCCTAGGCATGATATTCAAAGAGTTTTAATGGCCTGAGACGAGTTTCGCACGTCTTCCTTTGCCGGTAAGAAAAAGGGAACCAAAAGAGACCAAAACTGGAACTTGGGTCCAAAGGCACCAGAAAGTGCCAGAACGTGAGAATGTGGTGGGAAAGCCTTCCTTTGTGTCTTCGGAGTGAGATTCAAGGAGTTTCAGTGGCTTGAGACGAGTTTCGCACGTCTTCCTTTGCCGGTAAGCAAAAGGGAACCAAAAGAGACCAAAACTGGAACTTGGGTCAAAAGGCACCAGAAAGTGCCAGAATGTAAGAGGGTGGTGGGAAAGCCTTTTTTTGAGTCCTAGGCATGATATTCAAAGAGTTTTAGTGGCCTGAGACGAGTTTCGCAATTCTCCCTTTGCCAGTAAGCAAAAAGGGGCCAAAGGAGACCAAAACTAGAACTTGGGTCCAAAGGCGCCAGAAAGTGCCAGAAGGGGAGAAGGTGGGGAGAAATCCTTCCTTTGAGTTCTAGGAGTGATATTCAAGGAGTTTCAGTGGCTTGAAACGAGTTTCGCAAGTCTCCCTTTGCCAGTAAGCCAAAAGGGACCAAAAGAGACCAAAACTGGAACTTGGGTCCACAGCCGCCAAAAAGTGCCAGAACGTGAGAAGGTGGTGGGAAAGCCTTTCTTTGAGTTCTAGGAGTGATATTCAAGGAGTTTCAGTGGCTTGAGACGAGTTTCCCACGTCTTCCTTTGCCGGTAAGACAAAGGGACCAAAAGATACCAAAACTAGAACTCGGGTCTAAAGGTGACAGAAACTGACAAAAGGGGAGAATATGGTGAGAAATTCTTCCTGTGAGCTCTAGGAGTGACATTCAAGGAGTTTCAGTGGCTTGAGACGAGTTTCGCACGTCTTCCTTTGCAGGTAAGCAAAAGGGAATCAAAAGAGACCAAAACTGGAACTTGGGTCCAAAGGCACCAGAAAGTGGCAGAACGTGAGAATGTGGTGGCAAAGCCTTCCTTTGTGTCTTCGGACTGATATTCAAGGAGTTTCAGTGGCTTGAGATGAGTTTCGCACGTCTTCCTTTGCCGGTAAGCAAAAGGGAACCAAAAGAGACCAAAACTGGAACTTGGGTCCAAAGGCACCAGAAAGTGCCAGAACGTGAGAAGGTGGTGGGAAAGCCTTCCTTTGAGTCCTAGGCATGATATTCTAAGAGTTTTAGTGGCCTGAGACAATTTTCGCTAGTCTTCCTTTGCCGGTAAGCAAAAGGGACTTAAAGAGACCAAAACTAGAAGTTGGGTCCAAAGGTGCTAGAAAGTGACAGAAGGGGAGAAGGTGGTGAGAAATCCTTCCTTTGAGTTCTAGGAGTGATATTCAAGGAGTTTCAGTGGCTTGAGACGACTTTCGCACGTCTTCCTTTGCCGGTAAGCAAAAAGGAACCAAAAGAGACCAAAACTGGAACTTGGGTCCAAAGGCACCAGAAAGTGCCAGAACGTGAGAAGGTGGTGGGAAAGCCTTCCTTTGAGTCCTAGGCATGATATTCTAAGAGTTTTAGTGGCCTGAGACGATTTTCGCAAGTCTCCCTTTGCCAGTAAGCAAAAAGGGACCAAAAGAGACCAAAACTGGAACTTGGGTCCACAGCTGCCAGAAAGTGCCAGAAGGGGAGAAGGTGGGGAGAAATCCTTCCTTTGAGTTCTAGGAGTGATATTCAAGGAGTTTCAGTGGCTTGAAACGAGTTTCGCAAGTCTCCCTTTGCCAGTAAGCCAAAAGGGACCAAAAGAGACCAAAACTGGAACTTGGGTCCACAGCCGCCAAAAAGTGCCAGAACGTGAGAAGGTGGTGGGAAAGCCTTTCTTTGAGTTCTAGGAGTGATATTCAAGGAGTTTCAGTGGCTTGAGACGAGTTTCCCACGTCTTCCTTTGCCGGTAAGACAAAGGGACCAAAAGATACCAAAACTAGAACTCGGGTCTAAAGGTGACAGAAACTGACAAAAGGGGAGAATATGGTGAGAAATTCTTCCTGTGAGCTCTAGGAGTGACATTCAAGGAGTTTCAGTGGCTTGAGACGAGTTTCGCACGTCTTCCTTTGCAGGTAAGCAAAAGGGAATCAAAAGAGACCAAAACTGGAACTTGGGTCCAAAGGCACCAGAAAGTGGCAGAACGTGAGAATGTGGTGGCAAAGCCTTCCTTTGTGTCTTCGGACTGATATTCAAGGAGTTTCAGTGGCTTGAGATGAGTTTCGCACGTCTTCCTTTGCCGGTAAGCAAAAGGGAACCAAAAGAGACCAAAACTGGAACTTGGGTCCAAAGGCACCAGAAAGTGCCAGAACGTGAGAAGGTGGTGGGAAAGCCTTCCTTTGAGTCCTAGGCATGATATTCTAAGAGTTTTAGTGGCCTGAGACAATTTTCGCTAGTCTTCCTTTGCAAGTAAGCAAAATGGGACCAAAAGAGACATAACTGGAACTTGGGTCCAAAGCCGCCAGAAAGTGCCAGAAGGGGAGAAGGTGGTGAGAAATCCTTCCTTTGAGTTCTAGGAGTGATATTCAAGGAGTTTCAGTGGCTTGAGACGAGTTTCGCACGTCTTCCTTTGCCGGTAAGCAAAAGGGAACCAAAAGAGACCAAAACTGGAACTTGGGTCCAAAGGCACCAGAAAGTGCCAGAACGTGAGAAGGTGGTGGGAAAGCCTTCCTTTGAGTCCTAGGCATGATATTCTAAGAGTTTTAGTGGCCTGAGACGATTTTCGCAAGTCTCCCTTTGCCAGTAAGCCAAAAGGGACCAAAAGAGACCAAAACTGGAACTTGGGTCCACAGCCGCCAGAAAGTGCCAGAACGTGAGAAGGTGGTGGGAAAGCCTTCCTTTGAGTCCTAGGCATGATATTCTAAGAGTTTTAGTGGCCTGAGACGATTTTCGCAAGTCTCCCTTTGCCAGTAAGCAAAAAGGGACCAAAAGAGACCAAAACTAGAACTTGGGTCCACAGCCGCCAGAAAGTGCCAGAAGGGGAGAAGGTGGGGAGAAATCCTTCCTCTGAGTTCTAGGAGTGATATTCAAGGAGTTTCAGTGGCCTGAGACGATTTTCGCAAGTCTCCCTTTGCCAGTAAGCCAAAAGGGACCAAAAGAGACCAAAACTGGAACTTGGGTCCACAGCCGCCAAAAAGTGCCAGAACGTGAGAAGGTGGTGGGAAAGCCTTTCTTTGAGTCCTAGCCATGATATTCTAAGAGTTTTAGTGGCCTGAGACGATTTTCGCAAGTCTCCCTTTGCCAGTAAGCAAAAAGGGACCAAAAGAGACCAAAACTAGAACTTGGGTCCACAGCCGCCAGAAAGTGCCAGAAGGGGAGAAGGTGGGGAGAAATCCTTCCTTTGAGTTCTAGGAGTGATATTCAAGGAGTTTCAGTGGCTTGAGACGAGTTTCGCACGTCTTCCTTTGCCGGTAAGCAAAAGGGAACCAAAAGAGACCAAAACTGGAACTTGGGTCCAAAGGCACCAGAAAGTGCCAGAACGTGAGAAGGTGGTGGGAAAGCCTTCCTTTGAGTCCTAGGCATGATATTCTAAGAGTTTTAGTGGCCTGAGACGATTTT
Organism: Abrus pulchellus subsp. cantoniensis; assembly: GCA_024086825.1. Classification (NCBI taxonomy): domain Eukaryota; kingdom Viridiplantae; phylum Streptophyta; class Magnoliopsida; order Fabales; family Fabaceae; genus Abrus; species Abrus pulchellus. The sequence goes on along the minus strand of JAKRVW010000004.1, from coordinate 157,214 downwards.
CGCAAGTCTCCCTTTGCCAGTAAGCCAAAAGGGACCAAAAGAGACCAAAACTGGAACTTGGGTCCACAGCCGCCAGAAAGTGCCAGAACGTGAGAAGGTGGTGGGAAAGCCTTCCTTTGAGTCCTAGCCATGATATTCTATGAGTTTTAGTGGCCTGAGACAATTTTCGAAAGTCTCCCTTTGCCAGTATGCAAAAAGGGACCAAAAGAGACCAAAACTGGAACTTGGGTCCACAGCCGCCAGAAAGTGCCAGAAGGGGAGATGGTGGGGAGAAATCCTTCCTTTGAGTTCTAGGAGTGATATTCAAGGAGTTTCAGTGGCTTGAGACGAGTTTCGCACGTCTTCCTTTGCCGGTAAGCAAAAGGGACTTAAAGAGACGAAAACTAGAACTTGGGTCCAAAGGTGCTAGAAAGTTACAGAAGGGGAGAAAGTGGTGAGAAATCATTCCTTTGATTTCTAGGAGTGATATTCAAGAAGTTTCAGTGGCTTGAGACGACTTTCGCACGTCTTCCTTTGCCGGTAAGCAAAAGGGAACCAAAAGAGACCAAAACTGGAACTTAGGTTCAAAGGCACCAGAAAGTGGCAGAACGTGAGAATATGGAGGCAAAGCCTTCCTTTGTGTCTTCGGAGTGATATTCAAGGAGTTTCAGTGTCTTGAGACGAGTTTCGCACGTCTTCCTTTGCCGGTAAGCAAAAGGGAACCAAAAGAGACCAAAACTGGAACTTGGGTCCAAAGGCACCAGAAAGTGCCAGAACGTGAGAAGGTGGTGGGAAAGCCTTCCTATGAGTCCTAGGCGTGATATTCAAAGAGTTTTAGTGGCATGAGACGAGTTTCGCAAGTCTCCCTTTGCCAGTAAGCAAAAAAGGACCAAAAGAGACCAAAACTGGAACTTGGGTCCAAAGCCGCCAGAAAGTGCCAGAAGGGGAGGAGGTGGTGAGAAATCCTTCCTTTGAGTTCTAGGAGTGATATTCAAGGAGTTTCAGTGGCTTGAGACGAGTTTCGCACGCCTTCCTTTGCCGGTAAGCAAAAGGGACCAAAAGAGACCAAAACTAGAACTCGGGTCTAAAGGTGACAGAAACTGACAAAAGGGGAGAATATGGTGAGAAATCCTTCCTGTGAGCTCTAGGAGTGACATTCAAGGAGTTTCAGTGGCTTGAGACGAGTTTCGCACGTCTTCCTTTGCAGGTAAGCAAAAGGGAACCAAAAGAGACCAAAACTGGAACTTGGGTCCAAAGGCACCAGAAAGTGGCAGAACGTGAGAATGTGGTGGGAAAGCCTTCCTTTGAGTCCTAGGCATGATATTCTAAGAGTTTTAGTGGCCTGAGACGATTTTCGCCAGTCTTCCTTTGCAAGTAAGCAAAATGGGACCAAAAGAGACATAACTGGAACTTGGGTCCAAAGCCGCCAGAAAGTGCCAGAAGGGGAGAAGGTGGTGAGAAATCCTTCCTTTGAGTTCTAGGAGTGATATTCAAGGAGTTTCAGTGTCTTGAGACGAGTTTCGCACGTCTTCCTTTGCCGGTAAGCAAAAGGGAACCAAAAGAGACCAAAACTGGAACTTGGGTCCAAAGGCACCAGAAAGTGCCAGAACGTGAGAAGGTGGTGGGAAAGCCTTCCTATGAGTCCTAGGCGTGATATTCAAAGAGTTTTAGTGGCATGAGACGAGTTTCGCAAGTCTCCCTTTGCCAGTAAGCAAAAGGGAACCAAAAGAGACCAAAACTGGAACTTGGGTCCAAAGGCACCAGAAAGGGCCAGAACGTGAGAAGGTGGTGGCAAAGCCTTCCTTTGAGTCCTAGGCGTGATATTCAAAGAGTTTTAGTGGCCTGAGACGAGTTTCGCAAGTCTCCCTTTGCCGGTATGCAAAAGGGAACCAAAAGAGGCCAAAAATGGAACTTGGGTGCAAATGCACCAGAAAGTGCCAGAACGTGAGAAGGTGGTGGGAAAGCCTTCCTTTGAGTCCTAGGCGTGATATTCTAAGAGTTTTAGTGGCCTGAGATGATTTTCGCAAGTCTCCCTTTGCCAGTAAGCAAAAAGGGACCAAAAGAGACCAAAACTGGAACTTGGGTCCAAAGCCGCCAGAAAGTGCCAGAAGGGGAGAAGGTGGGGAGAAATCCTTCCTTTGAGTTCTAGGAGTGATATTCAAGGAGTTTCAGTGGCTTAAGACGAGTTTCGCACGTCTTCCTTTGCCGGGAAGCAAAAGCGACCAAAAGAGACCAAAACTAGAACTTGGGTCCAAAGGTTACAGAAACTGACAGAAGGGGAGAAGGTGGTGAGAAATCCTTCCTGTGAGCTCTACGAGTGATATTCAAGGAGTTTCAGTGGCTTGAGACGAGTTTCGCACGTCTTCCTTTGCAGGTAAGCAAAAGGGAACCAAAAGAGACCAAAACTGGAACTTGGGTCCAAAGGCACCAGAAAGTGCCAGAACGTGAGAAGGTGGTTGGAAAGCCTTCCTTTGAGTCATAGGCGTGATATTCAAAGAGTTTGAGTGGCCTGAGACAAGTTTCGCAAGTCTCCCTTTGCCAGTAAGCAAAAAGGGGCCAAAGGAGACCAAAACTAGAACTTGGGTCCAAAGGCGCCAGAAAATGCCAGAATGTGAGAAGGTTGTGGGAAAGCCTTCCTTTAAGTCGTAGGCGTGATATTCAAGGAGTTTTAGTGGCCTGAGACGAGTTTCGCAAGTCTTCCTTTGCAAGTAAGCAAAATGGGACCAAAAGAGACATAACTGGAACTTGGGTCCAAAGCCGCCAGAAAGTGCCAGAAGGGGAGAAGGTGGTGAGAAATCCTTCCTTTGAGTTCTAGGAGTGATATTCAAGGAGTTTCAGTGGCTTGAGACGAGTTTCCCACGTCTTCCTTTGCCGGTAAGCAAAAGGGAACCAAAAGAGACCAAAACTGGAACTTGGGTCCAAAGGCACCAGAAAGTGCCAGAACGTGAGAAGGTGGTGGGAAAGCCTTCCTTTGAGTCCTAGGCATGATATTCTAAGAGTTTTAGTGGCCTGAGACGATTTTCGCAAGTCTCCCTTTGCCAGTAAGCCAAAAGGGACCAAAAGAGACCAAAACTGGAACTTGGGTCCACAGCCGCCAAAAAGTGCCAGAACGTGAGAAGGTGGTGGTAAAGCCTTCCTTTGAGTCCTAGGCATGATATTCTAAGAGTTTTAGTGGCCTGAGACAATTTTCGCAAGTCTCCCTTTGCGAGTAAGCAAAAAGGGACCAAAAGAGACCAAAACTGGAACTTGGGTCCACAGCCGCCAGAAAGTGCCAGAAGGGGAGAAGGTGGGGAGAAATCCTTCCTTTGAGTTCTAGGAGTGATATTCAAGGAGTTTCAGTGGCTTGAGACGAGTTTCGCACGTCTTCCTTTGCCGGTAAGCAAAAGGGACTTAAAGAGACCAAAACTAGAACTTGGGTCCAAAGGTGCTAGAAAGTTACAGAAGGGGAGAAAGTGGTGAGAAATCATTCCTTTGATTTCTAGGAGTGATATTCAAGAAGTTTCAGTGGCTTGAGACGACTTTCGCACGTCTTCCTTTGCCGGTAAGCAAAAGGGAACCAAAAGAGACCAAAACTGGAACTTAGGTCCAAAGGCACCAGAAAGTGGCAAAACGTGAGAATGTGGAGGCAAAGCCTTCCTTTGTGTCTTCGGAGTGATATTCAAGGAGTTTCAGTGTCTTGAGACGAGTTTCGCACGTCTTCCTTTGCCGGTAAGCAAAAGGGAACCAAAAGAGACCAAAACTGGAACTTGGGTCCAAAGGCACCAGAAAGTGCCAGAAGGTGGTGGGAAAGCCTTCCTTTGCGTCCTAGGCATCATATTCAAAGTGTTTTAGTGGCCTGAGACGAGTTTCGCAAGTCTCCCTTTGCCAGTAAGCAAAAAAGGACCAAAAGAGACCAAAACTGGAACTTGGGTCCAAAGGTGCTAGAAAGTGAAAAGGGGAGAAGGTGGTGAGAAATCCTTCCTTTGAGTTCTAGGCGTGATATTCAAAGAGTTTTAGTGGCCTATGACGAGTTTCGCAAGTCTCCCTTTGCCAGTAAGCAAAAAAGGACCAAAAGAGACCAAAACTAGAACTTGGGTCCAAAGGTGCTAGAAAGTGAAAAGGGGAGAAGGTGGTGAGAAATCCTTCCTTTGAGTTCTAGGAGTGATATTCAAGGAGTTTCAGTGGCTTGAGACAACTTTCGCACGTCTTCCTTTGCCGGTAAGCAAAAGGGAACCAAAAGAGACCAAAACTGGAACTTAGGTCTAAAGGCACCAGAAAGTGGCAGAACGTGAGAAGGTGGTGGCAAAGCCTTCCTTTGAGTCCTAGGCGTGATATTCAAAGAGTTTTAGTGGCCTGAGACGAGTTTTGCAAGTCTCCCTTTGCCAGTAAGCAAAAAAGGACCAACAGAGACCAAAACTGGAACTTGGGTCCAAAGCCGCCAGAAAGTGCCAGAACGTGAGAAGGTGGTGGGAAAGCCTTCCTTTGAGTCCTAGCCATGATATTCTAAGAGTTTTAGTGGCCTGAGACGAGTTTCGAAAGTCTCCCTTTGCCGGTATGCAAAAGGGAACCAAACGAGACCAAAACTGGAACTTGGGTCCAAATGCACCAGAAAGTGCCAGAACGTGAGAAGGTGGTGGGAAAGCCTTCCTTTGAGTCCTAGGCATGATATTCTAAGAGTTTTAGTGGCCTGAGACGATTTTCACAAGTCTCCCTTTGCCAGTAAGCAAAAAGGGACCAAAAGAGACCAAAACTGGAACTTGGGTCCACAGCCGCCAGAAAGTGCCAGAAGGGGAGAAGGTGGGGAGAAATCCTTCCCTTGAGTTCTAGGAGTGATATTCAAGGAGTTTCAGTGGCTTGAGACGAGTTTCGCACGTCTTCCTTTGCCGGTAAGCAAAAGGGACTTAAAGAGACCAAAACTAGAACTTGGGTCCAAAGGTGCTAGAAAGTGACAGAAGGGGAGAAGGTGGTGAGAAATCCTTCCATTGAGTTCTAGGAGTGATATTCAAGGAGTTTCAGTGGCTTGAGACGAGTTTCGCACGTCTTCCTTTGCCGGTAAGCAAAAGGGAACCAAAAGAGACCAAAACTGGAACTTAGGTCCAAAGGCACCAGAAAGTGGCAGAACGTGAGAATGTGGAGGCAAAGCCTTCCTTTGTGTCTTCGGAGTGATATTCAAGGAGTTTCAGTGGCTTGAGACGAGTTTCGCACGTCTTCCTTTGCCGGTAAGCAAAAGGGAACCAAAAGAGACCAAAACTGGAACTTGGGTCCAAAGGCACCAGAAAGTGCCAGAACGTGAGAAGGTGGTGGGAAAGCCTTCCTTTGAGTCCTAGGCGTGATATTCAAAGAGTTTTAGTGGCCTGAGATGAGTTTCGCAAGTCTCCCTTTGCCAGTAAGCAAAAACGAACCAAAAGAGACCAAAACTGGAACTTGGGTCCAAAGCCGCCAGAAAGTGCCAGAAGGGGAGAAGGTGGTGAGAAATCCTTCCTTTGAGTTCTAGGAGTGATATTCAAGGAGTTTCAGTGGCTTGAGACGAGTTTCGCACGTTTTCCTTTGCCGGTAAGCAAAAGGGAACCAAAAGAGACCAAAACTGGAACTTGGGTCCAAAGGCACCAGAAAGGGCCAGAACGTGAGAAGGTGGTGGCAAAGCCTTCCTTTGAGTCCAAGGCGTGATATTCAAAGAGTTTTAGTGGCGTGAAACGAGTTTCGCAAGTCTCTCTTTGCCGGTATGCAAAAGGGAACCAAAAGAGGCCAAAAATGGAACTTGGGTCCAAAGGTGCTAGAAAGTGACAGAATGGGAGAAGGTGGTGAGAAATCCTTCCATTGAGTTCTAGGAGTGATATTCAAGGAGTTTCAGTGGCTTGAGACGAGTTTCGCACGTCTTCCTTTGCCGGTAAGCAAAAGGGAACCAAAAGAGACCAAAACTGGAACTTAGGTCCAAAGGCACCAGAAAGTGGCAGAACGTGAGAATGTGGTGGCAAAGCCTTCCTTTGTGTCTTCGGAGTGATATTCAAGGAGTTTCAGTGGCTTGAGACGAGTTTCGCACGTCTTCCTTTGCCGGTAAGCAAAAGGGAACCAAAAGAGACCAAAACTGGAACTTGGGTCCAAAGGCACCAGAAAGTGCCAGAACGTGAGAAGGTGGTGGGAAAGCCTTCCTTTGAGTCCTAGGCGTGATATTCAAAGAGTTTTAGTGGCCTGAGACGAGTTTCGCACGTCTTCCTTTGCCGGTAAGCAAAAGGGAACCAAAAGAGACCAAAACTGGAACTTGGGTCCAAAGGCACCAGAAAGTGCCAGAATGTGAGAAGGTGGTGGGAAAGCCTTTTTTTGAGTCCTAGGCATGATATTCAAAGAGTTTTAGTGGCCTGAGACGAGTTTCGCAGGTCTCCCTTTGCCAGTAAGCAAAAAGGGGCCAAAGGAGACCAAAACTAGAACTTGGGTCCAAAGGCGCCAGAAAATGCCAGAATGTGAGAAGGTTGTGGGAAAGCCTTCCTTTAAGTCGTAGGCGTGATATTCAAGGAGTTTTAGTGGCCTGAGACGAGTTTCGCAAGTCTTCCTTTGCAAGTAAGCAAAAAGGGACCAAAAGAGACATAACTGGAACTTGGGTCCAAAGCCGCCAGAAAGTGCCAGAAGGGGAGAAGGTGGGGAGAAATCCTTCCTTTGAGTTCTAGGAGTGATATTCAAGGAGTTTCAGTGGCTTGAGACGACTTTCGCACGTCTTCCTTTATCGGTAAGCAAAAGGGAACCAAAAGAGACCAAAACTGGAACTTAGGTCCAAAGGCACCAGAAAGTGGCAGAACCTGAGAATGTGGTGGCAAAGCCTTCCTTTGTGTCTTCGGAGTGATATTCAAGGAGTTTCAGTGGCTTGAGACGAGTTTCGCACGTCTTGATGGAGACCATATTTTGGAGGGAGCTAACAGTCTAGGCAATTTGGAGGAGCATGGCAATGATTCAAAGGCTCTTGAAGGCATTGGAGGTCCTATGACAAGGGCAAGAGCAAGAAAAGCGAAGGAGGTGTTGCATCAACTCATGGTCAAGCATTTTGGAGAGAAGGAGCCACCTTTACAAGTGCAGCCCAAGTTTGTGTCATATTCATGCTTAGAAGGATAACAAGACAATTTGTTTTGTTTACATTGACAAGAACAAGAGGAGGGCTCAAGTGGTCAAGAGCGTAAGGTTAAAGGAGAGTTAGGAGTTAAAGGTCATGGGTTCAAGTCCTAGCTTTGCACATTTGGAGGCTACTTGTATCATTTTATTTTAATTATCGTATTGGTCTTATACTGACCAGATTTTAGCAAGGATTTAAGAGTTTATTTAAATTGCACAAGTTGAAATTTTAATATAGAAAATTAGGTGACATGGCAATGTGAGCCAACTGCTTATGATGGGTAAATCAAATCAGCCTAGGTTAGATAAAAGGGGGCTGAACATGAAAATGTAAAACAATCAGTTTTGGAGTGAATAAAAAAAACTTCCTTTTTTTTCTCTAAGTGTGAAGCTTGAGAACCTAGAGAGTGATTCTCTATTCCTTGAGTGATTCAAGGGCTGTTTCTTGTTATTTTTCTAAGGTAAGTTGTTAATTGAATTCCTTTGTGTGTGATGCCATGGAATTCTTTTAATTTCCTTTAATTTTCGTATCTATTCTTTGCTGATTTCGTTTTCCCCAATCTCCTTAACCCTAAATCAATAATCTTGATTGAGTTGCCTTTCTGGGATTTTTCTTTCCAATTTCGTTTTCCTTTTTTTTGGGTCTCCAAATTTCGTTTGTGTTTGTTTGCTGTTGTTTGCCTCTGTTTCTTCTTTCTTCTTCCTGTGAACAATTCAGAACAAGGTCCAGCCCTCAAAGATCCTATCCCATTTGGGAATACATCACGTCTTCCTTTGCCAGTAAGCAAAAGGGAACCAAAAGAGACCAAAACTGGAACTTGGGTCCAAAGGCACCAGAAAGTGCCAGAATGTGAGAAGGTGATGGGAAAGCCTTTTTTTGAGTCCTAGGCATGATATTCAAAGAGTTTTAGTGGCCAAAAAGGGGCCAAAGGAGACCAAAACTAGAACTTGGGTCCACAGCCGCCAGAAAGTGCCAGAAGGGGAGAAGGTGGGGAGAAATCCTTCCTTTGAGTTCTAGGAGTGATATTCAAGGAGTTTCAGTGGCTTGAGAAGAGTTTCGCACGTCTTCCTTTGCCGGTAAGCAAAAGGGACCAAAAGAGACCAAAACTAGAACTCGGGTCCAAAGGTGACAGAAACTGACAGAAGGGGAGAAGGTGGTGAGAAATCCTTCCTGTGAGCTCTAGGAGTGATATTCAAGGAGTTTCAGTGGCTTGAGACGAGTTTCGCACGTCTTCCTTTGCCGGTAAGCAAAAGGGAACCAAAAGAGACCAAAACTGGAACTTGGGTCCAAAGGCACCAAAAAGGGCCAGAACGTGAGAAGGTGGTGGCAAAGCCTTCCCTTGAGTCCTAGGCATGATATTCTAAGAGTTTTAGTGGCCTGAGACGAGTTTCGCAAGTCTCCCTTTGCCGGTATGCAAAAGGGAACCAAAAGAGACCAAAACTGGAACTTGGGTCCAAATGCACCAGAAAGTGCCAGAACGTGAGAAGGTGGTGGGAAAGCCTTCCTTTGAGTCCTAGGCATGATATTCTAAGAGTTTTAGTGGCCTGAGACGATTTTCGCAAGTCTCCCTTTGCCAGTAAGCAAAAAGGGACCAAAAGAGACCAAAACTGGAACTTGGGTCCACAGCCGCCAGAAAGTGCCAGAAGGGGAGAAGGTGGGGAGAAATCCTTCCTTTGAGTTCTAGGAGTGATATTCAAGGAGTTTCAGTGGCTTGAGACGAGTTTCGCACGTCTTCCTTTGCCGGTAAGCAAAAGGGACCAAAAGAGACCAAAACTAGAACTCGGGTCCAAAGGTGACAGAAACTGACAGAAGGGGAGAAGGTGGTGAGAAATCCTTCCTGTGAGCTCTAGGAGTGATATTCAAGGAGTTTTAGTGGCTTGAGACGAGTTTCGCACGTCTTCCTTTGCAGGTATGCAAAAGGGAACCAAAAGAGACCAAAACTGGAACTTGGGTCCAAAGGCACCAGAAAGTGCCAGATCGTGAGAAGGTGGTGGGAAAGCCTTCCTTTGAGTCCTAGGCGTGATATTCAAAGAGTTTTAGTGGCCTGAGACGAGTTTCGCAAGTCTCCCTTTGCCGGTATGCAAAAGGGAACCAAAAGAGACCAAAACTGGAACTTGGGTCTCTCACTGAGAAGGTGGTGGGAAAGCCTTCCTTTGAGTCCTAGGCATGATATTCTAAGAGTTTTAGTGGCCTGAGACGATTTTCGCAAGTCTCCCTTTGCCAGTAAGCAAAAAGGGACCAAAAGAGACCAAAACTGGAACTTGGGTCCACAGCCGCCAGAAAGTGCCAGAAGGGGAGAAGGTGGGGAGAAATCCTTCCTTTGAGTTCTAGGAGTGATATTCAAGGAGTTTCAGTGGCTTGAGACGAGTTTCGCACGTCTTCCTTTGCCGGTGAGCAAAAGGGACTTAAAGAGACCAAAACTAGAACTTGGGTCCAAAGGTGCTAGAAAGTGACAGAAGGGGAGAAGGTGGTGAGAAATCCTTCCTTTGAGTTCTAGGAGTGATATTCAAGGAGTTTCAGTGGCTTGAGACGACTTTCACACGTCTTCCTTTGCCGGTAAGCAAAAGGGAACCAAAAGAGACCAAAACTGGAACTTAGGTCCAAAGGCACCAGAAAGTGGCAGAACGTGAGAAGGTGGTGGGAAAGCCTTCCTTTGTGTCCTAGGCATGATATTCTAAGAGTTTTAGTGGCCTGAGTCGATTTTCGCAAGTCTCCCTTTGCCAGTAAGCAAAAAGGGACCAAAAGAGACCAAAACTGGAACTTGGGTCCACAGCCGCCAGAATGTGCCAGAAGGGGAGAAGGTGGTGAGAAATCCTTCCTTTGAGTTCTAGGAGTGATATTCAAGGAGTTTCAGTGGCTTGAGACGAGTTTCGCACGTCTTCCTTTGCCGGTAAGCAAAAGAGACTTAAAGAGACCAAAACTAGAACTTGGGTCCAAAGGTGCTAGAAAGTGACAGAAGGGGAGAAGGTGGTGAGAAATCCTTCCTGTGAGCTCTAGGAGTGATATCCAAGGAATTTCAGTGGCTTGAGACGAGTTTCGCACGTCTTCCTTTGCAGGTAAGCAAAAGGGAACCAAAAGAGACCAAAACTGGAACTTGGGTCCAAAGGCACCAGAAAGTGCCAGAACGTGAGAAGGTGGTGGCAAAGCCTTCCTTTGAGTCCTAGGCGTGATATTCAAAGAGTTTTAGTGGCCTGAGACGAGTTTTGCAATTCTCCCTTTGCCGGTATGCAAAAGGGAACCAAAAGAGACCAAAACTGGAACTTGGGTCCAAATGCACCAGAAAGTGGCAGAACCTGAGAATGTGGTGGCAAAGCCTTCCTTTGTGTCTTCGGAGTGATATTCAAGGAGTTTCAGTGGCTTGAGACGAGTTTCGCACGTCTTCCTTTGCCGGTAAGCAAAAGGGAACCAAAAGAGACCAAAACTGGAACTTGGGTCCAAAGGCACCAGAAAGTGCCAGAATGTGAGAAGGTGGTGGGAAAGCCTTTTTTTGAGTCCTAGGCATGATATTCAAAGAGTTTTAGTGGCCTGAGACGAGTTTCGCAGGTCTCCCTTTGCCAGTAAGCAAAAAGGGGCCAAAGGAGACCAAAACTAGAACTTGGGTCCAAAGGCGCCAGAAAATGCCAGAATGTGAGAAGGTTGTGGGAAAGCCTTCCTTTAAGTCGTAGGCGTGATATTCAAGGAGTTTTAGTGGCCTGAGACGAGTTTTGCAAGTCTTCCTTTGCAAGTAAGCAAAAAGGGACCAAAAGAGACATAACTGGAACTTGGGTCCATAGCCGTCAGAAAGTTCCAGAAGGGGAGAAGGTGGTGAGAAATCCTTCCTTTGAGTTCTAGGAGTGATATTCAAGGAGTTTCAGTGGCTTGAGACGAGTTTCGCACGTCTTCCTTTGCCGGTAAGCAAAAGGGAACCAAAAGAGACCAAAACTGGAACTTGGGTCCAAAGGCACCAGCAAGTGCCAGAATGTGAGAAGGTGGTGGGAAAGCCTTTTTTTGAGTCCTAGGCATGATATTCAAAGAGTTTTAGTGGCCTGAGACGAGTTTCGCACGTCTTCCTTTCCCGGTAAGAAAAAGGGAACCGAAAGAGACCAAAACTGGAGCTTGGGTCCAAAGGCACCAGAAAGTGCCAGAATGTGAGAAGGTGGTGGGAAAGCCTTTTTTTGAGTCCTAGGCATGATATTCAAAGAGTTTTAGTGGCCTGAGACGAGTTTCGCAAGTCTCCCTTTGCCAGTAAGCAAAAAGGGGCCAAAGGAGACCAAAACTAGAACTTGGGTCCAAAGGCGCCAGAAAATGCCAGAATGTGAGAAGGTTGTGGGAAAGCCTTCCTTTAAGTCGTAGGCGTGATATTCAAGGAGTTTTAGTGGCCTGAGACGAGTTTCGCAAGTCTTCCTTTGCAAGTAAGCAAAAAGGGACCAAAAGAGACATAACTGGAACTTGGGTCCATAGCCGTCAGAAAGTTCCAGAAGGGGAGAAGGTGGTGAGAAATCCTTCCTTTGAGTTCTAGGAGTGATATTCAAGGAGTTTCAGTGGCTTGAGACGAGTTTCGCACGTCTTCCTTTGCCGGTAAGCAAAAGGGAACCAAAAGAGACCAAAACTGGAACTTGGGTCCAAAGGCACCAGAAAGTGCCAGAATGTGAGAAGGTGGTGGGAAAGCCTTTTTTTGAGTCCTAGGCATGATATTCAAAGAGTTTTAGTGGCCTGAGACGAGTTTCGCACGTCTTCCTTTCCCGGTAAGAAAAAGGGAACCGAAAGAGACCAAAACTGGAACTTGGGTCCAAAGGCACCAGAAAGTGCCAGAACGTCAGAATGTGGTGGGAAAGCCTTCCTTTGTGTCTTCGGAGTGAGATTCAAGGAGTTTCAGTGGCTTGAGACGAGTTTCGCACGTCTTCCTTTGCCGGTAAGCAAAAGGGAACCAAAAGAGACCAAAACTGGAACTTGGGTCCAAAGGCACCAGAAAGTGCCAGAATGTGAGAAGGTGGTGGGAAAGCCTTTTTTTGAGTCCTAGGCATGATATTCAAAGAGTTTTAGTGGCCTGAGACGAGTTTCGCAAGTCTCCCTTTGCCAGTAAGCAAAAAGGGGCCAAAGGAGACCAAAACTAGAACTTGGGTCCAAAGGCGCCAGAAAATGCCAGAATGTGAGAAGGTTGTGGGAAAGCCTTCCTTTAAGTCGTAGGCATGATATTCAAGGAGTTTTAGTCGCCTGAGACGAGTTTCGCAAGTCTTCCTTTGCAAGTAAGCAAAAAGGGACCAAAAGAGACATAACTGGAACTTGGGTCCACAGCCGCCAGAAAGTGCCAGAAGGGGAGAAGGTGGGGAGAAATCCTTCCTTTGAGTTCTAGGATTGATATTCAAGGAGTTTCAGTGGCTTGAAACGACTTTTGCACGTCTTCCTTTGCTGGTAAGCAAAAGGGAACCAAAAGAGACCAAAGCGGAACTTAGGTCCAAAGGCACCAGAAAGTGGCAGAACCTGAGAATGTGGTGGCAAAGCCTTCCTTTGTGTCTTCGGAGTGATATTCAAGGAGTTTCAGTGGCTTGAGACGAGTTTCGCACGTCTTCCTTTGCCAGTAAGCAAAAGGGAACCAAAAGAGACCAAAACTGGAACTTGGGTCCAAAGGCACCAGAAAGTGCCAGAATGTGAGAAGGTTGTTGGAAAGCCTTCCTTTAAGTCGTAGGCATGATATTCAAGGAGTTTTAGTGGCCTGAGACGAGTTTCGCAAGTCTCCCTTTGCCAGTAAGCAAAAAGGGGCCAAAGGAGACCAAAACTAGAACTTGGGTCCACAGCCGCCAGAAAGTGCCAGAAGGGGAGAAGGTGGGGAGAAATCCTTCCTTTGAGTTCTAGGAGTGATATTCAAGGAGTTTCAGTGGCTTGAGACGAGTTTCGCACGTCTTCCTTTGCCGGTAAGCAAAAGGGACCAAAGGAGACCAAAACTAGAACTCGGGTCTAAAGGTGACAGAAACTGACAGAAGGGGAGAAGGTGGTGAGAAATCCTTCCTGTGAGCTCTAGGAGTGATATTCAAGGAGTTTTAGTGGCTTGAGACGAGTTTCGCACGTCTTCCTTTGCAGGTAAGCAAAAGGAAACCAAAAGAGACCAAAACTGGAACTTGGGTCCAAAGGCACCAGAAAGTGCCAGATCGTGAGAAGGTGGTGGGAAAGCCTTCCTTTGAGTCCTAGGCGTGATATTCAAAGAGTTTTAGTGTCCTGAGACGAGTTTCGCAAGTCTCCCTTAGGTATGCAAAAGGGAACCAAAAGAGACCAAAGTGGAACTTGGGTCCAAATGCACCAGAAAGTGCCAGAACGTGAGAAGGTGGTGGGAAAGCCTTCCTTTGATTCCTAGGCATGATATTCTAAGAGTTTTAGTGGCTTGAGACGATTTTCGCAAGTCTCCCTTTGCCAGTAAGCAAAAAGGGACCAAAAGAAACCAAAACTGGAACTTGGGTCCACAGCAGCCAGAAAGTGCCAGAAGGGGAGAAGGTGGGGAGAAATCGTTCCTTTGAGTTCTAGGAGTGATATTCAAGGAGTTTCAGTGGCTTGAGACGAGTTTCGCACGTCTTCCTTTGCCGGTAAGCAAAAGGGACCAAAAGAGACCAAAACTAGAACTTGGGTCCAAAGGTGACGAAAGCGACGAGAAGGGGAGAAGGTGGTGAGAAATCCTTCCTGTGAGATCTAGGAGTTATATTCAAGTAGTTTTAGTGGCTTGAGACGAGTTTCGCACATCTTCCTTTGAAGGTATGCAAAAGTGAACCAAAAGAGACCAAAACTGGAACTTGGGTACAAAGGCACCGAAAGTGCCGATCGTGAGAAGGTGGTGGGAAAGCCTTCCTTTGAGTCCTAGGCGTGATATTCAAAGAGTTTTAGTGGCCCGAGACGAGTTTCGCAAGTCTCCCTTTGCCGGTATGCAAAAGGGAACCAAAAGAGACCAAAACTGGAACTTGGGTCCAAATGCACCAGAAAGTGCCAGAACGTGAGAAGGTGGTGGGAAAGCCTTCCTTTGAGTCCTAGGCATGATATTCTAAGAGTTTTAGTGGCCTGAGACGATTTTCGCAAGTCTCCCTTTGCCAGTAAGCAAAAAGGGACCAAAAGAGACCAAAACTGGAACTTGGGTCCAAAGGCGCGAGAAAGTGCCGTAAGGGGAGAAGGTGGGGAGAAATCCTTCCTTTGAGTTCTAGGAGTGATATTCAAGGAGTTTCAGTGGCTTGAGACGAGTTTCGCACGTCTTCCTTTGCCGGTGAGCAAAAGGGACTTAAAGAGACCAAAACTAGAACTTGGGTCCAAAGGTGCTAGAAAGTGACAGAAGGGGAGAAGGTGGTGAGAAATCCTTCCTTTGAGTTCTAGGAGTGATATTCAAGGAGTTTCAGTGGCTTGAGACGACTTTCACACGTCTTCCTTTGCCGGTAAGCAAAAGGGAACCAAAAGAGACCAAAGCGGAACTTAGGTCCAAAGGCACCGAAAGTGGCAGAACGTGAGAAGGTGGTGGGAAAGCCTTCCTTTGTGTCCTAGGCATGATATTCTAAGAGTTTTAGTGGCCCGAGTCGATTTTCGCAAGTCTCCCTTTGCCGGTAAGCAAAAAGGGACCAAAAGAGACCAAAACGGAACTTGGGTCCAAAGGCGAGAATGTGCCAGAAGGGGAGAAGGTGGTGAGAAATCCTTCCTTTGAGTTCTAGGAGTGATATTCAAGGAGTTTCAGTGGCTTGAGACGAGTTTCGCACGTCTTCCTTTGCCGGTAAGCAAAAGAGACTTAAAGAGACCAAAACTAGAACTTGGGTCCAAAGGTGCTAGAAAGTGACGAAGGGGAGAAGGTGGTGAGAAATCCTTCCTGTGAGCTCTAGGAGTGATATCCAAGGAATTTCAGTGGCTTGAGACGAGTTTCGCACGTCTTCCTTTGCGAGTAAGCAAAAGGGATCCAAAAGAGACCAAAACTGAACTTGGGTCCAAAGGCACCAGAAAGTGCCAGAACGTGAGAAGGTGGTGGCAAAGCCTTCCTTTGAGTCCTAGGCGTGATATTCAAAGAGTTTTAGTGGCCTGAGACGAGTTTTGCAATTCTCCCTTTGCCGGTATGCAAAAGGGAACCAAAAGAGACCAAAACTGGAACTTGGGTCCAAATGCACCAGAAAGTGGCAGAACCTGAGAATGTGGTGGCAAAGCCTTCCTTTGTGTCTTCGGAGTGATATTCAAGGAGTTTCAGTGGCTTGAGACGAGTTTCGCACGTCTTCCTTTGCAGGTAAGCAAAAGGGAACCAAAAGAGACCAAAACTGGAACTTGGGTCCAAAGGCACCAGAAAGTGCCAGAACGTGAGAAGGTGGTGGGAAAGCCTTTTTTTGAGTCCTAGGCATGATATTCAAAGAGTTTTAGTGGCCTGAGACGAGTTTCGCACGTCTTCCTTTCCCGGTAAGAAAAAGGGAACCGAAAGAGACCAAAACTGGAACTTGGGTCCAAAGGCACCAGAAAGTGCCAGAACGTCAGAATGTGGTGGGAAAGCCTTCCTTTGTGTCTTCGGAGTGAGATTCAAGGAGTTTCAGTGGCTTGAGACGAGTTTCGCACGTCTTCCTTTGCCGGTAAGCAAAAGGGAACCAAAAGAGACCAAAACTGGAACTTGGGTCCAAAGGCACCAGAAAGTGCCATAATGTGAGAAGGTGGTGGGAAAGCCTTTTTTTGAGTCCTAGGCATGATATTCAAAGAGTTTTAGTGGCCTGAGACGAGTTTCGCAGGTCTCCCTTTGCCAGTAAGCAAAAAGGGGCCAAAGGAGACCAAAACTAGAACTTGGGTCCAAAGGCGCCAGAAAATGCCAGAATGTGAGAAGGTTGTGGGAAAGCCTTCCTTTAAGTCGTAGGCATGATATTCAAGGAGTTTTAGTCGCCTGAGACGAGTTTCGCAAGTCTTCCTTTGCAAGTAAGCAAAAAGGGACCAAAAGAGACATAACTGGAACTTGGGTCCACAGCCGCCAGAAAGTGCCAGAAGGGGAGAAGGTGGGGAGAAATCCTTCCTTTGAGTTCTAGGATTGATATTCAAGGAGTTTCAGTGGCTTGAAACGACTTTTGCACGTCTTCCTTTGCTGGTAAGCAAAAGGGAACCAAAAGAGACCAAAACTGGAACTTAGGTCCAAAGGCACCAGAAAGTGGCAGAACCTGAGAATGTGGTGGCAAAGCCTTCCTTTGTGTCTTCGGAGTGATATTCAAGGAGTTTCAGTGGCTTGAGACGAGTTTCGCACGTCTTCCTTTGCCAGTAAGCAAAAGGGAACCAAAAGAGACCAAAACTGGAACTTGGGTCCAAAGGCACCAGAAAGTGCCAGAATGTGAGAAGGTTGTTGGAAAGCCTTCCTTTAAGTCGTAGGCATGATATTCAAGGAGTTTTAGTGGCCTGAGACGAGTTTCGCAAGTCTCCCTTTGCCAGTAAGCAAAAAGGGGCCAAAGGAGACCAAAACTAGAACTTGGGTCCACAGCCGCCAGAAAGTGCCAGAAGGGGAGAAGGTGGGGAGAAATCCTTCCTTTGAGTTCTAGGAGTGATATTCAAGGAGTTTCAGTGGCTTGAGACGAGTTTCGCACGTCTTCCTTTGCCGGTAAGCAAAAGGGACCAAAGGAGACCAAAACTAGAACTCGGGTCTAAAGGTGACAGAAACTGACAGAAGGGGAGAAGGTGGTGAGAAATCCTTCCTGTGAGCTCTAGGAGTGATATTCAAGGAGTTTTAGTGGCTTGAGACGAGTTTCGCACGTCTTCCTTTGCAGGTAAGCAAAAGGGAACCAAAAGAGACCAAAACTGGAACTTGGGTCCAAAGGCACCAGAAAGTGCCAGATCGTGAGAAGGTGGTGGGAAAGCCTTCCTTTGAGTCCTAGGCGTGATATTCAAAGAGTTTTAGTGTCCTGAGACGAGTTTCGCAAGTCTCCCTTTGCCGGTATGCAAAAGGGAACCAAAAGAGACCAAAACTGGAACTTGGGTCCACAGCCGCCAGAATGTGCCAGAAGGGGAGAAGGTGGTGAGAAATCCTTCCTTTGAGTTCTAGGAGTGATATTCAAGGAGTTTCAGTGGCTTGAGACGAGTTTCGCACGTCTTCCTTTGCCGGTAAGCAAAAGAGACTTAAAGAGACCAAAACTAGAACTTGGGTCCAAAGGTGCTAGAAAGTGACAGAAGGGGAGAAGGTGGTGAGAAATCCTTCCTGTGAGCTCTAGGAGTGATATCCAAGGAGTTTCAGTGGCTTGAGACGAGTTTCGCACGTCTTCCTTTGCAGGTAAGCAAAAGGGAACCAAAAGAGACCAAAACTGGAACTTGGGTCCAAAGGCACCAGAAAGTGCCAGAACGTGAGAAGGTGGTGGCAAAGCCTTCCTTTGAGTCCTAGGCGTGATATTCAAAGAGTTTTAGTGGCCTGAGACGAGTTTCGCAATTCTCCCTTTGCCGGTATGCAAAAGGGAACCAAAAGAGACCAAAACTGGAACTTGGGTCCAAATGCACCAGAAAGTGGCAGAACCTGAGAATGTGGTGGCAAAGCCTTCCTTTGTGTCTTCGGAGTGATATTCAAGGAGTTTCAGTGGCTTGAGACGAGTTTCGCACGTCTTCCTTTGCCGGTAAGCAAAAGGGAACCAAAAGAGACCAAAACTGGAACTTGGGTCCAAAGGCACCAGAAAGTGCCAGAATGTGAGAAGGTGGTGGGAAAGCCTTTTTTTGAGTCCTAGGCATGATATTCAAAGAGTTTTAGTGGCCTGAGACGAGTTTCGCAGGTCTCCCTTTGCCAGTAAGCAAAAAGGGGCCAAAGGAGACCAAAACTAGAACTTGGGTCCAAAGGCGCCAGAAAATGCCAGAATGTGAGAAGGTTGTGGGAAAGCCTTCCTTTAAGTCGTAGGCGTGATATTCAAGGAGTTTTAGTGGCCTGAGACGAGTTTCGCAAGTCTTCCTTTGCAAGTAAGCAAAAAGGGACCAAAAGAGACATAACTGGAACTTGGGTCCATAGCCGTCAGAAAGTTCCAGAAGGGGAGAAGGTGGTGAGAAATCCTTCCTTTGAGTTCTAGGAGTGATATTCAAGGAGTTTCGGTGGCTTGAGACGAGTTTCGCACGTCTTCCTTTGCCGGTAAGCAAAAGGGAACCAAAAGAGACCAAAACTGGAACTTGGGTCCAAAGGCACCAGAAAGTGCCAGAATGTGAGAAGGTGGTGGGAAAGCCTTTTTTTGAGTCCTAGGCATGATATTCAAAGAGTTTTAGTGGCCTGAGACGAGTTTCGCACGTCTTCCTTTCCCGGTAAGAAAAAGGGAACCGAAAGAGACCAAAACTGGAACTTGGGTCCAAAGGCACCAGAAAGTGCCAGAACGTGAGAATGTGGTGGGAAAGCCTTCCTTTGTGTCTTCGGAGTGGGATTCAAGGAGTTTCAGTGGCTTGAGACGAGTTTCGCACGTCTTCCTTTGCTGGTAAGCAAAAGGGAACCAAAAGAGACCAAAACTGGAACTTGGGTCCAAAGGCACCAGAAAGTGCCATAATGTGAGAAGGTGGTGGGAAAGCCTTTTTTTGAGTCCTAGGCATGATATTCAAAGAGTTTTAGTGGCCTGAGACGAGTTTCGCAGGTCTCCCTTTGCCAGTAAGCAAAAAGGGGCCAAAGGAGACCAAAACTAGAACTTGGGTCCAAAGGCGCCAGAAAATGCCAGAATGTGAGAAGGTTGTGGGAAAGCCTTCCTTTAAGTCGTAGGCATGATATTCAAGGAGTTTTAGTCGCCTGAGACGAGTTTCGCAAGTCTTCCTTTGCAAGTAAGCAAAAAGGGACCAAAAGAGACATAACTGGAACTTGGGTCCACAGCCGCCAGAAAGTGCCAGAAGGGGAGAAGGTGGGGAGAAATCCTTCCTTTGAGTTCTAGGATTGATATTCAAGGAGTTTCAGTGGCTTGAAACGACTTTCGCACGTCTTCCTTTGCTGGTAAGCAAAAGGGAACCAAAAGAGACCAAAACTGGAACTTGGGTCCAAAGGCACCAGAAAGTGCCAGAATGTGAGAAGGTGGTGGGAAAGCCTTTTTTTGAGTCCTAGGCATGATATTCAAAGAGTTTTAGTGGCCTGAGACGAGTTTCGCACGTCTTCCTTTGCAAGTAAGCAAAAAGGGACCAAAAGAGACATAACTGGAACTTGGGTCCACAGCCGCCAGAAAGTGCCAGAAGGGGAGAAGGTGGGGAGAAATCCTTCCTTTGAGTTCTAGGATTGATATTCAAGTAGTTTCAGTGGCTTGAAACGACTTTCGCACGTCTTCCTTTGCTGGTAAGCAAAAGGGAACCAAAAGAGACCAAAACTGGAACTTAGGTCCAAAGGCACCAGAAAGTGGCAGAACCTGAGAATGTGGTGGCAAAGCCTTCCTTTGTGTCTTCGGAGTGATATTCAAGGAGTTTCAGTGGCTTGAGACGAGTTTCGCACGTCTTCCTTTGCCGGTGAGCAAAAGGGACTTAAAGAGACCAAAACTAGAACTTGGGTCCAAAGGTGCTAGAAAGTGACAGAAGGGGAGAAGGTGGTGAGAAATCCTTCCTTTGAGCTCTAGGAGTGATATTCAAGGAGTTTCAGTGGCTTGAGACGACTTTCGCACGTCTTCCTTTGCCGGTAAGCAAAAGGGAACCAAAAGAGACCAAAACTGGAACTTAGGTCCAAACGCACCAGAAAGTGGCAGAACGTGAGAAGGTGGTGGGAAAGTCTTCCTTTGAGTCCTAGGCATGATATTCTAAGAGTTTTAGTGGCCTGAGACGATTTTCGCAAGTCTCCCTTTGCCAGTAAGCAAAAAAGGACCAAAAGAGACCAAAACTGGAACTTGGGTCCAAAGCCGCCAGAAAGTGCCAGAAGGGGAGAAGGTGGTGAGAAATCCTTCCTTTGAGTTCTAGGAGTGATATTCAAGGAGTTTCAGTGGCTTGAGACGAGTTTCGCATGTCTTCCTTTGCCGGTAAGCAAAAGAGACTTAAAGAGACCAAAACTAAAACTTGGGTCCAAAGGTGCTAGAAAGTGACAGAAGGGGAGAAGGTGGTGAGAAATCCTTCCTGTGAGCTCTAGGAGTGATATTCAAGGAGTTTCAGTGGCTTGAGACGAGTTTCGCACGTCTTCCTTTGCAGGTAAGCAAAAGGGAACCAAAAGAGACCAAAACTGGAACTTGGGTCCAAAGGCACCAGAAAGTGCCAGAACGTGAGAAGGTGGTGGCAAAGCCTTCCTTTGAGTCCTAGGCGTGATATTCAAAGAGTTTTAGTGGCCTGAGACGAGTTTCGCAAGTCTCCCTTTGCCGGTATGCAAAAGGGAACCAAAAGAGACCAAAACTGGAACTTGGGTCCAAATGCACCAGAAAGTGCCAGAACGTGAGTAGGTGGTGGGAAAGCCTTCCTTTGAGTCCTAGCCATTATATTCTAAGAGTTTTAGTGGCCTGAGACGATTTTCGCAAGTCTCCCTTTGCCAGTAAGCAAAAAGGGACTAAAAGAGACCAAAATTGGAACTTGGGTCCACAGCAGCCAGAAAGTGCTAGAAGGGGAGAAGGTGGGGAGAAATCCTTCCTTTGAGTTCTAGGAGTGATATTCAAGGAGTTTCAGTGGCTTGAGACGAGTTTCGCACGTCTTCCTTTGCCGGTAAGCAAAAGGGACCAAAAGAGACCAAAAATAGAACTCGGGTCCGAAGGTGACAGAAACTGACAGAAGGGGAGAAGGTGGTGAGAAATCCTTCCTGTGAGCTCTAGGAGTGATATTCAAGGAGTTTCAGTGGCTTGAGACGAGTTTCGCACGTCTTCCTTTGCAGGTATGCAAAAGGGAACCAAAGGAGACCAAAACTGGAACTTGGGTCCAAAGGCACCAGAAAGTGCCAGAACGTGAGAAGGTGGTGGGAAAGCCTTCCTTTGAGTCCTAGGTGTGATATTCAAAGAGTTTTAGTGGCCTGAGACGAGTTTCGCAAGTCTCCCTTTGCCGGTATGCAAAAGGGAACCAAAAGAGACCAAAACAGGAACTTGGGTCCAAACGCACCAGAAAGTGCCAGAAAGTGAGAAGGTGGTGGGAAAGCCTTCCTTTGAGACCTAGGCATGATATTCTAAGAGTTTTAGTGGCCTGAAACGATTGTCGCAAGTCACCCTTTGCCAGTAAGCAAAAAGGGACCAAAAGAGACCAAAACTGGAACTTGGGTCCACAGCCGCCAGAAAGTGCCAGAAGGGGAGAAGGTGGGGAGAAATCCTTCCTTTGAGTTCTAGGAGTGATATTCAAGGAGTTTCAGTGGCTTGAGACGAGTTTCGCACGTCTTCCTTTGCCGGTAAGCAAAAGGGACTTAAAGAGACCAAAACTAGAACTTGGGTCCAAAGGTGCTAGAAAGTGACAGAAGGGGAGAAGGTGGTGAGAAATCCTTCCTTTGAGTTCTAGGAGTGATATTCAAGGAGTTTCAGTGGCTTGAGACGACTTTCGCACGTCTTCCTTTGCCGGTAAGCAAAAGGGAACCAAAAGAGACCAAAACTGGAACTTAGGTCCAAAGGCACCAGAAAGTGGCAGAACGTGAGAAGGTGGTGGGAAAGCCTTCCTTTGAGTCCTAGGCGTGATATTCAAAGATTTTTAGTGGCCTGAGACGAGTTTCGCAAGTCTCCCTTTGCTAGTAAGCAAAAAAGGACCAAAAGAGACCAAAACTGGAACTTGGGTCCAAAGCCGCCAGAAAGTGCCAGAAGGGGAGAAGGTGGTGAGAAAACCTTCCTTTGAGTTCTAGGAGTGATATTCAAGGAGTATCAGTGGCTTGAGACGAGTTTCGCACGTCTTCCTTTGCCGGTAAGCAAAAGGGACCAAAAGAGACCAAAACTAGAACTCGGGTCCAAAGGTGACAGAAACTGACAGAAGGGGAGAAGGTGGTGAGAAATCCTTCCTGTGAGCTCTAGGAATGATATTCAAGGAGTTTCAGTGGCTTGAGACGAGTTTCACACGTCTTCCTTTGCAGGTAAGCAAAAGGGAACCAAAAGAGACCAAAACTGGAACTTGGGTCCAAAGGCACTAGAAAGTGCCAGAACGTAAGAAGGTGGTGGCAAAGCTTTCCTTTGAGTCCTAGGCGTGATATTCAAAGAGTTTTAGTGGCCTGAGACGAGTTTCGCAAGTCTCCCTTTGCCGGTATGCAAAAGGGAACCAAAAGAGACCAAAACTGGAACTTGGGTCCAAATGCACCAGAAAGTGCCAGAACGTGAGAAGGTGGTGGGAAAGCCTTCCTTTGAGTCCTACGCATGATATTCTAAGAGTTTTAGTGGCCTGAGACGATTTTCGCAAGTCTCCCTTTGCCAGTAAGCAAAAAGGGACCAAAAGAAACCAAAACTGGAACTTGGGTCCACAGCAGCCAGAAAGTGCCAGAAGGGGGAGAAGGTGGGCAGAAATCCTTCCTTTGAGTTCTAGGAGTGATATTCAAGGAGTTTCAGTGGCTTGAGACGAGTTTCGCACGTCTTCCTTTGCCGGTAAGCAAAAGGGACTTAAAGAGACCAAAACTAGAACTTGGGTCCAAAGGTGCTAGAAAGTGACAGAAGGGGAGAAGGTGGTGAGAAATCCTCTCTTTGAGTTCTAGGAGTGATATTCAAGGAGTTTCAGTGGCTTGAGACGACTTTCGCACGTCTTCCTTTGCCGGTAAGCAAAAGGGAACCAAAAGAGACCAAAACTGGAACTTAGGTCCAAAGGCACCAGAAAGTGGCAGAACGTGAGAATGTGGTGGCAAAGCCTTCCTTTGTGTCTTCGGAGTGATATTCAAGGAGTTTCAGTGGCTTGAGACGAGTTTCGCACGTCTTCCTTTGCCGGTAAGCAAAAGGGAACCAAAAGAGACCAAAACTGGAACTTGGGTCCAAAGGCACCAGAAAGTGCCAGTATGTGAGAAGGTGGTGGGAAAGCCTTTTTTTGAGTCCTAGGCATGATATTCAAAGAGTTTTAGTGGCGTGAGACGAGTTTCGCAAGTCTCCCTTTGCCAGTAAGCAAAAAGGGACCAAAGGAGACCAAAACTAGAACTTGGGTCCACAGCCGCCAGAAAGTGCCAGAACGTGAGAAGGTGGTGGGAAAGCCTTCCTTTGAGTCCTAGCCATGATATTCTAAGAGTTTTAGTGGCCTGAGACGATTTTCGCAAGTCTCCCTTTGCCAGTATGCAAAAGGGAACCAAAAGAGACCAAAACTGGAACTTGGGTCCAAATGCACCAGAAAGTGCCAGAATGATGAGGACATGACCATGAGCAAAGGCAAGGATCCTCTTGAAGGACTTGGAGGACCTATGACAAGGGCTAGAGCAAGGAGAGCAAAGGAAGCTCTTCAACAAGTGTTGTCCATATTAATTGAATACAAGCCCAAGTTTCAAAGAGAAAAGACCAAGGTTGTGAATTGCATCATGGCCCAAATGGAGGAGAACTAAGGCGCCACTTTGCTTCAGTTTTTAAGTTTTTAATTTGTTTTAAATAATGGCCCAATCCTTTGTAAAGTTGGCTGACCAAATTATGTTTTGCGGTTAATCAACTAATGGGCTTTGGTTTGGTTTTATTTCAAGTTGTAATAAGGGCCCAATTGGTAACTTAGGCATCAGCCTTTGGGAGACCAAGAGGCGCATAGCTAGTGGCTGTTGGGTGACTTTTTGGTTGCCACAATTTCAGTTACAATCAGCCATCAAGTAGCTTTATTTCCTAGCTTAGTGGATCATTATCTAAGTGGAATAAATTTTTCGTTACGGAACCTTTGTAATTCTGATGGTAAAGCTTCTATATAAGTGAACCATTCTTATCAATAAGACAAGTTAAGTTTGATTCAGAAATATTAGAGTTTATCTCTTTTATCTTAGTGAGAGTGATTCTCCTAAGTTCTTGAGTGATTCAAGAACTACTTGGCTGTATCAAAGGGCTTTCACATCCCTTTGTGTGTTGCCTTCCTTGGAAAGAGTGATTCTTTCCTTTCCCCATTCAATTCTTCACCAAAATTCCAAAAAAAACTCAAATCTGCCCAGAATTATCTCGTTATCATAACTCTCATTCTACTCAGCCAAATTGAGTGATTCTTGAGCCAAAATTGAATTTCAGACCGAGAACTTTCACCTCGTTTTGGAATCACCTCAATTGGAGTTCTATAACTCGAGATACCGTCATTTCTAAAATTCTGTCCAGCCACCACCAAACTAGCGTTTTTGCTTATTTTTTTTTAACACCATGGACCAACACCTAATTTGACCAGAAATTCATCACTAAATTTTCAAATTTTTCTACAAGGTTCTAACCCTAAAGATCCTAAGTCAGCCCTTGTGCAAATGGGGTTCATATCATTTGGTATCAGAGCTCCGGTTTAAGGGTTTGAACGTCAAATTGGTAACATCCTTCCTTCATTCTTTTTTTTTGCCAATTGATTACCTTATTGTTCATATTATTTGTGATTGTACTGAATCATTGCAAAAGTTAGGCCCTTGTGATAATTAAAAAAAAATCGTATAAAAAAACAAAAAAAAAAAAGAAGAAGAAAATTTTGGGCTGAATGATTCATGCTTTTCAACAATTTGTTATAAGGTAATATATTGGTGTTCTTAAAGGATTGTTGCTAATTCTCTTGTTTACCAATTTTCCTTTACCCCTTTGTTTTTGTGATTTGTTAGCCTTTTCTTTGTCTACCTAGCCTTTACCTAGCACATATTGGTGAATTGTTCTTTGTTGTGGCCATAATATCTTGAATTGCCTAAGAACCCAAGGAGAATTTGAGTGGTAAAAGGCAAGAGTGTTTTCATTAGAGAAAAAGCCATAATTGTGTGATACACTTGAGTGTGGTGAGGTTTCAAATTCTACTTTCTATTTGCTTGTTATGTTTGAATTTGTTTGTTTGTGATGGCTGAAGGAAATCCTAATCAAGGAGGAGGACTTTCTCCTTTCCAAATGCAAGCCTTGACACAACATTTGGAGAGATTGATGAGGCAACAAAATGATGAGCTCCATGAAAGATTGGACCAATTAGAGAATAGAGGTCATGATGAAGAAGAAAGGAGGAGAAGAGGTAATGACGGTGCTCCTAGACAAAACCGAATTGATGGAGTCAAAATTTCTATTCCTCCATTCAAAGGAAGAAGTGACCCGGAAGCTTATTTGGAGTGGGAGATCAAAATAGAGCATATTTTCACTTGTAATACCTATGAAGAGGCCCAAAAGGTAAAGCTTGCAGCTATGGAGTTTTCCGATTACGCTCTTGTGTGGTGGAAC
This sequence comes from Abrus pulchellus subsp. cantoniensis, assembly GCA_024086825.1. Taxonomy (NCBI): domain Eukaryota; kingdom Viridiplantae; phylum Streptophyta; class Magnoliopsida; order Fabales; family Fabaceae; genus Abrus; species Abrus pulchellus. The sequence goes on along the minus strand of JAKRVW010000004.1, from coordinate 132,029 downwards.
AAATTGCAAAAAGAGAGAGCTAGGAATGAGGAGCCATTGGTGGATACATGGGTTGAAATGAAAAGGATCATGAGGAAGAGATATGTGCCGGCAAGCTATTCTAGGGACTTAAAATTCAAACTTCAAAAATTGTCCCAAGGTAGCAAAGGCGTTGAGGAGTACTACAAGGAAATGGAGGTGCTCATGATTCAAGCCAAGATAGAAGAAGATGAGGAGGTAACTATGGCTAGATTTCTTAGTGGTTTGAATAATGATATTCGTGATATTGTTGAACTGCAGGAATTTGTTGAAATGGAGGACTTGCTTCACAAAGCCATCCAAGTGGAGCAACAATTGAAAAGGAAAGGTGTGGCCAAAAGGAGCTCCACTAATTTTGGTTTTTCTAGTTGGAAGGATAAGGGAAAAGGGGCTGCCACTTCTAGTGCAGCGCCTACACCAACAAAAACTCCTCTAAAAACTCAAGAGCAACCCTCTAAAAGGAGTCGGGATGTGAAGTGCTTTAAGTGCCAAGGCTTAGGACACTATGCATATGAGTGCCCTAACAAAAAAACCATGATTCTTAGAGATGGAGAGTATATAAGTGAGTCCGAAATTGAAGAGGGAGAGGAGAATGAGGACGTGGAGGAGGAGGTGGAGAAAACACCAGAGGGAGACTTATTGATGATAAGGCGGTTACTTGGTAGCCAATTGAAGCCTTTGGAGGAGAGCCAAAGAGAAAACATCTTCCATACTAGATGTTTGATCAATGGTAAACTTTGCATGGTTATCATTGATGGAGGGAGTTGCACCAATGTGGCGAGTGCAAGACTTGTGTCTAAATTGAATTTAGTTACAAAGCCACATCCTAGGCCATATAGGCTTCAATGGCTTAGTGAGGATGGAGAGGTGCAAGTAAGGAAGCAAGTAGAGTTGGATATTTCCATTGGAAGATACAATGATAAGGTGCTTTGTGATGTTGTTCCTATGGAGGCCAGCCACTTACTCTTGGGGAGACCATGGCAATTTGATAAAAGAGCCAATCATGATGGTTTCACTAACAAAATCTCATTCATGCACCAAGACAAGAAGATAGTGCTCAAACCTTTGAGTCCGCAAGAGGTGTGTGAGGATCAAAGAAAAATGAGAGAAAAGATTGTCCAAGAAAAGAAAGAAAAAGAAAGCCAAACACTTGAGAGCTCAAAAAGTGAGGACAAAAAGAGAGAAACACATGAGAGGAAAAAGAAGAGTGAAACTCTTGAGGTGAAGGAGAGCTTTTTAGCTACAAAAAGTGAGGTCAAGAGGTTGTTTCTATCTAAACAGCCCCTATTTTTGTTAATTTGCAAAAACTATGTTTTGACCACTAACACTTTTGATAACCTTGATTTGCCTTCTAGAGTGAAGTCTCTTTTGCAGGAATTTGGAGATGTGTTTCCAACAAGTGTACCAAGTGGGTTGCCACCATTAAGAGGTATTGAGCATCAAATTGATCTCATTCCAGGAGCTTCTTTGCCTAATAGACCAGCCTATAGAAGCAACCCGCAAGAGACCAAGGAGATCCAAAGACAAGTGGATGAACTCATTGGTAAGGGATGGGTAAGAGATAGCATGAGTCCTTGTGCTGTCCCGGTAATTTTGGTTCCTAAAAAGGATGGGACATGGCGCATGTGTTCTGATTGTAGAGCCCTTAATAACATCACCATTAAATATAGGCATCCTATACCTAGGCTTGATGATTTGCTTGATGAATTGCATGGTGCATGTTACTTCTCTAAAATTGATTTAAAAAGTGGATACAATCAAATTAGGGTTAGAGAAGGGGATGAATGGAAAACTGCTTTCAAAACAAAATATGGTTTGTATGAATGGTTGGTTATGCCTTTTGGCTTAACTAATGCTCCTAGCACTTTCATGAGATTAATGAACCATGTTTTGAGAAAATTCATAGGAAAATTTGTTGTGGTGTACTTTGATGATATTCTTATCTATAGCACTTCACTTGAATTGCATGTTGATCATTTAAAATCTGTCTTGTGTGTGCTTAGAGAAGAACAATTGTATGCCAATCTTGAAAAATGCATCTTTTGTACTAACCATGTTGTGTTTCTTGGTTTTGTTGTAAGTTCAAAAGGAGTACAAGTGGATGAGGAAAAGGTTAGGGCTATTCAAGAATGGCCTACGCCTAAGTCCGTGACCGAAGTGAGAAGTTTCCATGGTTTAGCAAGTTTCTATAGGAGATTTGTGAAGGATTTTAGCACATTGGCAGCACCTCTCAATGAAGTGCTTAAGAAAAATGTTGGTTTCAAATGGGGAGAGAAACAAGAAGAAGCTTTCAATGCTCTTAAGCAAAAGCTAACTAATGCCCCCATACTTGCTTTGCCAAACTTTCAAAAATCTTTTGAAATTGAGTGTGATGCTTCAAATGTTGGGATTGGGGCTGTGTTGTTGCAAGAAGGCCATCCAATTGCTTATTTTAGTGAAAAGCTAAGTGGTCCTACCCTTAACTATTCAACTTATGATAAAGAGTTGTATGCCTTAGTGAGAGCTTTGAAAACATGGCAACACTACCTTTATCCCAAGGAATTTATCATTCATAGTGACCATGAGTCTCTCAAATATATCAAGGGACAAGGCAAGCTTAACAAAAGGCATGCCAAGTGGGTGGAATTTCTAGAGCAATTCCCTTATGTTATCAAACATAAAAGAGGAAAAGGTAACATTGTAGCCGATGCTCTTTCTCGGCGTCATGCTTTGATTTCTATGCTTGAAACAAAATTGATTGGTCTTGAATGTTTGAAAAACATGTATGAAAGTGATGAAACTTTTGGTGAAATTTTTAAAAATTGCGAAAAATTTTCAGAAAATGGTTTCTTTAGGTATGAAGGCTTTCTTTTCAAAGAAAACAAATTGTGTGTGCCTAAATGTTCTACAAGAAACTTGCTTGTTGGTGAAGCACATGAAGGAGGTTTAATGGGGCATTTTGGGGTCCAAAAGACTCTAAAAACATTACAAGAACATTTTTATTGGCCTCATTTGAAAAAGGATGTGCAGAAATTTTGTGAACATTGCATTGTTTGTAAAAAGGCAAAGTCAAAGGTAAAGCCTCATGGATTGTATACTCCATTGCCAATTCCAGAGTATCCTTGGATTGATTTATCCATGGATTTTGTTTTGGGGCTGCCAAACACAAGTAGTGGCAAAGATTCAATTTTTGTGGTTGTTGATAGGTTTTCTAAAATGGCTCATTTTATTCCATGTAAAAAGGTGAATGATGCTTCTCATGTGGCTGATTTGTTTTTCAAGGAGATTGTGAGACTCCATGGTTTGCCAAGGAGCATTGTTAGTGATAGGGACTCTAAGTTCCTAAGCCATTTTTGGAGGACCTTGGGGGGCAAGTTAGGCACTAAATTGTTATTTTCAACCACTTGTCACCCACAAACCGATGGGCAAACGGAAGTTGTTAATAGGACGTTGGGAACATTGCTTAGGACAGTTTTAAGAAAGAACTTAAAGACTTGGGAAATTTGTTTACCCCATGTTGAGTTTGCTTACAATAGGGCTGTTCATAGCACTACTAATTGTTCTCCTTTTGAGGTTGTTTATGGTTTTAACCCACTAACTCCTCTTGATCTTTTGCCTATGCCTAATGTTTCAGTTTTTAAGCATAAAGAAGGTCAAGCAAAGGCGGACTATGTGAAGAAGCTTCATGAGAGAGTCAAAAATCAAATTGAGAGGAGAAATGAAAGCTATGCTAAACAAGCCAACAAAGGGAGAAAGAAGGTTATCTTCGAACCCGAAGATTGGGTTTGGGTGCACATGAGAAAGGAAAGGTTTCCGGAACAAAGGAAGTCAAAGCTTCAACCAAGGGGAGATGGTCCATTCCAAGTGCTTGAAAGAATCAATGACAATGCTTACAAAATTGAGCTGCCGGGTGAGTATAATGTTAGTTCCACCTTCAATGTGTCTGACTTATCTCTTTTTGATGCAGATGGAGAATCCGATTTGAGGACAAATCCTTCTCAAGAGGGAGAGAATGATGAGGACATGACCATGAGCAAAGGCAAGGATCCTCTTGAAGGACTTGGAGGACCTATGACAAGGGCTAAAGCAAGGAGAGCAAAGGAAGCTCTTCAACAAGTGTTGTCCATATTAATTGAATACAAGCCCAAGTTTCAAAGAGAAAAGACCAAGGTTGTGAATTGCATCATGGCCCAAATGGAGGAGAACTAAGGCGCCACTTTGCTTCAGTTTTTAAGTTTTTAATTTGTTTTAAATAATGGCCCAATCCTTTGTAAAGTTGGCTGACCAAATTATGTTTTGCGGTTAATCAACTAATGGGCTTTGGTTTGGTTTTATTTCAAGTTGTAATAAGGGCCCAATTGGTAACTTAGGCATCAGCCTTTGGGAGACCAAGAGGCGCATAGCTAGTGGCTGTTGGGTGACTTTTTGGTTGCCACAATTTCAGTTACAATCAGCCATCAAGTAGCTTTATTTCCTAGCTTAGTGGATCATTATCTAAGTGGAATAAATTTTTCGTTACGGAACCTTTGTAATTCTGATGGTAAAGCTTCTATATAAGCTGAACCATTCTTATCAATAAGACAAGTTAAGTTTGATTCAGAAATATTAGAGTTTATCTCTTTTATCTTAGTGAGAGTGATTCTCCTAAGTTCTTGAGTGATTCAAGAACTACTTGGCTGTATCAAAGGGCTTTCACATCCCTTTGTGTGTTGCCTTCCTTGGAAAGAGTGATTCTTTCCTTTCCCCATTCAATTCTTCACCAAAATTCCAAAAAAAACTCAAATCTGCCCAGAATTATCTCGTTATCATAACTCTCATTCTACTCAGCCAAATTGAGTGATTCTTGAGCCAAAATTGAATTTCAGAACGAGAACTTTCACCTCGTTTTGGAATCACCTCAATTGGAGTTCTATAACTCGAGATACCGTCATTTCTAAAATTCTGTCCAGCCACCACCAAACTAGCGTTTTTGCTTATTTTTTTTTAACACCATGGACCAACACCTAATTTGACCAGAAATTCATCACTAAATTTTCAAATTTTTCTACAAGGTTCTAACCCTAAAGATCCTAAGTCAGCCCTTGTGCAAATGGGGTACATATCACAGAACGTGAGAACGTGGGGAGAAATCCTTCCTTTGAGTTCTAGGAGTGATATTCAAGGAGTTTCAGTGGCTTGAGACGAGTTTCGCACGTCTTCCTTTGCCGGTAAGCAAAAGGGACTTAAAGAGACCAAAACTAGAACTTGGGTCCAAAGGTGCTAGAAAGTGACAGAAGGGGAGAAGGTAGTGAGAAATCCTTCCTTTGAGTTCTAGGAGTGATATTCAAGGAGTTTCAGTGGCTTGAGACGACTTTCGCACGTCTTCCTTTGCCGGTAAGCAAAAGGGAACCAAAAGAGACCAAAACTGGAACTTAGGTCCAAAGGCACCAGAAAGTGGCAGGACGTGAGAATGTGGTGGCAAAGCCTTCCTTTGTGTCTTCGGAGTGATATTCAAGGAGTTTCAGTGGCTTGAGACGAGTTTCGCACGTCTTCCTTTGCCGGTAAGCAAAAGGGAACCAAAAGAGACCAAAACTGGAACTTGGGTCCAAAGGCACCAGAAAGTGCCAGTATGTGAGAAGGTGGGGGGAAAGCCTTTTTTTGAGTCCTAGGCATGATATTCAAAGAGTTTTAGTGGCGTGAGACGAGTTTCGCAAGTCTCCCTTTGCCAGTAAGCAAAAACGGACCAAAGGAGACCAAAACCTGAACTTTGGTCCACAGCCGCCAGAAAGTGCCAGAACGTGAGAAGGTGGTGGGAAAGCCTTCCTTTGAGTCCTAGCCATGATATTCTAAGAGTTTTAGTGGCCTGAGACGATTTTCGCAAGTCTCCCTTTGCCGGTATGCAAAAGGGAACCAAAAGAGACCAAAACTGGAACTTGGGTCCAAATGCACCAGAAAGTGCCAGAACGTGAGAAGGTGGTGGGAAAGCCTTCCTTTGAGTCCTAGGCATGATATTCTAAGAGTTTTAGTGGCCTGAGACGATTTTCGCAAGTCTCCCTTTGCCAGTAAGCAAAAAGGGACCAAAAGAGACCAAAACTGGAACTTGGGTCCACAGCCGCCAGAAAGTGCCAGAAGGGGAGAAGGTGGGGAGAAATCCTTCCTTTGAGTTCTAGGAGTGATATTCAAGGAGTTTCAGTGGCTTGAGACGAGTTTCGCACGTCTTCCTTTGCCGGTAAGCAAAAGGGACTTAAAGAGACCAAAACTAGAACTTGGGTCCAAAGGTGCTAGAAAGTGACAGAAGGGGAGAAGGTGGTGAGAAATCCTTCCTGTGAGCTCTAGGAGTGATACTCAAGGAGTTTCAGTGGCTTGAGACGAGTTTCGCACGTCTTCCTTTGCAAGTAAGCAAAAGGGAACCAAAAGAGACCAAAACTGGAACTTGGGTCCAAAGGCACCAGAAAGTGCCAGAACGTGAGAAGGTGGTGGGAAAGCCTTCCTTTGTGTCTTCGGAGTGATATTCAAGGAGTTTCAGTGGCTTGAGACGAGTTTCGCACGTCTTCCTTTGCCGGTAAGCAAAAGGGAACCAAAAGAGACCAAAACTGGAACTTGGGTCCAAAGGCACCAGAAAGTGCCAGAATGTGAGAAGGTGGTGGGAAAGCCTTTTTTTGAGTCCTAGGCATGATATTCAAAGAGTTTTAGTGGCCTGAGACGAGTTTCGCAAGTCTCCCTTTGCCAGTAAGCAAAAAGGGGCCAAAGGAGACCAAAACTAGAACTTGGGTCCACAGCCGCCAGAAAGTGCCAGAACGTGAGAAGGTGGTGGGAAAGCCTTCCTTTGAGTCCTAGGCATGATATTCTAAGAGTTTTAGTGGCCTGAGACGATTTTCGCAAGTCTCCCTTTGCCAGTAAGCAAAAAGGGACCAAAAGAGACCAAAACTGGAACTTGGGTCCACAGCCGCCAGAAAGTGCCAGAAGGGGAGAAGGTGGGGAGAAATCCTTCCTTTGAGTTCTAGGAGTGATATTCAAGGAGTTTCAGTGGCTTGAGACGAGTTTCGCACGTCTTCCTTTGCCGGTAAGCAAAAGGGACTTAAAGAGACCAAAACTAGAACTTGGGTCCAAAGGTGCTAGAAAGTGACAGAAGGGGAGAAGGTGGTGAGAAATCCTTCCTGTGAGCTCTAGGAGTGATACTCAAGGAGTTTCAGTGGCTTGAGACGAGTTTCGCACGTCTTCCTTTGCAAGTAAGCAAAAGGGAACCAAAAGAGACCAAAACTGGAACTTGGGTCCAAAGGCACCAGAAAGTGCCAGAACGTGAGAAGGTGGTGGGAAAGCCTTCCTTTGTGTCTTCGGAGTGATATTCAAGGAGTTTCAGTGGCTTGAGACGAGTTTCGCACGTCTTCCTTTGCCGGTAAGCAAAAGGGAACCAAAAGAGACCAAAACTGGAACTTGGGTCCAAAGGCACCAGAAAGTGCCAGAATGTGAGAAGGTGGTGGGAAAGCCTTTTTTTGAGTCCTAGGCATGATATTCAAAGAGTTTTAGTGGCCTGAGACGAGTTTCGCAAGTCTCCCTTTGCCAGTAAGCAAAAAGGGGCCAAAGGAGACCAAAACTAGAACTTGGGTCCACAGCCGCCAGAAAGTGCCAGAACGTGAGAAGGTGGTGGGAAAGCCTTCCTTTGAGTCCTAGCCATGATATTCTAAGAGTTTTAGTGGCCTGAGACGATTTTCGCAAGTCTCCCTTTGCCAGTAAGCAAAAAGGGACCAAAAGAGACCAAAGCCGGAACTTGGGTCCACAGCCGCCAGAAAGTGCCGGAAGGGGAGAAGGTGGGGAGAAATCCTTCCTTTGAGTTCTAGGAGTGATATTCAAGGAGTTTCAGTGGCTTGAGACGACTTTCGCACGTCTTCCTTTGCCGGTAAGCAAAAGGGAACCAAAAGAGACCAAAACTGGAACTTAGGTCCAAAGTCACCAGAAAGTGGCAGAACGTGAGAATGTGGTGGCAAAGCCTTCCTTTGTGTCTTCGGAGTGATATTCAAGGAGTTTCAGTGGCTTGAGACGAGTTTCGCACGTCTTCCTTTGCCGGTAAGCAAAAGGCAACCAAAAGAGACCAAAACTGGAACTTGGGTCCAAAGGCACCAGAAAGTGCCAGTATGTGAGAAGGTGGTGGGAAAGCCTTTTTTTGAGTCCTAGGCATGATATTCAAAGAGTTTTAGTGGCCTGAGACGAGTTTCGCAAGTCTCCCTTTGCCAGTAAGCAAAAAGGGGCCAAAGGAGACCAAAACTAGAACTTGGGTCCACAGCCGCCAGAAAGTGCCAGAACGTGAGAAGGTGGTGGGAAAGCCTTCCTTTGTGTCTTCGGAGTGAGATTCAAGGAGTTTCAGTGGCTTGAGACGAGTTTCGCACGTCTTCCTTTGCCGGTAAGCAAAAGGGAACCAAAAGAGACCAAAACTGGAACTTGGGTCCAAAGGTGACAGAAACTGACAGAAGGGGAGAAGGTGGTGAGAAATCCTTCCTTTGAGTTCTAGGAGTGATATTCAAGGAGTTTCAGTGGCTTGAGACGACTTTCGCACGTCTTCCTTTGCCGGTAAGCAAAAGGGAACCAAAAGAGACCAAAACTGGAACTTAGGTCCAAAGTCACTAGAAAGTGCCAGAACGTGAGAAGGTGGTGGGAAAGCCTTCCTTTGAGTCCTAGACGTGATATTCAAAGAGTTTTAGTGGCCTGAGACGAGTTTCGCAAGTCTCCCTTTGCCGGTATGCAAAAGGGAACCAAAAGAGACCAAAACTGGAACTTGGGTCCAAATGCACCAGAAAGTGCCAGAACGTGAGAAGGTGGTGGGAAAGCCTTCCTTTGAGTCCTAGCCATGATATTCTAAGAGTTTTAGTGGCCTGAGACGATTTTCGCAAGTCTCCCTTTGCCAGTAAGCAAAAAGGGACCAAAAGAGACCAAAACTGGAACTTGGGTCCACAGCCGCCAGAAAGTGCCAGAAGGGGAGAAGGTGGGGAGAAATCCTTCCTTTGAGTTCTAGGAGTGATATTCAAGGAGTTTCAGTGGCTTGAGACGAGTTTTGCACGTCTTCCTTTGCAGGTAAGCAAAAGAAAACCAAAAGAGACCAAAAATGGAACTTGGGTGCAAATGCACCAGAAAGTGCCAGAACATGAGAAGGTGGTGGGAAAGCCTTCCTTTGAGTCCTAGGCGTGATATTCTAAGAGTTTTAGTGGCCTGAGATGATTTTCGCAAGTCTCCCTTTGCCAGTAAGCAAAAAAGGACCAAAAGAGACCAAAACTAGAACTTGGGTCCAAAGCCGCCAGAAAGTGCCAGAAGGGGAGAAGGTGGGGAGAAATCCTTCCTTTGAGTTCTAGGAGTGATATTCAAGGAGTTTCAGTGGCTTGAGACGAGTTTCGCACGTCTTCCTTTGCCGGTAAGCAAAAGGGAACCAAAAGAGACCAAAACTGAAACTTGGGTCCAAAGGCTCCAGAAAGTGCCAGAACGTGAGAAGGTGGTGGGAAAGCCTTCCTTTGAGTCCTAGGCGTGATATTCAAGGAGTTTTAGTGGCCTGAGACGAGTTTCGCAAGTCTCCCTTTGCCAGTAAGCAAAAAGGGACCAAAAGAGACCAAAACTAGAACTTGGGTCCAAAGGTGCCAGAAAGTGACAGAAGGGGAGAAGGTGGTGAGAAATCCTTCCATTGAGTTCTAGGAGTGATGTTCAAGGAGTTTCAGTGGCTTGAGACGAGTTTCGCACGTCTTCCTTTGCCGGTAAGCAAAAGGGAACCAAAAGAGACCAAAACTGGAACTTGGGTCCAAAGGCACCAGAAAGGCCCAGAACGTGAGAAAGTGGTGGCAAAGCCTTCCTTTGAGTCCTAGGCGTGATATTCAAAGAGTTTTAGTGGCCTGAGACGAGTTTCGCAAGTCTCCCTTTGCCGGTATGCAAAAGGGAACCAAAAGAGACCAAAACTGGAACTTGGGTCCAAATGCACCAGAAAGTGCCGTAACGTGAGAAGGTGGTGGGAAAGCCTTCCTTTGAGTCCTAGCCATGATATTCTAAGAGTTTTAGTGGCACGAGACGATTTTCGCAAGTCTCCCTTTGCCGGTAAGCAAAAGGGACCAAAAGAGACCAAAGCGGAACTTGGGTCCACAGCCGCCAGAAAGTGCCAGAAGGGGAGAAGGTGGGGAGAAATCCTTCCTTTGAGTTCTAGGAGTGATATTCAAGGAGTTTCAGTGGCTTGAGACGAGTTTCGCACGTCTTCCTTTGCAGGTAAGCAAAAGAAAACCAAAAGAGACCAAAACTGGAACTTGGGTCCAAAGGCACCAGAAAGTGGCAGAACGTGAGAAGGTGGTGGGAAAGCCTTCCTTTGAGTCCTACGCATGATATTCTAAGAGTTTTAGTGGCCTGAGACGATTATCGCAAGTCTCCCTTTGCCAGTAAGCAAAAAGGGACCAAAAGAGACCAAAACCGGAACTTGGGTCCACAGCCGCCAGAAAGTGCCAGAAGGGGAGAAGGTGGGGAGAAATCCTTCCTTTGAGTTCTAGGAGTGATATTCAAGGAGTTTCAGTGGCTTGAGACGAGTTTCGCACGTCTTCCTTTGCCAGTAAGCAAAAGGGAACCAAAAGAGACCAAAACTGGAACTTGGGTCCAAAGGCACCAGAAAGGGCCAGGACGTGAGAAGGTGGTGGCAAAGCCTTCCTTTGAGTCCTAGGGATTATATTCAAAGAGTTTTAGTGGCCTGAGATGAGTTTCGCAAGTCTCCCTTTGCCGGTATGCAAAAGGGAACCAAAAGAGACCAAAAATGGAACTTGGGTGCAAATGCACCAGAAAGTGCCAGAACGTGAGAAGGTGGTGGGAAAGCCTTCCTTTGAGTCCTAGGCGTGATATTCAAGGAGTTTTAGTGGCCTGAGACGAGTTTCGCAAGTCTCCCTTTGCCAGTAAGCAAAAAGTGACCAAAAGAGACCAAAACTAGAACTTGGGTCCAAAGGTGCCAGAAAGTGACAGAAGGGGAGAAGGTGGTGAGAAATCCTTCCATTGAGTTCTAGGAGTGATATTCAAGGAGTTTCAGTGGCTTCAGACGAGTTTCGCTCGTCTTCCTTTGCCGGTAAGCAAAAGGGAACCAAAAGAGACCAAAACTGGAACTTGGGTCCAAAGGCACCAGAAAGGGCCAGAACGTGAGAAGGTGGTGGGAAAGCCTTCCTTTGAGTCCTAGGCATAATATTCTAAGAGTTTTAGTGGCCTGAGACGATTTTCGCAAGTCTCCCATTGCCAGTAAGCAAAAAGGAACCAAAAGAGACCAAAACTGGAACTGGGGACCACAGCAGCCAGAAAGTGCCAGAAGGGGAGAAGGTGGGGAGAAATCCTTCCTTTGAGTTCTAGGAGTGATATTCAAAGAGTTTCAGTTGCTTGAGACGAGTTTCGCACGTCTTCCTTTGCCGGTAAGTAAAAGGGAACCAAAAGAGACCAAAACTGAAACTTGGGTCCAAAGGCACCAGAAAGGGCCAGAACGTGAGAAGGTGGTGACAAAGCCTTCCTTTGAGTCCTAGGCGTGATATTCAAGGAGTTTTAGTGGCCTGAGACGAGTTTCGCAAGTCTCCCTTTGCCAGTAAGCAAAAAGTCACCAAAAGAGACCAAAACTAGAACTTCGGTCCAAAGGTGCCAGAAAGTGACAGAAGGGGAGAAGGTGGTGAGAAATCCTTCCATTGAGTTCTAGGAGTGATATTCAAGGAGTTTCAGTGGCTTCAGACGAGTTTCGCTCGTCTTCCTTTGCCGGTAAGAAAAAGGGAACCAAAAGAGACCAAAACTGGAACTTGGGTCCAAAGGCACCAGAAAGTGCCAGAACGTGAGAAGGTGGTGCGAAAGCCTTCCTTTGTGTCTTCGGAGTGAGATTCAAGGAGTTTCAGTGGCTTGAGACGAGTTTCGCACGTCTTCCTTTGCCGGTAAGCAAAAGGGAACCAAAAGAGACCAAAACTGGAACTTGGGTCCAAAGGCACCAGAAAGGGTCAGAACGTGAGAAGGTGGTGGGAAAGCCTTCCTTTGAGTCCTAGGAGTGAGATTCAAGGAGTTTCAGTGCCTTGAGACGAGTTTGGCACGTCTTCCTTTGCCGGTAAGCAAAAGGGAACCAAAAGAGACCAAAACTGAAACTTGGGTCCAAAGGCACCAGAAAGTGCCAGAACGTGAGAAGGTGGTGGGAAAGCCTTCCTTTGAGTCCTAGGCGTGATATTCAAGGAGTTTTAGTGGCCTGAGACGAGTTTCGCAAGTCTCCCTTTGCCAGTAAGCAAAAAGGGACCAAAAGAGACCAAAACTAGAACTTGGGTCCAAAGGTGCCAGAAAGTGACAGAAGGGGAGAAGGTGGTGAGAAATCCTTCCATTGAGTTCTAGGAGTGATATTCAAGGAGTTTCAGTGGCTTGAGACGAGTTTCGCACGTCTTCCTTTGCCGGTAAGCAAAAGGGAACCAAAAGAGACCAAAACTGGAACTTGGGTCCAAAGGCACCAGAAAGGGCCAGAACGTGAGAAGGTGGTGGGAAAGCCTTCCTTTGAGTCCTAGTCATGATATTCAAGGAGTTTTAGTGGCCTGAGACGAGTTTCGCAAGTCTCCCTTTGCCTGTATGCAAAAGGGAACCAAAAGAGACCAAAAATGGAACTTGGGTCCAAATCCACCAGAAAGTGCCAGAACGTGAGAAAGTGGTGGGAAAGCCTTCCTTTGAGTCCTAGGCGTGATATTCTAAGAGTTTTAGTGGCCTGAGACGAGTTTCGCAAGTCTCCCTTTGCCAGTAAGCAAAAAGGGACCAAAAGAGACCAAAACTAGAACTTGGGTCCAAAGGTGCCAGAAAGTGACAGAAGGGGAGAAGGTGGTGAGAAATCCTTCCATTGAGTTCTAGGAGTGATATTCAAGGAGTTTCAGTGGCTTCAGACGATTTTTGCTCGTCTTCCTTTGCCGGTAAGAAAAAGGGAACCAAAAGAGACCAAAACTGGAACTTGGGTCCAAATGCACCAGAAAGTGCCAGAACGTGAGAAGGTGGTGGGAAAGCCTTCCTTTGTGTCCTAGGCATGATATTCTAAGAGTTTTAGTGGCCTGAGACGAGTTTCGCAAGTCTCCCTTTGCCGGTATGCAAAAGGGAACCAAAAGAGACCAAAACTAGAACTTGGGTCCAAAGGCACCAGAAAGTGCCAGAACGTGAGAAGGTGGTGGGAAAGCCTTCCTTTGAGTCCTACGCATGAAATTCTAAGAGTTTTAGTGGCCTGAGATGATTATCGCAAGTCTCCCTTTGCCAGTAAGCAAAAAGGGACCAAAAGAGACCAAAACCGGAACTTGGGTCCACAGCCGCCAGAAAGTGCCAGAAGGGGAGAAGGTGGGGAGAAATCCTTCCTTTGAGTTCTAGGAGTGATATTCAAGGAGTTTCAGTGGCTTGAGACGAGTTTCGCACGTCTTCCTTTGCCAGTAAGCAAAAGGGAACCAAAAGAGACCAAAACTGGAACTTGGGTCCAAAGGCACCAGAAAGGGCCAGGACGTGAGAAGGTGGTGGCAAAGCCTTCCTTTGAGTCCTAGGCATGATATTCAAAGAGTTTTAGTGGCCTGAGATGAGTTTCGCAAGTCTCCCTTTGCCGGTATGCAAAAGGGAACCAAAAGAGACCAAAAATGGAACTTGGGTGCAAATGCACCAGAAAGTGCCAGAACATGAGAAGGTGGTGGGAAAGCCTTCCTTTGAGTCCTAGGCGTGATATTCTAAGAGTTTTAGTGGCCTGAGATGATTTTCGCAAGTCTCCCTTTGCCAGTAAGCAAAAAAGGACCAAAAGAGACCAAAACTGGAACTTGGGTCCAAAGCCGCCAGAAAGTGCCAGAAGGGGAGAAGGTGGGGAGAAATCCTTCCTTTGAGTTCTAGGAGTGATATTCAAGGAGTTTCAGTGGCTTGAGACGAGTTTCGTACGTCTTCCTTTGCCGGTAAGAAAAAGGGAACCAAAAGAGACCAAAACTAGAACTTGGGTCCAAAGGCACCAGAATGTGCCAGAACGTGAGAATGTGGTGGGAAAGCCTTCCTTTGTGTCTTCGGAGTGAGATTCAAGGAGTTTCAGTGGCTTGAGACGAGTTTCGCACGTCTTCCTTTGCCGGTAAGCAAAAGGGAACCAAAAGAGACCAAAACTGGAACTTGGGTCCAAAGGCACCAGAAAGTGCCAGAACGTGAGAAGGTGGTGGGAAAGCCTTCCTTTGAGTCCTAGGCGTGATATTCAAAGAGTTTTAGTGGCCTGAGACGAGTTTCGCAAGTCTCCCTTTGCCAGTAAGCAAAAAAGGACCAAAAGAGACCAAAACTGGAACTTGGGTCCAAAGCCGCCAGAAAGTGCCAGAAGGGGAGAAGGTGGTGAGAAATCCTTGCTTTGAGTTCTAGGAGTGATATTCAAGGAGTTTCAGTGGCTTGAGACGAGTTTCGCACGTCTTCCTTTGTCGGTAAGCAAAAGGGAACCAAAAGAGACCAAAACTGGAACTTGGGTCCAAAGGCACCAGAAAGGGCCAGAACGTGAGAAAGTGGTGGCAAAGCCTTCCTTTGAGTCCTAGGCGTGATATTCAAAGAGTTTTAGTGGCCTGAGACGAGTTTCGCAAGTCTCCCTTTGCCGGTATGCAAAAGGGAACCAAAAGAGGCCAAAAATGGAACTTGGGTGCAAATGCCCCAGAAAGTGCCAGAACATGAGAAGGTGGTGGGAAAGCCTTCCTTTGAGTCCTAGGCGTGATATTCTAAGAGTTTTAGTGGCCTGAGATGATTTTCGCAAGTCTCCCTTTGCCAGTAAGCAAAAAAGGACCAAAAGAGACCAAAACTAGAACTTGGGTCCAAAGCCGCCAGAAAGTGCCAGAAGGGGAGAAGGTGGGGAGAAATCCTTCCTTTGAGTTCTAGGAGTGATATTCAAGGAGTTTCAGTGGCTTGAGACGAGTTTCGCACGTCTTCCTTTGCCGGTAAGCAAAAGGGAACCAAAAGAGACCAAAACTGGAACTTGGGTCCAAAGGCTCCAGAAAGTGCCAGAACGTGAGAAGGTGGTGGGAAAGCCTTCCTTTGAGTCCTAGGCGTGATATTCAAGGAGTTTTAGTGGCCTGAGACGAGTTTCGCAAGTCTCCCTTTGCCAGTAAGCAAAAAGGGACCAAAAGAGACCAAAACTAGAACTTGGGTCCAAAGGTGCCAGAAAGTGACAGAAGGGGAGAAGGTGGTGAGAAATCCTTCCATTGAGTTCTAGGAGTGATGTTCAAGGAGTTTCAGTGGCTTGAGACGAGTTTCGCACGTCTTCCTTTGCCGGTAAGCAAAAGGGAACCAAAAGAGACCAAAACTGGAACTTGGGTCCAAAGGCACCAGAAAGGCCCAGAACGTGAGAAAGTGGTGGCAAAGCCTTCCTTTGAGTCCTAGGCGTGATATTCAAAGAGTTTTAGTGGCCTGAGACGAGTTTCGCAAGTCTCCCTTTGCCGGTATGCAAAAGGGAACCAAAAGAGACCAAAACTGGAACTTGGGTCCAAATGCACCAGAAAGTGCCAGAACGTGAGAAGGTGGTGGGAAAGCCTTCCTTTGAGTCCTAGGCATGATATTCTAAGAGTTTTAGTGGCCTGAGACGATTTTCGCAAGTCTCCCTTTGCCAGTAAGCAAAAAGGGACCAAAAGAGACCAAAACTGGAACTTGGGTCCACAGCCGCCAGAAAGTGCCAGAAGGGGAGAAGGTGGGGAGAAATCCTTCCTTTGAGTTCTAGGAGTGATATTCAAGGAGTTTCAGTGGCTTGAGACGAGTTTCGCACGTCTTCCTTTGCAGGTAAGCAAAAGAAAACCAAAAGAGACCAAAACTGGAACTTGGGTCCAAAGGCACCAGAAAGTGGCAGAACGTGAGAAGGTGGTGGGAAAGCCTTCCTTTGAGTCCTACGCATGATATTCTAAGAGTTTTAGTGGCCTGAGACGATTATCGCAAGTCTCCCTTTGCCAGTAAGCAAAAAGGGACCAAAAGAGACCAAAACCGGAACTTGGGTCCACAGCCGCCAGAAAGTGCCAGAAGGGGAGAAGGTGGGGAGAAATCCTTCCTTTGAGTTCTAGGAGTGATATTCAAGGAGTTTCAGTGGCTTGAGACGAGTTTCGCACGTCTTCCTTTGCCAGTAAGCAAAAGGGAACCAAAAGAGACCAAAACTGGAACTTGGGTCCAAAGGCACCAGAAAGGGCCAGGACGTGAGAAGGTGGTGGCAAAGCCTTCCTTTGAGTCCTAGGGATTATATTCAAAGAGTTTTAGTGGCCTGAGATGAGTTTCGCAAGTCTCCCTTTGCCGGTATGCAAAAGGGAACCAAAAGAGACCAAAAATGGAACTTGGGTGCAAATGCACCAGAAAGTGCCAGAACGTGAGAAGGTGGTGGGAAAGCCTTCCTTTGAGTCCTAGGCGTGATATTCAAGGAGTTTTAGTGGCCTGAGACGAGTTTCGCAAGTCTCCCTTTGCCAGTAAGCAAAAAGTGACCAAAAGAGACCAAAACTAGAACTTGGGTCCAAAGGTGCCAGAAAGTGACAGAAGGGGAGAAGGTGGTGAGAAATCCTTCCATTGAGTTCTAGGAGTGATATTCAAGGAGTTTCAGTGGCTTCAGACGAGTTTCGCTCGTCTTCCTTTGCCGGTAAGCAAAAGGGAACCAAAAGAGACCAAAGCGGAACTTGGGTCCAAAGGCACCAGAAAGGGCCAGAACGTGAGAAGGTGGTGGGAAAGCCTTCCTTTGAGTCCTAGGCATAATATTCTAAGAGTTTTAGTGGCCTGAGACGATTTTCGCAAGTCTCCCATTGCCAGTAAGCAAAAAGGAACCAAAAGAGACCAAAACTGGAACTGGGGACCACAGCAGCCAGAAAGTGCCAGAAGGGGAGAAGGTGGGGAGAAATCCTTCCTTTGAGTTCTAGGAGTGATATTCAAAGAGTTTCAGTTGCTTGAGACGAGTTTCGCACGTCTTCCTTTGCTTAGAGTAAGTAAAAGGGAACCAAAAGAGACCAAAGCGAAACTTGGGTCCAAAGGCACCAGAAAGGGCCAGAACGTGAGAAGGTGGTGACAAAGCCTTCCTTTGAGTCCTAGGCGTGATATTCAAGGAGTTTTAGTGGCCTGAGACGAGTTTCGCAAGTCTCCCTTTGCCAGTAAGCAAAAAGTCACCAAAAGAGACCAAAACTAGAACTTCGGTCCAAAGGTGCCAGAAAGTGACAGAAGGGGAGAAGGTGGTGAGAAATCCTTCCATTGAGTTCTAGGAGTGATATTCAAGGAGTTTCAGTGGCTTAGACGAGTTTCGCTCGTCTTCCTTTGCCGGTAAGAAAAAGGGAACCAAAAGAGACCAAAGCGGAACTTGGGTCCAAAGGCACCAGAAAGTGCCAGAACGTGAGAAGGTGGTGCGAAAGCCTTCCTTTGTGTCTTCGGAGTGAGATTCAAGGAGTTTCAGTGGCTTGAGACGAGTTTCGCACGTCTTCCTTTGCCGGTAAGCAAAAGGGAACCAAAAGAGACCAAAACTGGAACTTGGGTCCAAAGGCACCAGAAAGGGTCAGAACGTGAGAAGGTGGTGGGAAAGCCTTCCTTTGAGTCCTAGGAGTGAGATTCAAGGAGTTTCAGTGCCTTGAGACGAGTTTGGCACGTCTTCCTTTGCCGGTAAGCAAAAGGGAACCAAAAGAGACCAAAGCGAAACTTGGGTCCAAAGGCACCAGAAAGTGCCAGAACGTGAGAAGGTGGTGGGAAAGCCTTCCTTTGAGTCCTAGGCGTGATATTCAAGGAGTTTTAGTGGCCTGAGACGAGTTTCGCAAGTCTCCCTTTGCCAGTAAGCAAAAAGGGACCAAAAGAGACCAAAACTAGAACTTGGGTCCAAAGGTGCCAGAAAGTGACAGAAGGGGAGAAGGTGGTGAGAAATCCTTCCATTGAGTTCTAGGAGTGATATTCAAGGAGTTTCAGTGGCTTGAGACGAGTTTCGCACGTCTTCCTTTGCCGGTAAGCAAAAGGGAACCAAAAGAGACCAAAACTGGAACTTGGGTCCAAAGGCACCAGAAAGGGCCAGAACGTGAGAAGGTGGTGGGAAAGCCTTCCTTTGAGTCCTAGTCATGATATTCAAGGAGTTTTAGTGGCCTGAGACGAGTTTCGCAAGTCTCCCTTTGCCTGTATGCAAAAGGGAACCAAAAGAGACCAAAAATGGAACTTGGGTCCAAATCCACCAGAAAGTGCCAGAACGTGAGAAAGTGGTGGGAAAGCCTTCCTTTGAGTCCTAGGCGTGATATTCTAAGAGTTTTAGTGGCCTGAGACGAGTTTCGCAAGTC
This sequence comes from Abrus pulchellus subsp. cantoniensis, assembly GCA_024086825.1. NCBI lineage: Eukaryota > Viridiplantae > Streptophyta > Magnoliopsida > Fabales > Fabaceae > Abrus > Abrus pulchellus. The sequence goes on along the minus strand of JAKRVW010000004.1, from coordinate 113,817 downwards.
TCCCTTTGCCAGTAAGCAAAAAGGGACCAAAAGAGACCAAAACTAGAACTTGGGTCCAAAGGTGCCAGAAAGTGACAGAAGGGGAGAAGGTGGTGAGAAATCCTTCCATTGAGTTCTAGGAGTGATATTCAAGGAGTTTCAGTGGCTTCAGACGATTTTTGCTCGTCTTCCTTTGCCGGTAAGAAAAAGGGAACCAAAAGAGACCAAAACTGGAACTTGGGTCCAAATGCACCAGAAAGTGCCAGAACGTGAGAAGGTGGTGGGAAAGCCTTCCTTTGTGTCCTAGGCATGATATTCTAAGAGTTTTAGTGGCCTGAGACGAGTTTCGCAAGTCTCCCTTTGCCGGTATGCAAAAGGGAACCAAAAGAGACCAAAACTAGAACTTGGGTCCAAAGGCACCAGAATGTGCCAGAACGTGAGAATGTGGTGGGAAAGCCTTCCTTTGTGTCTTCGGAGTGAGATTCAAGCAGTTTCAGTGGCTTGAGACTAGTTTCGCACGTCTTCCTTTGCCGGTAAGCAAAAGGAAACCAAAAGAGACCAAAACTGGAACTTGGGTCCAAATGCACCAGAAAGTGCCAGAACGTGAGAAGGTGGTGGGAAAGCCTTCCTTTGAGTCCTAGGCATGATATTCTAAGAGTTTTAGTGGCCTGAGACGAGTTTCGCAAGCCTCCCTTTGCCGGTATGCAAAAGGGAACCAAAAGAGACCAAAACTGGAACTTGGGTCCAAATGCACCAGAAAGTGCCAGAACGTGAGAAGGTGGTGGGAAAGCCTTCCTTTGTGTCCTAGGCATAATATTCTAAGAGTTTTAGTGGCCTGAGACGATTTTCGCAAGTCTCCCATTGCCAGTAAGCAAAAAGGAACCAAAAGAGACCAAAACTGGAACTTGGGACCACAGCAGCCAGAAAGTGCCAGAAGGGGAGAAGGTGGGGAGAAATCCTTCCTTTGAGTTCTAGGAGTGATATTCAAGGAGTTTCAGTTGCTTGAGACGAGTTTCGCACGTCTTCCTTTGCCGGTAAGCAAAAGGGAACCAAAAGAGACCAAAACTGAAACTTGGGTCCAAAGGCACCAGAAAGGGCCAGAACGTGAGAAGGTGGTGGCAAACCCTTCCTTTGAGTCCTAGGCGTGATATTCAAAGAGTTTTAGTGGCCTGAGACGAGTTTCGCAAGTCTCCCTTTGCCAGTAAGCAAAACTAGAACTTGGGTCCAAAGGCACCAGAATGTGCCAGAACGTGAGAATGTGGTGGGAAAGCCTTCCTTTGTGTCTTCGGAGTGAGATTCAAGCAGTTTCAGTGGCTTGAGACTAGTTTCGCACGTCTTCCTTTGCCGGTAAGCAAAAGGAAACCAAAAGAGACCAAAACTGGAACTTGGGTCCAAATGCACCAGAAAGTGCCAGAACGTGAGAAGGTGGTGGGAAAGCCTTCCTTTGAGTCCTAGGCATGATATTCTAAGAGTTTTAGTGGCCTGAGACGAGTTTCGCAAGCCTCCCTTTGCCGGTATGCAAAAGGGAACCAAAAGAGACCAAAACTGGAACTTGGGTCCAAATGCACCAGAAAGTGCCAGAACGTGAGAAGGTGGTGGGAAAGCCTTCCTTTGTGTCCTAGGCATAATATTCTAAGAGTTTTAGTGGCCTGAGACGATTTTCGCAAGTCTCCCATTGCCAGTAAGCAAAAAGGAACCAAAAGAGACCAAAACTGGAACTTGGGACCACAGCAGCCAGAAAGTGCCAGAAGGGGAGAAGGTGGGGAGAAATCCTTCCTTTGAGTTCTAGGAGTGATATTCAAGGAGTTTCAGTTGCTTGAGACGAGTTTCGCACGTCTTCCTTTGCCGGTAAGCAAAAGGGAACCAAAAGAGACCAAAACTTAAACTTGGGTCCAAAGGCACCAGAAAGGGCCACAACGTGAGAAGGTGGTGGCAAAGCCTTCCTTTGAGTCCTAGGCGTGATATTCAAAGAGTTTTAGTGGCCTGAGACGAGTTTCGCAAGTCTCCCTTTGCCGGTAAGCAAAAGGGAACCAAAAGAGACCAAAACTGAAACTTGGGTCCAAAGGTGCCAGAAAGTGCCAGAACGTGAGAAGGTGGTGGGAAAGCCTTCCTTTGAGTCCTGGGCGTGATATTCAAAGAGTTTTAGTGGCCTGAGACGAGTTTCGCAAGTCTCCCTTTGCAAGTAAGCAAAAACGGACCAAAAGAGACCAAAACTGGAACTTGGGTCCAAAGCTGCCAGAAAGTGCCAGAAGAGGAGAAGGTGGTGAGAAATCCTTCCTTTGAGTTCTAGGAGTGATATTCAAGGAGTTTCAGTGGCTTGAGACGAGTTTCGCTCGTCTTCCTTTGCCGGTAAGAAAAAGGGAACCAAAAGAGACCAAAACTGGAACTTGGGTCCAAAGGCACCAGAAAGTGCCAGAACGTGAGAATGTGGTGGGAAAGCCTTCCTTTGTGTCTTCGGAGTGAGATTCAAGGAGTTTCAGTGCCTTGAGACGAGTTTCGCACATCTTCCTTTGCCGGTAAGCAAAAAGGAACCAAAAGAGACCAAAACTGAAACTTGGGTCCAAAGGCACCAGAAAGTGCCAGAACGTGAGAAGGTGGTGGGAAAGCCTTCCTTTGAGTCCTAGGCGTGATATTCAAAGAGTTTTAGTGGCCTGAGACGAGTTTCGCAAGTCTCCCTTTGCCAGTAAGCAAAAACGGACCAAAAGAGACCAAAACTGGAACTTGGGTTCAAAGCTGCCAGAAAGTGCCAGAAGGGGAGAAGGTGGTGAGAAATCCTTCCTTTGAGTTCTAGGAGTGATATTCAAGGAGTTTCAGTGGCTTGAGACGAGTTTTGCTCGTCTTCCTTTGCCGGTAAGAAAAAGGGAACCAAAAGACACCAAAACTGGAACTTGGGTCCAAAGGCACCAGAAAGTGCCAGAACGTGAGAATGTGGTGGGAAAGCCTTCCTTTGTGTCTTCGGAGTGAGATTCAAGGAGTTTCAGTGCCTTGAGACGAGTTTCGCACGTCTTCCTTTGCCGGTAAGCAAAAAGGAACCAAAAGAGACCAAAGCGAAACTTGGGTCCAAAGGCACCGAAAGTGCCAGAACGTGAGAAGGTGGTGGGAAAGCCTTCCTTTGAGTCCTAGGCGTGATATTCAAGGAGTTTTAGTTGCCTGAGACGAGTTTCGCAAGTCTCCCTTTGCCAGTAAGCAAAAAGGGACCAAAAGAGACCAAAACTAGAACTTGGGTCCAAAGGTGCCAGAAAGTGACAGAAGGGGAGAAGGTGGTGAGAAATCCTTCCATTGAGTTCTAGGAGTGATATTCAAGGAGTTTCAGTGGCTTCAGACGAGTTTCGCTCGTCTTCCTTTGCCGGTAAGAAAAAGGGCACCAAAAGAGACCAAAACTGGAACTTGGGTCCAAAGGCACCAGAAAGTGCCAGAACGTGAGAATGTGGTGGGAAAGCCTTCCTTTGTGTCTTCGGAGTGAGATTCAAGGAGTTTCAGTGGCTTGAGACGAGTTTCGCACGTCTTCCTTTGCCGGTAAGCAAAAGGAAACCAAAAGAGACCAAAACTGGAACTTGGGTCCAAATGCACCAGAAAGTGCCAGAACGTGAGAAGGTGGTGGGAAAGCCTTCCTTTGTGTCCTAGGCATAATATTCTAAGAGTTTTAGTGGCCTGAGACGATTTTCGCAAGTCTCCCATTGCCAGTAAGCAAAAAGGAACCAAAAGAGACCAAAACTGGAACTTGGGACCACAGCAGCCAGAAAGTGCCAGAAGGGGAGAAGGTGGGGAGAAATCTTTCCTTTGAGTTCTAGGAGTGATATTCAAGGAGTTTCAGTTGCTTGAGACGAGTTTCGCACGTCTTCCTTTGCCGGTAAGCAAAAGGGAACCAAAAGAGACCAAAACTGAAACTTGGGTCCAAAGGCACCAGAAAGGGCCAGAACGTGAGAAGGTGGTGGCAAAGCCTTCCTTTGAGTCCTAGGCGTGATATTCAAGGAGTTTTAGTGGCCTGAGACGAGTTTCGCAAGTCTCCCTTTGCCGGTATGCAAAACGGAACCAAAAGAGACCAACACTGAAACTTGGGTCCAAAGCCACCAGAAAGTGCCAGAACGTGAGAAGGTGGTGGGAAAGCCTTCCTTTGAGTCCTAAGCGTGATATTCAAGGAGTTTTAGTGGCCTGAGACGAGTTTCGCAAGTCTTCCTTTGCCAGTAAGCAAAAAGGGACCAAAAGAGACCAAAACTAGAACTTAGGTCCAAAGGTGCTAGAAAGTGACAGAAGGGGAGAAGGTGGTGAGAAATCCTTCCATTGAGTTCTAGGAGTGATATTCAAGGAGTTTCAGTGGCTTGAGACGAGTTTCGCACGTCTTCCTTTGACTTAGGTAAGCAAAAGGGAACCAAAAGAGACCAAAACTGGAACTTGGGTCCAAAGGCACCAGAAAGGGCCAGAACGTGAGAAGGTGGTGGGAAAGCCTTCCTTTGAGTCCTAGGCGTGATATTAAAGGAGTTTTAGTGGCCTGAGACGAGTTTCGCAAGTCTCCCTTTGCCGGTATGCAAAAGGGAACCAAAAGAGACCAAAAATGGAACTTGGGTCCAAATGCACCAGAAAGGGCCAGAACGTGAGAAGGTGGTGGGAAAGCCTTCCTTTGAGTCCTTGGCATGATATTCAAGGAGTTTTAGTGGCCTGAGACGAGTTTCGCAAGTCTCCCTTTGCCGGTATGCAAAAGGGAACCAAAAGAGACCAAAAATGGAACTTGGGTCCAAACGCACCAGAAAGTGCCAGAACGTGAGAAGGTGGTGGGAAAGCCTTCCTTTGAGTCCTAGGCGTGATATTCTAAGAGTTTTAGTTGCCTGAGACGATTTTCGCAAGTCTCCCTTTGCCAGTAAGCAAAAAGGGACCAAAAGAGACCAAAACTGTAACTTGGGTCCACAGCCGACAGAAAGTGCCAGAAGGGGAGAAGGTGGTGGGAAAGCCTTCCTTTGAGTCCTAGGCGTGATATTCAAAGAGTTTTAGTGGCCTGAGACGAGTTTCGCAAGTCTCCCTTTGCCAGTAAGCAAAAACGGACCAAAAGAGACCAAAACTGGAACTTGGGTCCAAAGCTGCCAGAAAGTGCCAGAAGGGGAGAAGGTGGTGAGAAATCCTTCCTTTGAGTTCTAGGAGTGATATTCAAGGAGTTTCAGTGGCTTGAGACGAGTTTCGCACGTCTTCCTTTGCGGTAAGCAAAAGGGAACCAAAAGAGACCAAAACTGGAACTTGGGTCCAAAGGCACCAGCAAGTGCTAGAACGTGAGAAGGTGGTGGGAAAGCCTACCTTTGAGTCCTAGGCGTGATATTGAAGGAGTTTTAGTGGCCTGAGACGAGTTTTGCAAGTCTCCCATTGCCGGTAAGCAAAAGGGAACCAAAAGAGACCAAACCTGAAACTTGGGTCCAAAGCCACCAGAAAGTGCCAGAACGTGAGAAGGTGGTGGGAAAGCCTTCCTTTGAGTCCTAGGCGTGATATTCAAGGAGTTTTAGTGGCCTGAGACGAGTTTCGCAAGTCTCCCTTTGCCAGTAAGCAAAAAGGGACCAAAAGAGACCAAAACTAGAACTTGGGTCCAAAGGTGCCAGAAAGTGACAGAAGGGGAGAAGGTGGTGAGAAATCTTTCCATTGAGTTCTAGGAGTGATATTCAAGGAGTTTCAGTGGCTTGAGACGAGTTTCGCTCGTCTTCCTTTGCCGGTAAGAAAAAGGGAACCAAAAGAGACCAAAACTGGAAATTGGGTCCAAAGGCACCAGAAAGTTCCAGAACGTGAGAATGTGGTGGCAAAGCCTTCCTTTGTGTCTTTGGAGTGAGATTCAAGGAGTTTCAGTGCCTTGAGACGAGTTTCGCACGTCTTCCTTTGCCGGTAAGCAAAAGGGAATCAAAAGAGACCAAAACTGAAACTTGGGTCCAAAGGCACCAGAAAGTGCCAGAACGTGAGAAGGTGGTGGGAAAGCCTTCCTTTGAGTCCTAGGCGTAATATTCAAGGAGTTTTAGTGGCCTGAGACGAGTTTCGCAAGTCTCCCTTTGCCAGTAAGCAAAAAGGGACCAAAAGAGACCAAAATTAGAACTTGGGTCCAAAGGTGCCAGAAAGTGACAGAAGGGGAGAAGGTGGTGAGAAATCCTTCCATTGAGTTGTAGGAGTGATATTCAAGGAGTTTCAGTGGCTTGAGACGAGTTTCGCTCGTCTTCCTTTGCCGGTAAGAAAAAGGGAACCAAAAGAGACCAAAACTGGAACTTGGGTCCAAAGGCACCAGAAAGTGCCAGAACGTGAGAATGTGGTGGGAAAGCCTTCCTTTGTGTCTTCGGAGTGAGATTCAAGGAGTTTCAGTGGCTTGAGACGAGTTTCGCACGTCTTCCTTTGCCGGTAAGCAAAAGGGAACCAAAAGAGACCAAAACTGGAACTTGGGTCCAAATGCACCAGAAAGTGCCAGAACGTGAGAAGGTGGTGGGAAAGCCTTCCTTTGAGTCCTAGGCATGATATTCTAAGAGTTTTAGTGGCCTGAGACGAGTTTCGCAAGTCTCCCTTTGCCGGTATGCAAAAGGGAACCAAAAGAGACCAAAACTGGAACTTGGGTCCAAATGCACCAGAAAGTGCCAGAACGTGAGAAGGTGGTGGGAAAGCCTTCCTTTGTGTCCTAGGCATAATATTCTAAGAGTTTTAGTGGCCTGAGACGATTTTCGCAAGTCTCCCATTGCCAGTAAGCAAAAAGGAACCAAAAGAGACCAAAACTGGAACTTGGGACCACAGCAGCCAGAAAGTGCCAGAAGGGGAGAAGGTGGGGAGAAATCCTTCCTTTGAGTTCTAGGAGTGATATTCAAGGAGTTTCAGTTGCTTGAGACGAGTTTCGCACGTCTTCCTTTGCCGGTAAGCAAAAGGGAACCAAAAGAGACCAAAACTGAAACTTGGGTCCAAAGGCACCAGAAAGGGGCAGAACGTGAGAAGGTGGTGGCAAACCCTTCCTTTGAGTCCTAGGCGTGATATTCAAAGAGTTTTAGTGGCCTGAGACGAGTTTCGCAAGTCTCCCTTTGCCGGTAAGCAAAAGGGAACCAAAAGAGACCAAAACTGAAACTTGGGTCCAAAGGCGCCAGAAAGTACCAGAACGTAAGAAGGTGGTGGGAAAGCCTTCCTTTGAGTCCTAGGCGTGATATTCAAAGAGTTTTAGTGGCCTGAGACGAGTTTCGCAAGTCTCCCTTTGCCAGTAAGTAAAAACGGACCAAAAGAGACCAAAACTGGAACTTGGGTCCAAAGCTGCCAGAAAGTGCCAGAAGGGGAGAAGGTGGTGAGAAATCCTTTCTTTGAGTTCTAGGAGTGATATTCAAGGAGTTTCAGTGGCTTGAGACGAGTTTCGCTCGTCTTCCTTTGCCGGTAAGAAAAAGGGAACCAAAAGAGACCAAAACTGGAACTTGGGTCCAAAGGCACCAGAAAGTGCCAGAACGTGAGAATGTGGTGGGAAAGCCTTCCTTTGTGTCTTCGGAGTGAGATTCAAGGAGTTTCAGTGCCTTGAGACGAGTTTCGCACGTCTTCCTTTGCCGGTAAGCAAAAAGGAACCAAAAGAGACCAAAACTGAAACTTGGGTCCAAAGGCACCAGAAAGTGCCAGAACGTGAGAAGGTGGTGGGAAAGCCTTCCTTTGAGTCCTAGGCGTGATATTCAAGGAGTTTTAGTGGCCTGAGACGAGTTTCGCAAGTCTCCCTTTGCCAGTAAGCAAAAAGGGACCAAAAGAGACCAAAACTAGAACTTGGGTCCAAAGGTGCCAGAAAGTGACAGAAGGGGAGAAGGTGGTGAGAAATCCTTCCATTGAGTTCTAGGAGTGATATTCAAGGAGTTTCAGTGGCTTCAGACGATTTTTGCTCGTCTTCCTTTGCTGGTAAGAAAAAGGGAACCAAAAGAGACCAAAACTGGAACTTGGGTCCAAAGGCACCAGAATGTGCCAGAACGTGAGAATGTGGTGGGAAAGCCTTCCTTTGTGTCTTCGGAGTGAGATTCAAGGAGTTTCAGTGCCTTGAGACGAGTTTGGCACGTCTTCCTTTGCCGGTAAGCAAAAGGGAACCAAAAGAGACCAAAACTGAAACTTGGGTCCATAGGCACCGAAAGTGCCGAACGTGAGAAGGTGGTGGGAAAGCCTTCCTTTGAGTCCTAGGCATGATATTCATGGAGTTTTAGTGGCGCGAGACGAGTTTCGCAAGTCTCCCTTTGCCAGTAAGCAAAAAGGGACCAAAAGAGACCAAAACTAGAACTTGGGTCCAAAGGTGCCAGAAAGTGACAGAAGGGGAGAAGGTGGTGAGAAATCCTTCCATTGAGTTCTAGGAGTGATATTCAAGGAGTTTCAGTTGCTTGAGACGAGTTTCGCACGTCTTCCTTTGCCGGTAAGCAAAAGGGAACCAAAAGAGACCAAAACTGGAACTTGGGTCCAAAGGCACCAGAAAGGGCCATAACGTGAGAAGGTGGTGGGAAAGCCTTCCTTTGAGTCCTAGTCATGATATTCAAGGAGTTTTAGTGGCCTGAGACGAGTTTCGCAAGTCTCCCTTTGCCGGTATGCAAAAGGGAACCAAAAGAGACCAAAAATGGAACTTGGGTCCAAATCCACCAGAAAGTGCCAGAACGTGAGAAAGTGGTGGGAAAGCCTTCCTTTGAGTCCTAGGCGTGATATTCTAAGAGTTTTAGTGGCCTGAGACGAGTTTCGCAAGTCTCCCTTTGCCAGTAAGCAAAAAGGGACCAAAAGAGACCAAAACTAGAATTTGGGTCCAAAGGTGCCAGAAAGTGACAGAAGGGGAGAAGGTGGTGAGAAATCCTTCCATTGAGTTCTAGGAGTGATATTCAAGGAGTTTCAGTGGCTTCAGACGATTTTTGCTCGTCTTCCTTTGCTGGTAAGAAAAAGGGAACCAAAAGAGACCAAAACTGGAACTTGGGTCCAAAGGCACCAGAATGTGCCAGAACGTGAGAATGTGGTGGGAAAGCCTTCCTTTGTGTCTTCGGAGTGAGATTCAAGCAGTTTCAGTGGCTTGAGACGAGTTTCGCACGTCTTCCTTTGCCGGTAAGCAAAAGGAAACCAAAAGAGACCAAAACTGGAACTTGGGTCCAAATGCACCAGAAAGTGCCAGAACGTGAGAAGGTGGTGGGAAAGCCTTCCTTTGAGTCCTAGGCATGATATTCTAAGAGTTTTAGTGGCCTGAGACGAGTTTCGCAAGTCTCCCTTTGCCGGTATGCAAAAGGGAACCAAAAGAGACCAAAACTGGAACTTGGGTCCAAATGCACCAGAAAGTGCCAGAACGTGAGAAGGTGGTGGGAAAGCCTTCCTTTGTGTCCTAGGCATAATATTCTAAGAGTTTTAGTGGCCTGAGATGATTTTCGCAAGTCTCCCATTGCCAGTAAGCAAAAAGGAACCAAAAGAGACCAAAACTGGAACTTGGGACCACAGCAGCCAGAAAGTGCCAGAAGGGGAGAAGGTGGGGAGAAATCCTTCCTTTGAGTTCTAGGAGTGATATTCAAGGAGTTTCAGTTGCTTGAGACGAGTTTCGCACGTCTTCCTTTGCCGGTAAGCATAAGGGAACCAAAAGAGACCAAAACTGAAACTTGGGTCCAAAGGCACCAGAAAGGGCAAAAACGTGAGAAGGTGGTGGCAAAGCCTTCCTTTGAGTCCTAGGCGTGATATTCAAAGAGTTTTAGTGGCCTGAGAAGAGTTTCGCAAGTCTCCCTTTGCCGGTAAGCAAACGGGAACCAAAAGAGACCAAAACTGAAACTTGGGTCCAAAGGCGCCAGAAAGTGCCAGAACGTGAGAAGGTGGTGGGAAAGCCTTCCTTTGAGTCCTAGGCGTGATATTCAAAGAGTTTTAGTGGCCTGAGACGAGTTTCGCAAGTCTCCCTTAGCCAGTAAGCAAAAACGGACCAAAAGAGACCAAAACTGGAACTTGGGTCCAAAGCTGCCAGAAAGTGCCAGAAGGGGAGAAGGTGGTGAGAAATCCTTCCTTTGAGTTCTAGGAGTGATATTCAAGGAGTTTCAGTGGCTTGAGACGAGTTTCGCTCGTCTTCCTTTGCCGGTAAGAAAAAGGGAACCAAAAGAGACCAAAACTGGAACTTGGGTCCAAAGGCACCAGAAAGTGCCAGATGGGAAAGCCTTCCTTTGTGTCTTCGGAGTGAGATTCAAGGAGTTTCAGTGCCTTGAGACGAGTTTCGCACGTCTTCCTTTGCCGGTAAGCAAAAAGGAACCAAAAGAGACAAAAACTGAAACTTGGGTCCAAAGGCACCAGAAAGTGCCAGTACGTGAGAAGGTGGTGGCAAAGCCTTCCTTTGAGTCCTAGGCGTGATATTCAAAGAGTTTTAGTGGCCTGAGACGAGTTTCGCAAGTCTCCCTTTGCCAGTAAGCAAAAACGGACCAAAAGAGACCAAAACTGGAACTTGGGTCCAAAGCTGCCAGAAAGTGCCAGAAAGGGAGAAGGTGGTGAGAAATCCTTCCTTTGAGTTCTAGGAGTGATATTCAAGGAGTTTCAGTGGCTTGAGACGAGTTTCGCTCGTCTTCCTTTCCCGGTAAGAAAAAGGGAACCAAAAGAGACCAAAACTGGAACTTGGGTCCAAAGGCACCAGAAAGTGCCAGAACGTGAGAATGTGGTGGGAAAGCCTTCCTTTGTGTCTTCGGAGTGAGATTCAAGGAGTTTCAGTGCCTTGAGACGAGTTTCGCACGTCTTCCTTTGCCGGTAAGCAAAAAGGAACCAAAAGAGACCAAAACTGAAACTTGGGTCCAAAGGCACCAGAAAGTGCCAGAACGTGAGAAGGTGGTGGGAAAGCCTTCCTTTGAGTCCTAGGCGTGATATTCAAGGAGTTTTAGTGGCCTGAGACGAGTTTCGCAAGTCTCCCTTTGCCAGTAAGCAAAAAGGGACCAAAAGAGACCAAAACTAGAACTTGGGTCCAAAGGTGCCAGAAAGTGACAGAAGGGGAGAAGGTGGTGAGAAATCCTTCCATTGAGTTCTAGGAGTGATATTCAAGGAGTTTCAGTGGCTTCAGACGAGTTTCGCTCGTCTTCCTTTGCCGGTAAGAAAAAGGGAACCAAAAGAGACCAAAACTGGAACTTGGGTCCAAAGGCACCAGAAAGTGCCAGAACGTAAGAATGTGGTGGGAAAGCCTTCCTTTGTGTCTTCGGAGTGAGATTCAAGGAGTTTCAGTGCCTTGAGACGAGTTTCGCACGTCTTCCTTTGCCGGTAAGCAAAAGGAAACCAAAAGAGACCAAAACTGGAACTTGGGTCCAAATGCACCAGAAAGTGCCAGAACGTGAGAAGGTGGTGGGAAAGCCTTCCTTTGTGTCCTAGGCATAATATTCTAAGAGTTTTAGTGGCCTGAGACGATTTTCGCAAGTCTCCCATTGCCAGTAAGCAAAAAGGAACCAAAAGAGACCAAAACTGGAACTTGGGACCACAGCAGCCAGAAAGTGCCAGAAGGGGAGAAGGTGGGGAGAAATCCTTCCTTTGAGTTCTAGGAGTGATATTCAAGGAGTTTCAGTTGCTTGAGACGAGTTTCGCACGTCTTCCTTTGCCGGTAAGCAAAAGGGAACCAAAAGAGACCAAAACTGAAACTTGGGTCCAAAGGCACCAGAAAGGGCCAGAACGTGAGAAGGTGGTGGCAAAGCCTTCCTTTGAGTCCTAGGCGTGATATTCAAGGAGTTTTAGTGGCCTGAGACGAGTTTCGCAAGTCTCCCTTTGCCGGTATGCAAAAGGGAACCAAAAGAGACCAACAGTGAAACTTGGGTCCAAAGCCACCAGAAAGTGCCAGAACGTGAGAAGGTGGTGGGAAAGCCTTCCTTTGAGTCCTAGGCGTGATATTCAAGGAGTTTTAGTGGCCTGAGACGAGTTTCGCAAGTCTCCCTTTGCCAGTAAGCAAAAAGGGACCAAAAGAGACCAAAACTAGAACTTGGGTCCAAAGGTGCCAGAAAGTGACAGAAGGGGAGAAGGTGTTGAGAAATCCTTCCATTGAGTTCTAGGAGTGATATTCAAGGAGTTTCAGTGGCTTCAGACGAGTTTCGCTCGTCTTCCTTTGCCGGTAAGAAAAAGGGAACCAAAAGAGACCAAAACTGGAACTTGGGTCCAAAGGCACCAGAAAGTGCCAGAACGTGAGAATGTGGTGGGAAAGCCTTCCTTTGTGTCTTCGGAGTGAGATTCAAGGAGTTTCAGTGCCTTGAGACGAGTTTCGCACGTCTTCCTTTGCCGGTAAGCAAAAGGGAACCAAAAGAGACCAAAACTGAAACTTGGGTCCAAAGGCACCAGAAAGTGCCAGAACGTGAGAAGGTGGTGGGAAAGCCTTCCTTTGAGTCCTAAGCGTGATATTCAAGGAGTTTTAGTGGCCTGAGACAAGTTTCGCAAGTCTTCCTTTGCCAGTACGCAAAAAGGGACCAAAAGAGACCAAAACTAGAACTTAGGTCCAAAGGTGCTAGAAAGTGACAGAAGGGGAGAAGGTGGTGAGAAATCCTTCCATTGAGTTCTAGGAGTGATATTCAAGGAGTTTCAGTGGCTTGAGACGAGTTTCGCACGTCTTCCTTTGCCGGTAAGCAAAAGGGAACCAAAAGAGACCAAAACAAGAACTTGGGTCCAAAGGCACCAGAAAGGGCCAGAACGTGAGAAGGTGGTGGGAAAGCCTTCCTTTGAGTCCTAGGCGTGATATTAAAGGAGTTTTAGTGGCCTGAGACGAGTTTCGCAAGTCTCCCTTTGCCGGTATGCAAAAGGGAACCAAAAGAGACCAAAAATGGAACTTGGGTCCAAATGCACCAGAAAGGGCCAGAACGTGAGAAGGTGGTGGGAAAGCCTTCCTTTGAGTCCTTGGCGTGATATTCAAGGAGTTTTAGTGGCCTGAGACGAGTTTCGCAAGTCTCCCTTTGCCGGTATGCAAAAGGGAACCAAAAGAGACCAAAAATGGAACTTGGGTCCAAATGCACCAGAAAGTGCCAGAACGTGAGAAGGTGGTGGGAAAGCCTTCCTTTGAGTCCTAGGCGTGATATTCTAAGAGTTTTAGTTGCCTGAGACGATTTTCGCAAGTCTCCCTTTGCCAGTAAGCAAAAAGGGACCAAAAGAGACCAAAACTGTAACTTGGGTCCACAGCCGACAGAAAGTGCCAGAAGGGGAGAAGGTGGTGGGAAAGCCTTCCTTTGAGTCCTAGGCGTGATATTCAAAGAGTTTTAGTGGCCTGAGACGAGTTTCGCAAGTCTCCCTTTGCCAGTAAGCAAAAACGGACCAAAAGAGACCAAAACTGGAACTTGGGTCCAAAGCTGCCAGAAAGTGCCAGAAGGGGAGAAGGTGGTGAGAAATCCTTCCTTTGATTTCTAGGAGTGATATTCAAGGAGTTTCAGTGGCTTGAGACGAGTTTCGCACGTCTTCCTTTGCCGGTAAGCAAAAGGGAACCAAAAGAGACCAAAACTGGAACTTGGGTCAAAAGGCACCAGCAAGTGCCAGAACGTGAGAAGGTGGTGGGAAAGCCTTCCTTTGAGTCCTAGGCGTGATATTGAAGGCGTTTTAGTGGCCTGAGACGAGTTTTGCAAGTCTCCCTTTGCCGGTAAGCAAAAGGGAACCAAAAGAGACCAAAACTAAAACTTGGGTACAAAGCCACCAGAAAGTGCCAGAACGTGAGAAGGTGGTGGGAAAGCCTTCCTTTGAGTCCTAGGCGTGATATTCAAGGAGTTTTAGTGGCCTGAGACGAGTTTCGCAAGTCTCCCTTTGCCGGTATGCAAAAGGGAACCAAAAGAGACCAAAAATGGAACTTGGGTCCAAATGCACCAGAAAGTGCCAGAACGTGAGAAGGTGGTGGGAAAGCCTTCCTTTGAGTCCTAGGTGTGATATTCTAAGAGTTTTAGTGGCCTTAGACGAGTTTCGCAAGTCTCCCTTTGCCAGTAAGCAAAAAGGGACCAAAAGAGATCAAAACTAGAACTTGGGTCCAAAGGTGCCAGAAAGTGACAGAAGGGGAGAAGGTGTTGAGAAATCCTTCCATTGAGTTCTAGGAGTGATATTCAAGGAGTTTCAGTGGCTTCAGACGAGTTTCGCTCGTCTTCCTTTGCCGGTAAGCAAAAGGGAACCAAAAGAGACCAAAACTGGAACTTGGGTCCAAAGGCACCAGAAAGTGCCAGAATGTGAGAAGGTGGTGGGAAAGCCTTTCTTTGAGTCCTAGGCATGATACTCAAAGAGTTTTAGTGGCCTGAGACGAGTTTCGCAAGTCTCCCTTTGCCAGTAAGCAAAAAGGGGCCAAAGGAGACCAAAACTAGAACTTGGGTCCAAAGGTGCCAGAAAGTGACAGAAGGGGAGAAGGTGTTGAGAAATCTTTCCATTGAGTTCTAGGAGTGATATTCAAGGAGTTTCAGTGGCTTCAGACGAGTTTCGCTCGTCTTCCTTTGCCGGTAAGAAAAAGGGAACCAAAAGAGACCAAAACTGGAACTTGGGTCCAAAGGCACCAGAAAGTGCCAGAACGTGAGAATGTGGTGGGAAAGCCTTCCTTTGTGTCTTCGGAGTGAGATTCAAGGAGTTTCAGTGCCTTGAGACGAGTTTCGCACGTCTTCCTTTGCCGGTAAGCAAAAGGGAACCAAAAGAGACCAAAACTGAAACTTGGGTCCAAAGGCACCAGAAAGTGCCAGAACGTGAGAAGGTGGTGGGAAAGCCTTCCTTTGAGTCCTAGGCATGATATTCAAGGAGTTTTAGTGGCCTGAGACGAGTTTCGCAAGTCTTCCTTTGCCAGTAAGCAAAAAGGGACCAAAAGAGACCAAAACTAGAACTTAGGTCCAAAGGTGCTAGAAAGTGACAGAAGGGGAGAAGGTGGTGAGAAATCCTTCCATTGAGTTCTAGGAGTGATATTCAAGGAGTTTCAGTGGCTTGAGACGAGTTTCGCACGTCTTCCTTTGCCGGTAAGCAAAAGGGAACCAAAAGAGACCAAAACTGGAACTTGGGTCCAAAGGCACCAGAAAGGGCCAGAACGTGAGAAGGTGGTGGGAAAGCCTTCCTTTGAGTCCTAGGCGTGATATTCAAGGAGTTTTAGTGGCCTGAGACGAGTTTCGCAAGTCTCCCTTTGCCGGTATGCAAAAGGGAACCAAAAGAGACCAAAAATGGAACTTGGGTCCAAATGCACCAGAAAGGGCCAGAACGTGAGAAGGTGGTGGGAAAGCCTTCCTTTGAGTCCTTGGCGTGATATTCAAGGAGTTTTAGTGGCCTGAGACGAGTTTCGCAAGTCTCCCTTTGCCGGTATGCAAAAGGGAACCAAAAGAGACCAAAAATGGAACTTGGGTCCAAATGCACCAGAAAGTGCCAGAACGTGAGAAGGTGGTGGGAAAGCCTTCCTTTGAGTCCTAGGCGTGATATTCTAAGAGTTTTAGTTGCCTGAGACGATTTTCGCAAGTCTCCCTTTGCCAGTAAGCAAAAAGGGACCAAAAGAGACCAAAACTGTAACTTGGGTCCACAGCCGACAGAAAGTGCCAGAAGGGGAGAAGGTGGGGAGAAATCCTTCCTTTGAGTTCTAGGAGTGATATTCAAGGAGTTTCAGTGGCTTGAGACGAGTTTCGCTCGTCTTCCTTTGCCGGTAAGAAAAAGGGAACCAAAAGAGACCAAAACTGGAACTTGGGTCCTAAGGCACCAGAAAGGGCCAGAACGTGAGAAGGTGGTGGGAAAGCCTTCCTTTGAGTCCTAGGCGTGATATTCTAAGAGTTTTAGTGGCCTGAGACGATTTTCGCAAGTCTCCGTTTGCCAGTAAGCAAAAAGGGACCAAAAGAGACCAAAACTGGAACTTGGGTCCACAGCCGCCAGAAAGAACCAGAAGGGGAGAAGGTGGGGAGAAATCCTTCCTTTGAGTTCTAGGAGTGATATTCAAGGAGTTTCAGTGGCTTGAGACGAGTTTCGCACGTCTTCCTTTGCCGGTAAGCAAAAGGGACTTAAAGAGACCAAAACTAGAACTTGGGTCCAAAGGTGCTAGAAAGTGACAGAAGGGGAGAAGGTGGTGAGAAATCCTTCCTTTGAGTTCTAGGAGTGATATTCAAGGAGTTTCAGTGGCTTGAGACGACTTTCGCACGTCTTCCTTTGCCGGTAAGCAAAAGGGAACCAAAAGAGACCAAAACTGGAACTTGGGTCCAAAGGCACCAGCAAGTGCCAGAACGTGAGAAGGTGGTGGGAAAGCCTTCCTTTGAGTCCTAGGCGTGATATTCAAAGAGTTTTAGTGGCCTGAGACGAGTTTCGCAAGTCTCCCTTTGCCAGTAAGCAAAAACGGACCAAAAGAGACCAAAACTGGAACTTGGGTCCAAAGTCGCCAGAAAGTGCCAAAAGGGGAGAAGGTGGTGAGAAATCCTTCCTTTGAGTTCTAGGAGTGATATTCAAGGAGTTTCAGTGGCTTGAGACGAGTTTCGCACGTCTTCCTTTGCCGGTAAGCAAAAGGGAACCAAAAGAGACCAAAACTGGAACTTGGGTCCAAAGGCACCAGAAAGTGCCAGAATGTGAGAAGGTGGTGGGAAAGCCTTTCTTTGAGTCCTAGGCATGATACTCAAAGAGTTTTAGTGGCCTGAGACGGGTTTCGCAAGTCTCCCTTTGCCAGTAAGCAAAAAGGGGCCAAAGGAGACCAAAACTAGAACTTGGGTCCAAAGGTGCCAGAAAGTGACAGAAGGGGAGAAGGTGTTGAGAAATCCTTCCATTGAGTTCTAGGAGTGATATTCAAGGAGTTTCAGTGGCTTCAGACGAGTTTCGCTCGTCTTCCTTTGCCGGTAAGAAAAAGGGAACCAAAAGAGACCAAAACTGGAACTTGGGTCCAAAGGCACCAGAAAGTGCCAGAACGTGAGAATGTGGTGGGAAAGCCTTCCTTTGTGTCTTCGGAGTGAGATTCAAGGAGTTTCAGTGCGTTGAGACGAGTTTCGCACGTCTTCCTTTGCCGGTAAGCAAAAGGGAACCAAAAGAGACCAAAACTGAAACTTGGGTCCAAAGGCGCCAGAAAATGCCAGAATGTGAGAAGGTTGTGGGAAATCCTTCCTTTAAGTCGTAGGCATGATATTCAAGGAGTTTTAGTGGCCTGAGACGAGTTTCGCAAGTCTTCCTTTGCAAGTAAGCAAAAAGGGACCAAAAGAGACATAACTGGAACTTGGGTCCAAAGCCGCCAGAAAGTGCCAGAAGGGGAGAAGGTGGTGAGAAATCCTTCCTTTGAGTTCGAGGAGTGATATTCAAGGAGTTTCAGCGGCTTGAGACGAGTTTCGCACGTCTTCCTTTGCCGGTAAGCAAAAGGGAACCAAAAGAGACCAAAACTGAAACTTGGGTCCAAAGGCACCAGAAAGTGCCAGAACGTGAGAAGGTGGTGGGAAAGCCTTCCTTTGAGTCCTAGGCGTGATATTCAAGGAGTTTTAGTGGCCTGAGACGAGTTTCGCAGGTCTCCCTTTGCTAGTAAGCAAAAAATGACCAAAAGAGACCAAAACTAGAACTTGGGTCCAAAGGTGCCAGAAAGTGACAAAACGTGAGAAGGTGGTGGGAAAGCCTTACTTTGAGTCCTAGGCGTGATATTCAAGGAGTTTTAGTGGCCTGAGACGAGTTTCGCAAGTCTCCTTTTGCCGGTATGCAAAAGGGAACCAAAAGAGACCAAAAATGGAACTTGGGTCCAAATGCACCAGAAAGTGCCAGAACGTGAGAAGGTGGTGGGAAAGCCTTCCTTTGAGTCCTAGGCGTGATATTCTAAGAGTTTTAGTGGCCTGAGACGATTTTCGCAAGTCTCCTTTTGCCGGTAAGCAAAAGGGAACCAAAAGAGACCAAAACTGGAACTTGGATCCAAAGGCACCAGAAAGGGCCAGAATGTGAGAAGGTGGTGGGAAAGCCTTCCTTTGAGTTCTAGGCGTGATATTCAAGGAGTTTCAGTGCCTTGAGACAAGTTTGGCATGTCTTCCTTTGCCGGTAAGCAAAAGGGAACCAAAAGAGACCAAAACTGAAACTTGGGTCCAACGGCGCCAGAAAGTGCCAGAGCGTGAGAAGGTGGTGGGAAAGCCTTCCTTTGAGTCCTAGGCGTGATATTGAAGGAGTTTCAGTTGCTTGAGACGAGTTTCGCAAGTCTCCCTTTGCCGGTAAGCGAAAGGGAACCAAGAGAGACCAAAACTAGAACTTGGGTCCAAAGCCACCAGAAAGTGCCAGAAGGGGAGAAGGTGGTAAGAAATCCTTCCTTTGAGTTCTAGGAGTGATATTCAAGGAGTTTTAGTTGCTTGAGACGAGTTTCGCACGTCTTCCTTTGCCGGTAAGCAAAAGGGAACCAAAAGAGACCAAAACTGAAACTTGGGTCCAAAGGCACCAGAAAGTGCCAGAACGTGAGAAGGTGGTGGGAAAGCCTTCCTTTGAGTCCTAGGCGTGATATTCAAGGAGTTTTAGTGGCCTGAGACGAGTTTCGCAAGTCTCCCTTTGCCGGTATGCAAAAGGGAACCAAAAGAGACCAAAACTGGAACTTGGGTCCAAATGCACCAGAAAGTGCCAGAACGTGAGAAGGTGGTGGGAAGCCTTCCTTTGTGCCTTCGGAGTGAGATTCAAGGAGTTTCAGTGTCTTGAGACGAGTTTCGCACGTCTTCCTTTGCCGGTAAGCAAAAGGGAACAAAAAGAGACCAAAACTGGAACTTGGGTCCAAAGGCACCAGAAAATGCTAGAATGTGAGAAGGTGGTGGGAAAGCCTTTTTTTTGAGTCCTAGGCATGGTATTCAAAGAGTTTTAGTGGCCTGAGACGAGTTTCGCAAGTCTCCCTTTGCCAGTAAGCAAAAAGGGGCCAAAGGAGACCAAAACTAGAACTTGGGTCCAAAGGCGCCGGAAAATGCCAGAATGTGAGAAGGTTGTGGGAAAGCCTTCCTTTAAGTCGTAGGCATGATATTCAAGGAGTTTTAGTGGCCTGAGACGAGTTTCGCAAGTCTTCCTTTGCAAGTAAGCAAAAAGGGACCAAAAGAGACATAACTGGAACTTGGGTCCAAAGCCTCCAGAAAGTGCCAGAAGGGGAGAAGGTGGTGAGAAATCCTTCCTTTGAGTTCTAGGAGTGATATTCAAGGAGTTTCAGTGGCTTGAGACGAGTTTCGCACGTCTTCCTTTGCCGGTAAGCAAAAGGGAACCAAAAGAGACCAAAACTAAAACTTGGGTCCAAAGGCACCAGAAAATGCCAGAACGTGAGAAGGTGGTGGGAAAGCCTTCCTTTGAGTCCTAGGCGTGATATTCAACGAGTTTTAGTGGCCTGAGACGAGTTTCGCAAGTCTCCCTTTGCCAGTATGCAAAAAGGGACCAAAAGAGACCAAAACTAGAACTTGGGTCCAAAGGTGCCAGAAAGTGACAGAAGAGGAGAAGGTGGTAAGAAATCCTTCCATTGAGTTCTAGGAGTGATATTGAAGGAGTTTCAGTGGCTTGAGACGAGTTTCGCACGTCTTCCTTTGCCGGTAAGCAAAAGGGACTTAAAGAGACCAAAACTAGAACTTGGGTCCAAAGGTGCTAGAAAGTGACAGAAGGGGAGAAGGTGGTGAGAAATCCTTCCTTTGAGTTCTAGGAGTGATATTCAAGGAGTTTTAGTGGCTTGAGACGACTTTCGCACGTCTTCCTTTGCCGGTAAGCAAAAGGGAACCAAAAGAGACCAAAACTGGAACTTGGGTCCAAAGGCACCAGCAAGTGCCAGAACGTGAGAAGGTGGTGGGAAAGCCTTCCTTTGAGTCCTAGGCGTGATATTCAAAGAGTTTTAGTGGCCTGAGACGAGTTTCGCAAGTCTCCCTTTGCCAGTAAGCAAAAACGGACCAAAAGAGACCAAAACTGGAACTTGGGTCCAAAGTCGCCAGAAAGTGCCAAAAGGGGAGAAGGTGGTGAGAAATCCTTCCTTTGAGTTCTAGGAGTGATATTCAAGGAGTTTCAGTGGCTTGAGACGAGTTTCGCACGTCTTCCTTTGCCGGTAAGCAAAAGGGAACCAAAAGAGACCAAAACTGGAACTTGGGTCCAAAGGCACCAGAAAGTGCCAGAATGTGAGAAGGTGGTGGGAAAGCCTTTCTTTGAGTCCTAGGCATGATACTCAAAGAGTTTTAGTGGCCTGAGACGGGTTTCGCAAGTCTCCCTTTGCCAGTAAGCAAAAAGGGGCCAAAGGAGACCAAAACTAGAACTTGGGTCCAAAGGTGCCAGAAAGTGACAGAAGGGGAGAAGGTGTTGAGAAATCCTTCCATTGAGTTCTAGGAGTGATATTCAAGGAGTTTCAGTGGCTTCAGACGAGTTTCGCTCGTCTTCCTTTGCCGGTAAGAAAAAGGGAACCAAAAGAGACCAAAACTGGAACTTGGGTCCAAAGGCACCAGAAAGTGCCAGAACGTGAGAATGTGGTGGGAAAGCCTTCCTTTGTGTCTTCGGAGTGAGATTCAAGGAGTTTCAGTGCGTTGAGACGAGTTTCGCACGTCTTCCTTTGCCGGTAAGCAAAAGGGAACCAAAAGAGACCAAAACTGAAACTTGGGTCCAAAGGCGCCAGAAAATGCCAGAATGTGAGAAGGTTGTGGGAAATCCTTCCTTTAAGTCGTAGGCATGATATTCAAGGAGTTTTAGTGGCCTGAGACGAGTTTCGCAAGTCTTCCTTTGCAAGTAAGCAAAAAGGGACCAAAAGAGACATAACTGGAACTTGGGTCCAAAGCCGCCAGAAAGTGCCAGAAGGGGAGAAGGTGGTGAGAAATCCTTCCTTTGAGTTCGAGGAGTGATATTCAAGGAGTTTCAGCGGCTTGAGACGAGTTTCGCACGTCTTCCTTTGCCGGTAAGCAAAAGGGAACCAAAAGAGACCAAAACTGAAACTTGGGTCCAAAGGCACCAGAAAGTGCCAGAACGTGAGAAGGTGGTGGGAAAGCCTTCCTTTGAGTCCTAGGCGTGATATTCAAGGAGTTTTAGTGGCCTGAGACGAGTTTCGCAGGTCTCCCTTTGCTAGTAAGCAAAAAATGACCAAAAGAGACCAAAACTAGAACTTGGGTCCAAAGGTGCCAGAAAGTGACAAAACGTGAGAAGGTGGTGGGAAAGCCTTACTTTGAGTCCTAGGCGTGATATTCAAGGAGTTTTAGTGGCCTGAGACGAGTTTCGCAAGTCTCCTTTTGCCGGTATGCAAAAGGGAACCAAAAGAGACCAAAAATGGAACTTGGGTCCAAATGCACCAGAAAGTGCCAGAACGTGAGAAGGTGGTGGGAAAGCCTTCCTTTGAGTCCTAGGCGTGATATTCTAAGAGTTTAAGTTGCACGAGACGATTTTCGCAAGTCTCCTTTTAGGTAAGCAAAAGGGAACCAAAAGAGACCAAAACTGGAACTTGGATCCAAAGGCACCAGAAAGGGCCAGAATGTGAGAAGGTGGTGGGAAAGCCTTCCTTTGAGTTCTAGGCGTGATATTCAAGGAGTTTCAGTGCCTTGAGACAAGTTTGGCATGTCTTCCTTTGCCGGTAAGCAAAAGGGAACCAAAAGAGACCAAAACTGAAACTTGGGTCCAACGGCGCCAGAAAGTGCCAGAGCGTGAGAAGGTGGTGGGAAAGCCTTCCTTTGAGTCCTAGGCGTGATATTGAAGGAGTTTCAGTTGCTTGAGACGAGTTTCGCAAGTCTCCCTTTGCCGGTAAGCGAAAGGGAACCAAGAGAGACCAAAACTAGAACTTGGGTCCAAAGCCACCAGAAAGTGCCAGAAGGGGAGAAGGTGGTAAGAAATCCTTCCTTTGAGTTCTAGGAGTGATATTCAAGGAGTTTTAGTTGCTTGAGACGAGTTTCGCACGTCTTCCTTTGCCGGTATGCAAAAGGGAACCAAAAGAGACCAAAACTGAAACTTGGGTCCAAAGGCACCAGAAAGTGCCAGAACGTGAGAAGGTGGTGGGAAAGCCTTCCTTTGAGTCCTAGGCGTGATATTCAAGGAGTTTTAGTGGCCTGAGACGAGTTTCGCAAGTCTCCCTTTGCCGGTATGCAAAAGGGAACCAAAAGAGACCAAAACTGGAACTTGGGTCCAAATGCACCAGAAAGTGCCAGAACGTGAGAAGGTGGTGGGAAGCCTTCCTTTGTGCCTTCGGAGTGAGATTCAAGGAGTTTCCGTGTCTTGAGACGCGTTTCGCACGTCTTCCTTTGCCGGTAAGCAAAAGGGAACAAAAAGAGACCAAAACTGGAACTTGGGTCCAAAGGCACCAGAAAATGCTAGAATGTGAGAAGGTGGTGGGAAAGCCTTTTTTTTGAGTCCTAGGCATGGTATTCAAAGAGTTTTAGTGGCCTGAGACGAGTTTCGCAAGTCTCCCTTTGCCAGTAAGCAAAAAGGGGCCAAAGGAGACCAAAACTAGAACTTGGGTCCAAAGGCGCCGGAAAATGCCAGAATGTGAGAAGGTTGTGGGAAAGCCTTCCTTTAAGTCGTAGGCATGATATTCAAGGAGTTTTAGTGGCCTGAGACGAGTTTCGCAAGTCTTCCTTTGCAAGTAAGCAAAAAGGGACCAAAAGAGACATAACTGGAACTTGGGTCCAAAGCCTCCAGAAAGTGCCAGAAGGGGAGAAGGTGGTGAGAAATCCTTCCTTTGAGTTCTAGGAGTGATATTCAAGGAGTTTCAGTGGCTTGAGACGAGTTTCGCACGTCTTCCTTTGCCGGTAAGCAAAAGGGAACCAAAAGAGACCAAAACTAAAACTTGGGTCCAAAGGCACCAGAAAATGCCAGAACGTGAGAAGGTGGTGGGAAAGCCTTCCTTTGAGTCCTAGGCGTGATATTCAACGAGTTTTAGTGGCCTGAGACGAGTTTCGCAAGTCTCCCTTTGCCAGTATGCAAAAAGGGACCAAAAGAGACCAAAACTAGAACTTGGGTCCAAAGGTGCCAGAAAGTGACAGAAGAGGAGAAGGTGGTAAGAAATCCTTCCATTGAGTTCTAGGAGTGATATTCAAGGAGTTTCAGTGGCTTGAGACGAGTTTCGCACGTCTCCCTTTGCCGGTAAGCAAAAGGGAACCAAAAGAGACCAAAACTGGAACTTGGGTCCAAAGGCACGAAAGTGCCAGAACGTGAGAAGGTGGTGGGAAAGCCTTCCTTTGAGTCCTAGGCGTGATATTCAAAGAGTTTTAGTGGCCTGAGACGAGTTTCGCAAGTCTCCCTTTGCCAGTAAGCAAAAACGGACCAAAAGAGACCAAAACTGGAACTTGGGTCGAAAGTCGCAAGAAAGTGCCAAAAGGGGAGAAGGTGGTGAGAAATCCTTCCTTTGAGTTCTAGGAGTGATATTCATGGAGTTTCAGTGGCTTGAGACGAGTTTCGCACGTCTTCCTTTGCCGGTAAGCAAAAGGGAACCAAAAGAGACCAAAACTGGAACTTGGGTCCAAAGGCACCAGAAAGTGCCAGAATGTGAGAAGGTGGTGGGAAAGCCTTTCTTTGAGTCCTAGGCATGATACTCAAAGAGTTTTAGTGGCCTGAGACGAGTTTCGCAAGTCTCCCTTTGCCAGTAAGCAAAAAGGGGCCATAGGAGACCAAAACTAGAACTTGGGTCCAAAGGCGCCAGAAAATGCCAGAATGTGAGAAGGTTGTGGGAAATCCTTCCTTTAAGTCGTAGGCATGATATTCAAGGAGTTTTAGTGGCCTGAGACGAGTTTCGCAAGTCTTCCTTTGCAAGTAAGCAAAAAGGGACCAAAAGAGACATAACTGGAACTTGGGTCCAAAGCCGCCAGAAAGTGCCAGAAGGGGAGAAGGTGGTGAGAAATCCTTCCTTTGAGTTCGAGGAGTGATATTCAAGGAGTTTCAGTGGCTTGAGACGAGTTTCGCACGTCTTCCTTTGCCGGTAAGCAAAAGGGAACCAAAAGAGACCAAAACTGAAACTTGGGTCCAAAGGCACCAGAAAGTGCCAGAACGTGAGAAGGTGGTGGGAAAGCCTTCCTTTGAGTCCTAGGCGTGATATTCAAGGAGTTTTAGTGGCCTGAGACGAGTTTCGCAGGTCTCCCTTTGCTAGTAAGCAAAAAATGACCAAAAGAGACCAAAACTAGAACTTGGGTCCAAAGGTGCCAGAAAGTGACAGAACGTGAGAAGGTGGTGGGAAAGCCTTACTTTGAGTCCTAGGCGTGATATTCAAGGAGTTTTAGTGGCCTGAGACGAGTTTCGCAAGTCTCCTTTTGCCGGTATGCAAAAGGGAACCAAAAGAGACCAAAAATGGAACTTGGGTCCAAATGCACCAGAAAGTGCCAGAACGTGAGAAGGTGGTGGGAAAGCCTTCCTTTGAGTCCTAGGCGTGATATTCTAAGAGTTTTAGTGGCATGAGACGATTTTCGCAAGTCTCCCTTTGCCGGTAAGCAAAAGGGAACCAAAAGAGACCAAAGCGGAACTTGGATCCAAAGGCACGAGAAGGGCGAGAATGTGAGAAGGTGGTGGGAAAGCCTTCCTTTGAGTTCTAGGCGTGATATTCAAGGAGTTTCAGTGCCTTGAGACAAGTTTGGCATGTCTTCCTTTGCCGGTAAGCAAAAGGGAACCAAAAGAGACCAAAACTGAAACTTGGGTCCAAAGGCGCCAGAAAGTGCCAGAGCGTGAGAAGGTGGTGGGAAAGCCTTCCTTTGAGTCCTAGGCGTGATATTGAAGGAGTTTCAGTTGCTTGAGACGAGTTTCGCAAGTCTCCCTTTGCCGGTAAGCGAAAGGGAACCAAGAGAGACCAAAACTAGAACTTGGGTCCAAAGCCACCAGAAAGTGCCAGAAGGGGAGAAGGTGGTAAGAAATCCTTCCTTTGAGTTCTAGGAGTGATATTCAAGGAGTTTTAGTTGCTTGAGACGAGTTTCGCACGTCTTCCTTTGCCGGTAAGCAAAAGGGAACCAAAAGAGACCAAAACTGAAACTTGGGTCCAAAGGCACCAGAAAGTGCCAGAACGTGAGAAGGTGGTGGGAAAGCCTTCCTTTGAGTCCTAGGCGTGATATTCAAGGAGTTTTAGTGGCCTGAGTTTCGCAAGTCTCCCTTTGCCAGTAAGCAAAAACGGACCAAAAGAGACCAAAACTGGAACTTGGGTCGAAAGTCGCAAGAAAGTGCCAAAAGGGGAGAAGGTGGTGAGAAATCCTTCCTTTGAGTTCTAGGAGTGATATTCATGGAGTTTCAGTGGCTTGAGACGAGTTTCGCACGTCTTCCTTTGCCGGTAAGCAAAAGGGAACCAAAAGAGACCAAAACTGGAACTTGGGTCCAAAGGCACCAGAAAGTGCCAGAATGTGAGAAGGTGGTGGGAAAGCCTTTCTTTGAGTCCTAGGCATGATACTCAAAGAGTTTTAGTGGCCTGAGACGAGTTTCGCAAGTCTCCCTTTGCCAGTAAGCAAAAAGGGGCCATAGGAGACCAAAACTAGAACTTGGGTCCAAAGGCGCCAGAAAATGCCAGAATGTGAGAAGGTTGTGGGAAATCCTTCCTTTAAGTCGTAGGCAAGATATTCAAGGAGTTTTAGTGGCCTGAGACGAGTTTCGCAAGTCTTCCTTTGCAAGTAAGCAAAAAGGGACCAAAAGAGACATAACTGGAACTTGGGTCCAAAGCCGCCAGAAAGTGCCAGAAGGGGAGAAGGTGGTGAGAAATCCTTCCTTTGAGTTCGAGGAGTGATATTCAAGGAGTTTCAGCGGCTTGAGACGAGTTTCGCACGTCTTCCTTTGCCGGTAAGCAAAAGGGAACCAAAAGAGACCAAAACTGAAACTTGGGTCCAAAGGCACCAGAAAGTGCCAGAACGTGAGAAGGTGGTGGGAAAGCCTTCCTTTGAGTCCTAGGCGTGATATTCAAGGAGTTTTAGTGGCCTGAGACGAGTTTCGCAGGTCTCCCTTTGCTAGTAAGCAAAAAATGACCAAAAGAGACCAAAACTAGAACTTGGGTCCAAAGGTGCCAGAAAGTGACAGAACGTGAGAAGGTGGTGGGAAAGCCTTACTTTGAGTCCTAGGCGTGATATTCAAGGAGTTTTAGTGGCCTGAGACGAGTTTCGCAAGTCTCCTTTTGCCGGTATGCAAAAGGGAACCAAAAGAGACCAAAAATGGAACTTGGGTCCAAATGCACCAGAAAGTGCCAGAAGGGGAGAAGGTGGTGAGAAATCCTTCCTTTGAGTTCTAGGAGTGATATTCAAGGAGTTTCAGTGGCTTGAGACGAGTTTCGCACGTCTTCCTTTACCGGTAAGCAAAAGGGAACCAAAAGAGACCAAAACTAAAACTTGGGTCCAAAGGCACCAGAAAATGCCAGAACGTGAGAAGGTGGTGGGAAAGCCTTCCTTTAAGTCCTAGGCGTGATATTCAAGGAGTTTTAGTGGCCTGAGACGAGTTTCGCAAGTCTCCCTTTGCCAGTATGCAAAAAGGGAACAAAAGAGACCAAAACTAGAACTTGGGTCCAAAGGTGCCAGAAAGTGACAGAAGAGGAGAAGGTGGTAAGAAATCCTTCCTTTGAGTTCTAGGAGTGATATTCAAGGAGTTTCAGTGGCTTGAGACGAGTTTCGCACGTCTCCCTTTGCCGGTAAGCAAAAGGGAACCAAAAGAGACCAAAACTGGAACTTGGGTCCAAAGGCACCAGAAAGGGCCAGAACGTGAGAAGGTGGTGGTAAAGCCTTCCTTTGAGTCCTAGGCATGATATTAAAGGAGTTTTAGTGGCCTGAGATGAGTTTCGCAAGTCTCCCTTTGCCGGTATGCAAAAAGGAACCAAAAGAGACCAAAAATGGAACTTGGGTCCAAATGAAGCAGAAAGTGCCAGAACGTGAGAAGGTGGTGGGAAATCCTTCCTTTGAGTCCTAGGCGTGATATTCTAAGAGTTTTAGTGGCCTGAGACGATTTTCGCAAGTCTCCCTTTGCCGGTAAGCAAAAGGGAACCGAAAGAGACCAAAACTGGAACTTGGATCCAAAGGCACCAGAAAGGGCCAGAACGTGAGAAGGTGGTGGGAAAGCCTTCCTTTGAGTCCTAGGCGTGATATTCAAGGAGTTTCAGTGCCTTGAGACAAGTTTGGCACGTCTTCCTTTGCCGGTAAGCAAAAGGGAACCAAAAGAGACCAAAAATGGAACTTGGGTCCAAATTCACCAGAAAGTGCCAGAACGTGAGAAGGTGGTGGGAAAGCCTTCCTTTGAGTCCTAGGCGTGATATTGAAGGAGTTTTAGTGGCCTGAGACGAGTTTCGCAAGTCTCCCTTTGCCGGTAAGCAAAAGGGAACCAAGAGAGACCAAAACTAGAACTTGGGTCCAAAGTCGCCAGAAAGTGCCAAAAGGGGAGAAGGTGGTGAGAAATCCTTCCTTTGAGTTCTAGGAGTGATATTCAAGGAGTTTCAGTGGCTTGAGATGAGTTTCGCAAGTCTCCCTTTGCCGGTATGCAAAAAGGAACCAAAAGAGACCAAAAATGGAACTTGGGTCCAAATGAAGCAGAAAGTGCCAGAACGTGAGAAGGTGGTGGGAAATCCTTCCTTTGAGTCCTAGGTGTGATATTCTAAGAGTTTTAGTGGCCTGAGACGAGTTTCGCAAGTCTCCCTTTGCCAGTAAGCAAAAAGGGACCAAAAGAGACCAAAACTAGAACTTGGGTCCAAAGGTGCCAGAAAGTGACAGAAGGGGAGAAGGTGGTGAGAAATCCTTCCATTGATTTCTAGGAGTGATATTCAAGGAGTTTCAGTGGCTTGAGACGAGTTTCGCTCGCCTTCCTTTGCCGGTAAGAAAAAGGGAACCAAAAGAGACCAAAACTGGAACTTGGGTCCAAAGGCACCAGAAAGTGCCAGAACGTGAGAATGTGGTGGGAAAGCCTTCCTTTGTGTCTTCGGAGTGAGATTCAAGGAGTTTCAGTGCCTTGAGACGAGTTTCGCACGTCTTCCTTTGCCGGTAAGCAAAAGGGAACCAAAAGAGACCAAAACTTAAACTTGGGTCCAAAGGCACCAGAAAGTGCCAGAACGTGAGAAGGTGGTGGGAAAGGCTTCCTTTGAGTCCTAGGCGTGATATTCAAGGAGTTTTAGTGGCCTGAGACGAGTTTCGCAAGTCTCCCTTTGCCAGTAAGCAAAAAGGAACCAAAAGAGACCAAAACTAGAACTTGGGTCCAAAGGTGCCAGAAAGTGACAGAAGGGGAGAAGGTGGTGAGAAATCCTTCCATTGAGTTCTAGGAGTGATATTCAAGGAGTTTCAGTGGCTTGAGACGAGTTTCGCACGTCTTCCTTTGCCGGTAAGCAAAAAGGAACCAAACGAGACCAAAAATGGAACTTGGGTCCAAATGCACCAGAAAGTGCCAGAACGTGAGAAGGTGGTGGGAAAGCCTTCCTTTGAGTCCTAGGCGTGATATTCAAAGAGTTTTAGTGGCCTGAGACGAGTTTCGCAAGTCTCCCTTTGCCAGTAAGCAAAAACGGACCTAAAGAGACCAAAACTGGAACTTGGGTCCACAGCCGCCAGAAAGTGCCAGAAGGGGAGAAGGTGGGGAGAAATCCTTCCTTTGAGTTCTAGGAGTGATATTCAAGGAGTTTCAGTGACTTGAGACGAGTTTCGCACGTCTTCCTTTGCCGGTAAGCAAAAGGGACTTAAAGAGACCAAAACTAGAGCTTGGGTCCAAAGGTGCTAGAAAGTGACAGAAGGGGAGAAGGTGGTGAGAAATCCTTCCTTTGAGTTCTAGGAGTGATATTCAAGTAGTTTCAGTGGCTTGAGACGACTTTCGCACGTCTTCCTTTGCCGGTAAGCAAAAGGGAAACAAAAGAGACCAAAACTGGAACTTAGGTCCAAAGGCACCAGAAAGTGGCAGAACGTGAGAATGTGATGGCAAAGCCTTCCTTTGTGTCTTCGGAGTGATATTCAAGGAGTTTCAGTGGCTTGAGACGAGTTTCGCAAGTCTCCCTTTGCAAGTAAGCAAAAAGGGACCAAAAGAGACATAACTGGAACTTGGGTCCAAAGCCGCCAGAAAGTGCCAGAAGGGGAGAAGGTGGTGAGAAATCCTTCCTTTGAGTTCGAGGAGTGATATTCAAGGAGTTTTAGTGGCTTGAGACGAGTTTCGCACGTCTTCCTTTGCCGGTAAGCAAAAGGGAACCAAAAGAGACCAAAACTGGAACTTGGGTCCAAAGGCACCAGAAAGTGCCAGAATGTGAGAAGGTGGTGGGAAAGCCTTTTTTTGAGTCCTAGGCATGATATTCAAAGAGTTTTAGTGGCCTGAGACGAGTTTCGCAAGTCTCCCTTTGCCAGTAAGCAAAAACGGACCAAAAGAGACCAAAACTGGAACTTGGGTCCAAAGCCGCCAGAAAGTGCCAGAAGGGGAGAAGGTGGTGAGAAATCCTTCCTTTGAGTTCTAGGAGTGATATTCAAGGAGTTTCAGTGGCTTGAGACGAGTTTCGCACGTCTTCCTTTGCCGGTAAGCAAAAGGGAACCAAAAGAGACCAAAACTGGAACTTGGGTCCAAAGGCACCAGCAAGTGCCAGAACGTGAGAAGGTGGTGGGAAAGCCTTCCTTTGAGTCCTAGGCGTGATATTCAAAGAGTTTTAGTGGCCTGAGACGAGTTTCGCAAGTCTCTCTTTGCCAGTAAGCAAAAACGGACCAAAAGAGACCAAAACTGGAACTTGG
Organism: Abrus pulchellus subsp. cantoniensis; assembly: GCA_024086825.1. Taxonomy (NCBI): domain Eukaryota; kingdom Viridiplantae; phylum Streptophyta; class Magnoliopsida; order Fabales; family Fabaceae; genus Abrus; species Abrus pulchellus. The sequence continues at coordinate 84,430 of JAKRVW010000004.1, read as the reverse complement.
GTCCAAAGCCGCCAGAAAGTGCCAGAAGGGGAGAAGGTGGTGAGAAATCCTTCCATTGAGTTCTAGGAGTGATATTGAAGGAGTTTCAGTGGCTTGAGACGAGTTTCGCACGTCTTCCTTTGCCGGTAAGCAAAAGGGAACCAAAAGAGAGACCAAAACTGGAACTTGGGTCCAAAGGCGCCAGAAAGTGCCAGAACGTGAGAAGGTGGTGGGAAAGCCTTCCTTTGAGTCCTAGGCGTGATATTGAAGGAGTTTTAGTGGCCTGAGACGAGTTTCGCAAGTCTCCCTTTGCCGGTAAGCAAAAGGGAACCAAGAGAGACCAAAAGTAGAACTTGGGTCCAAAGCAGCCAGAAAGTGCCAGAAGGGGAGAAGGTGGGGAGAAATCCTTCCTTTGAGTTCTAGGAGTGATATTCAAGGAGTTTCAGTTGCTTGAGACGAGTTTCGCACGTCTTCCTTTGCCGGTAAGCAAAAGGGAACCAAAAGAGACCAAAACTGGAACTTGGGTCCAAAGGCACCAGAAAGTGCCAGAACGTGAGAAGTTGGTGGGAAAGCCTTCCTTTGAGTCCTAGGCGTGATATTCAAGGAGTTTTAGTGGCCTGAGACGAGTTTCGCAAGTCTCCCTTTGCCGGTATGCAAAAGGGAACCAAAAGAGACCAAAACTGGAACTTGGGTCCAAATGCACCAGAAAGTGCCAAAACGTGAGAAGGTGGTGGGAAGCCTTCCTTTGTGTCTTCGGAGTGAGATTCAAGGAGTTTCAGTGCCTTGAGACGAGTTTCGCACGTTTTCCTTTGCCGGTAAGCAAAAGGGAACAAAAAGAGACCAAAACATGAACTCGGGTCCAAAGGCACCAGAAAGTGCCAAAATGTGAGAAGGTGGTGGGAAAGCCTTTTTTTTGAGTCCTAGGCATGGTATTCAAAGAGTTTTAGTGGCCTGAGACGAGTTTCGCAAGTCTCCCTTTGCCAGTAAGCAAAAAGGGGCCAAAGGAGACCAAAACTAGAACTTGGGTCCAAAGGTGCCAGAAAGTGACAGAAGGGGAGAAGGTGGTGAGAAATCCTTCCATTGAGTTCTAGGAGTGATATTCAAGGAGTTTCAGTGGCTTGAGACGAGTTTCGCTCGACTTCCTTTGCCGGTAAGAAAAAGGGAACCAAAAGAAACCAAAACTGGAACTTGGGTCCAAAGGCACCAGAAAGTGCCAGAACGTGAGAATGTGGTGGGAAAGCCTTCCTTTGTGTCTTCGGAGTGAGATTCAAGGAGTTTCAGTGCCTTGAGACGAGTTTCGAACGTCTTCCTTTGCCGGTAAGCAAAAGGGAACCAAAAGAGACCAAAGCTGGAACTTGGGTCCAAAGGCACCGAAAGTGCCGAATGTGAGAAGGTGGTGGGAAAGCCTTTTTTGAGTCCTAGGCATGATATTCAAAGAGTTTTAGTGGCACGAGACGAGTTTCGCGAGTCTCCCTTTGCCGATAAGCAAAAGGGAACCAAAGGAGACCAAAACTAGAACTTGAGTCCAAAGTCACCAAAAAGTGCCAGAATTTGAGAAGGTGGTGGGAAAGCCTTCCTTTAAGTCGTAGGCACGATATTCAATGAGTTTTGGTGGCTTGAGACGAGTTTCGCAAGTCTCCCTTTGCCAGTAAGCAAAAAGGGACCGAAAGAGACATAACTGGAACTTGGGTCCAAAGCCTCCAGAAAGTGCCAGAAGGGGAGAAGGTGGTGAGAAATCCTTCCTTTGAGTTCTAGGAGTGATATTCAAGGAGTTTCAGTGGCTTGAGACGAGTTTCGCACGTCTTCCTTTGCCGGTAAGCAAAAGGGAACCAAAAGAGACCAAAACTGAAACTTGGGTCCAAAGGCGCCAGAAAGTGCCAGAACGTGAGAAGGTGGTGGGAAAGCCTTCCTTTGAGTCCTAGGCGTGATATTGAAGGAGTTTCAGTTGCTTGAGACGAGTTTCGCAAGTCTCCCTTTGCCGGTAAGCAAAAGGGAACCAAGAGAGACCAAAACTAGAACTTGGGTCCAAAGCCACCAGAAAGTGCCAGAAGGGGAGAAGGTGGTAAGAAATCCTTCCTTTGAGTTCTAGGAGTGATATTCAAGGAGTTTTAGTGGCTTGAGACGAGTTTCGCACGTCTTCCTTTGCAGGTAAGCAAAAGGGAACCAAAAGAGACCAAAGCGAAACTTGGGTCCAAAGGCACCAGAAAGTGCCGAACGTGAGAAGGTGGTGGGAAAGCCTTCCTTTGAGTCCTAGGCGTGATATTCAAGGAGTTTTAGTGGCACGAGACGAGTTTCGCAAGTCTCCCTTTGCCGGTAAGCAAAAGGGAACCAAAAGAGACCAAAGCTGGAACTTGGGTCCAAATGCACCGAAAGTGCCGAACGTGAGAAGGTGGTGGGAAGCCTTCCTTTCAGTCCTAGGAGTGATATTGAAGGTGTGTCAGTGGCCTGAGACGAGTTTCGCACGTCTTCCTTTGCCGGTAAGCAAAAGGGAACAAAAGAGACCAAAACTGGAACTTGGGTCCAAAGGCACCAGAAAGTGCCAGAACGTGAGAATGTGGTGGGAAAGCCTTCCTTTGTGTCTTCGGAGTGATATTCAAGGAGTTTCAGGGGCTTGAGACGAGTTTCGCACGTCTTCCTTGCTTAGGTAAGCAATAGGGAACAAAAAGAGACCAAAACTGAAACTTGGGTCCAAAGGCACCAGAAAGTGCCAGAACGTGAGAAGGTGGTGGGAAAGGCTTCCTTTGAGTCCTAGGCGTGATATTCAAGGAGTTTTAGTGGCCTGAGACGAGTTTCGCAAGTCTCCCTTTGCCATTAAGCAAAAGGGAACCAAAAGAGACCAAAACTAGAACTTGGGTCCAAATGTGCCAGAAAGTGACAGAAGGGGAGAAGGTGGTGAGAAATCCTTCCATTCAGTTCTAGGAGTGATATTCAAGGAGTTTTAGTGCCTTGAGACGAGTTTGGCACGTCTTCCTTTGCCGGTAAGCAAAAAGGAACCAAAAGAGACCAAAAATGGAACTTGGGTCCAAATGCACCAGAAAGTGCCAGAACGTGAGAAGGTGGTGGGAAAGCCTTCCTTTGAGTCCTAGGCGTGATATTCAAGGAGTTTTAGTGGCCTGAGACGAGTTTCGCAAGTCTCCCTTTGCCAGTAAGCAAAAAGGGGCCAAAGGAGACCAAAACTAGAACTTGGGTCCAAAGGTGCCAGAAAGTGACAGAAGGGGAGAAGGTGGTGAGAAATCCTTCCATTGAGTTCTAGGAGTGATATTCAAGGAGTTTCAGTGGCTTGAGACGAGTTTCGCTCGACTTCCTTTGCCGGTAAGAAAAAGGGAACCAAAAGAGACCAAAACTGGAACTTGGGTCCAAAGGCACCGAAAGTGCGAACGTGAGAATGTGGTGGGAAAGCCTTCCTTTGAGTCCTAGGCGTGATATTCAAGGAGTTTTAGTGGCCTGAGACGAGTTTCACAAGTCTCCCTTTGCCGGTATGCAAAAGGGAACCAAAAGAGACCAAAAATGGAACTTGGGTCCAAATGCACCAGAAAGTGCCAGAACGTGAGAAGGTGGTGGGAAAGCCTTCCTTTGAGTCCTAGGCGTGATATTCTAAGAGTTTTAGTGGCCTGAGACGATTTTCGCAAGTCTCCCTTTGCCGGTAAGCAAAAGGGAACCAAAAGAGACCAAAACTGGAACTTGGATCCAAAGGCACCAGAAAGTGCCAGAACGTGAGAAGGTGGTGGGAAAGCCTTCCTTTGAGTTCTAGGCGTGATATTCAAGGAGTTTCAGTGCCTTGAGGCAAGTTTGGCACGTCTTCCTTTGCCGATAAGCAAAAGGAAACCAAAAGAGACCAAAACTGAAACTTGGGTCCAAAGGCGCCAGAAAGTGCCAGAACGTGAGAAGGTGGTGGGAAAGCCTTCCTTTGAGTCCTAATCGTGATATTGAAGGAGTTTTAGTGGCCTGAGACGAGTTTCGCAAGTCTCCCTTTGCCGGTAAGCAAAAGGGAACCAAGAGAGACCAAAAGTAGAACTTGGGTCCAAAGCCGCCAGAAAGTGCCAGAAGGGGAGAAGGTGGGGAGAAATCCTTCCTTTGAGTTCTAGGAGTGATATTCAAGGAGTTTCAGTTGCTTGAGACGAGTTTCGCACGTCTTCCTTTGCCGGTAAGCAAAAGGGAACCAAAAGAGACCAAAACTGGAACTTGGGTCCAAAGGCACCAGAAAGTGCCAGAACGTGAGAAGGTGGTGGGAAAGCCTTCCTTTGAGTCCTAGGCGTGATATTCAAGGAGTTTTAGTGGCATGAGACGAGTTTCGCAAGTCTCCCTTTGCCGGTATGCAAAAGGGAACCAAAAGAGACCAAAACTGGAACTTGGGTCCAAATGCACCAGAAAGTGCCAGAACGTGAGAAGGTGGTGGGAAGCCTTACTTTGTGTATTAGGAGTGAGATTAAAGGAGTTTAAGTGCCTTTAGACGAGTTTAGCACGTTTTCCTTTGCAGGTAAGCAAAGGGAACAAAAAGAGACCAAAAGCTGGAACTTGGGTCCAAAGGCACCAGAAAGTGCCAGAATGTGAGCCGGTGGTGGGAAATCCTTTTTTTTGAGTCCTAGGCATGGTATTCAAAGAGTTTTAGTGGCCTGAGACGAGTTTCGCAAGTCTCCCTTTGCCAGTAAGCAAAAAGGGGCCAAAGGAGACCAAAACTAGAACTTGGGTCCAAAGGTGCCAGAAAGTGACAGAAGGGGAGAAGGTGGTGAGAAATCCTTCTATTGAGTTCTAGGAGTGATATTCAAGGAGTTTCAGTGGCTTGAGACGAGTTTCGCTCGTCTTCCTTTGCCGGTAAGAAAAAGGGAACCAAAAGAGACCAAAACTGGAACTTGGCTCCAAAGGCACCAGAAAGTGCCAGAACGTGAGAATGTGGTGGGAAAGCCTTCCTTTGTGTCTTCGGAGTGAGATTCAAGATGTTTCAGTGCCTTGAGACGAGTTTCAAACGTCCTCCTTTGCCGGTAAGCAAAAGGGAACCAAAAGAGACCAAAACTGGAACTTGGGTCCAAAGGCACCAGAAAGTGCCAGAATGTGAGAAGGTGGTGGGAAAGCCTTTTTTTGAGTCCTAGGCATGATATTCAAAGAGTTTTAGTGGCCTGAGACGAGTTTCGCAAGTCTCCCTTTGCCAGTAAGCAAAAAGGGGCCAAAGGAGACCAAAACTAGAACTTGGGTCGAAAGGCGCCAGAAAATGCCAGAATGTGAGAAGGTTGTGGGAAAGCCTTCCTTTAAGTCGTAGGCATGATATTCAAGGAGTTTTAGTGGCCTGAGACGAGTTTCGCAAGTCTTCCTTTGCCGGTATGCAAAAGGGAACCAAAAGAGACCAAAACTGGAACTTGGGTCCAAATGCACCAGAAAGTGCCAGAACGTGAGAAGGTGGTGGGAAGCCTTCCTTTGTGTCTTCGGAGTGAGATTCAAGGAGTTTCAGTGCCTTGAGACGAGTTTCGCACGTCTTCCTTTGCCGGTAAGCAAAAGGGAACAAAAAGAGACCAAAACTGGAACTTGGGTCCAAAGGCACCAGAAAGTGCCAGAACGTGAGAATGTGGTGGGAAAGCCTTCCTTTGTGTCTTCGGAGTGAGATTCAAGGAGTTTCAGTGCCTTGAGACGAGTTTCGCCCGTCTTCCTTTGCTTAGGTAAGCAAAAGGGAACCAAAAGAGACCAAAGCTGAAACTTGGGTCCAAAGGCACCGAAAGTGCCAGAACGTGAGAAGGTGGTGGGAAAGGCTTCCTTTGAGTCCTAGGCGTGATATTCAAGGAGTTTTAGTGGCCTGAGACAAGTTTCGCAAGTCTCCCTTTGCCAGTAAGCAAAAAGGAACCAAAAGAGACCAAAACTAGAACTTGGGTCCAAAGGTGCCAGAAAGTGACAGAAGGGGAGAAGGTGGTGAGAAATCCTTCCATTGAGTTCTAGGAGTGATATTCAAGGAGTTTCAGTGGCTTGAGGCGAGTTTCGCACGTCTTCCTTTGCCGGTAAGCAAAAAGGAACCAAAAGAGACCAAAAATGGAACTTGGGTCCAAATGCACCAGAAAGTGCCAGAGCGTGAGAAGGTGGTGGGAAAGCCTTCCTTTGAGTCCTAGGCGTGATATTCAAGGAGTTTTAGTGACCTGAGACGAGTTTCGCAAGTCTCCCTTTGCCAGTAAGCAAAAAGGGGCCAAAGGAGACCAAAACTAGAACTTGGGTCCAAAGGTGCCAGAAAGTGACAGAAGGGGAGAAGGTGGTGAGAAATCCTTCCATTGAGTTCTAGGAGTGATATTCAAGGAGTTTCAGTGGCTTGAGACGAGTTTCGCTCGACTTCCTTTGCCGGTAAGAAAAAGGGAACCAAAAGAGAGCAAAACTGGAACTTGGGTCCAAAGGCACCAGAAAGTGCCAGAACGTGAGAATGTGGTGGGAAAGCCTTCCTTTGAGTCCTAGGCGTGATATTCAAGGAGTTTTAGTGGCCTGAGACGAGTTTCACAAGTCTCCCTTTGCCGGTATGCAAAAGGGAACCAAAAGAGACCAAAAATGGAACTTGGATCCAAATGCACCAGAAAGTGCCAGAACGTGAGAAGGTGGTGGGAAAGCCTTCCTTTGAGTCCTAGGCGTGATATTCTAAGAGTTTTAGTGGCCTGAGACGATTTTCGCAAGTCTCCCTTTGCCGGTAAGCAAAAGGGAACCAAAAGAGACCAAAACTGGAACTTGGGTCCAAAGGCGCCAGAAAGTGCCAGAACGTGAGAAGGTGGTGGGAAAGCCTTCCTTTGAGTCCTAATCGTGATATTGAAGGAGTTTTAGTGGCCTGAGACGAGTTTCGCAAGTCTCCCTTTGCCGGTAAGCAAAAGGGAACCAAGAGAGACCAAAAGTAGAACTTGGGTCCAAAGCCGCCAGAAAGTGCCAGAAGGGGAGAAGGTGGGGAGAAATCCTTCCTTTGAGTTCTAGGAGTGATATTCAAGGAGTTTCAGTTGCTTGAGACGAGTTTCGCACGTCTTCCTTTGCCGGTAAGCAAAAGGGAACCAAAAGAGACCAAAACTGGAACTTGGGTCCAAAGGCACCGAAAGTGCCGGAACGTGAGAAGGTGGTGGGAAAGCCTTCCTTTGAGTCCTAGGCGTGATATTCAAGGAGTTTTAGTGGCCTGAGACGAGTTTCGCAAGTCTCCCTTTGCCGGTATGCAAAAGGGAACCAAAAGAGACCAAAACTGGAACTTGGGTCCAAATGCACCAGAAAGTGCCAGAACGTGAGAAGGTGGTGGGAAGCCTTCCTTTGTGTCTTCGGAGTGAGATTCAAGGAGTTTCAGTGCCTTGAGACGAGTTTCGCACGTTTTCCTTTGCCGGTAAGCAAAAGGGAACAAAAAGAGACCAAAACTGGAACTTGGGTCCAAAGGCACCAGAAAGTGCCAGAATGTGAGAAGGTGGTGGGAAATCCTTTTTTTTGAGTCCTAGGCATGGTATTCAAAGAGTTTTAGTGGCCTGAGACGAGTTTCGCAAGTCTCCCTTTGCCAGTAAGCAAAAAGGGGCCAAAGGAGACCAAAACTAGAACTTGGGTCCAAAGGTGCCAGAAAGTGACAGAAGGGGAGAAGGTGGTGAGAAATCCTTCTATTGAGTTCTAGGAGTGATATTCAAGGAGTTTCAGTGGCTTGAGACGAGTTTCGCTCGTCTTCCTTTGCCGGTAAGAAAAAGGGAACCAAAAGAGACCAAAACTGGAACTTGGGTCCAAAGGCACCAGAAAGGGCCAGAACGTGAGAAGGTGGTGGGAAAGCCTTCCTTTGAGTTCTAGGCGTGATATTCTAAGAGTTTTAGTGGCCTGACACGATTTTCGCAAGTCTCCCTTTGCCTGTAAGCAAAAAGGGACCAAAAGAGACCAAAACTGGAACTTGGGTCCAAAGGCCGAGAAAGTGCCAGAAGGGGAGAAGGTGGGGAGAAATCCTTCCTTTGAGTTCTAGGAGTGATATTCAAGGAGTTTCAGTGGCTTGAGACAAGTTTCGCACGTCTTCCTTTGCCGGTAAGCAAAAGGGACTTAAAGAGACCAAAACTAGAATCTGGGTCCAAAGGTGCTAGAAAGTGACAGAAGGGGAGAAGGTGGTAAGAAATACTTCCTTTGAGTTCTAGGAGTGATATTCAAGGAGTTTCAGTGGCTTGAGACGACTTTCGCACGTCTTCCTTTGCCGGTAAGCAAAAGGGAATCAAAAGAGACCAAAACTGGAACTTAAGTCCAAAGGCACCAGAAAGTTGCAGAACGTGAGAATGTGGTGGCAAAGCCTTCCTTTGTGTCTTCGGAGTGATATTCAAGGAGTTTCAGTGGCTTGAGACGAGTTTCGCACGTCTTCCGTTGCCGGTAAGCAAAAGGGAACCAAAAGAGACCAAAACTGGAACCTTGGTCCAAAGGCACCAGAAAGTGCCAGAACGTGAGAAGGTGGTGGGAAAGCCTTCCTTTGAGTCCTAGGCGTGATATTCAAGGAGTTTTAGTGGCCTGAGACGAGTTTCGCAAGTCTCCCTTTGCCAGTAAGCAAAAAGGGACCAAAAGAGACCAAAACTACAGCTTGGGTCCAAAGGTGCCAGAAAGTGACAGAAGGGGAGAAGGTGGTGAGAAATTCTTCCAGTGAGTTCTAGGAGTGATATTCAAAGAGTTTTAGTTGCTTGAGACGAGTTTCGCACGTCTTCCTTTGACGGTAAGCAAAATGGAACCAAAAGAGACCAAAACTGGAACTTGGGTCCAAAGGCACCAGAAAGGTCCAGAACGTGAGAAGGTGGTGGGAAAGCCTTCCTTTGAGTCCTAGGCGTGATATTCAAGGAGTTTTAGTGGCCTGAGACGAGTTTCGCAAGTCTCCCTTTGCCGGTATGCAAAAGGGAACCAAAAGAGACCAAAAATGGAACTTGGGTCCAAATGCACCAAAAAGTGCCAGAACGTGAGAAGGTGGTGGGAAAGCCTTCCTTTGAGTCCTAGGCGTGATATTCTAAGAGTTTTAGTGGCCTGAGACGATTTTCGCAAGTCTCCCTTTGCCGGTAAGCAAAAGGGAACCAAAAGAGACCAAAACTGGAACTTGGATCCAAAGGCACCAGAAAGGGCCAGAACGTGAGAAGGTGGTGGGAAAGCCTTCCTTTGAGTCCTAGGCGTGATATTCAAGGAGTTTCAGTGCCTTGAGACAAGTTTGGCACGTCTTCCTTTGCCGGTAAGCAAAAGGGAACCAAAAGAGACCAAAACTGAAACTTGGGTCCAAAGGCGCCAGAAAGTGCCAGAACGTGAGAAGGTGGTGGGAAAGCCTTCCTTTGAGTCCTAGGCGTGATATTGAAGGAGTTTTAGTGGCCTGAGACGAGTTTCGCAAGTCTCCCTTTGCCGGTAAGCAAAAGGGAACCAAAAGAGACCAAAACTGGAACTTGGATCCAAAGGCACCAGAAAGGGCCAGAACGTGAGAAGGTGGTGGGAAAGCCTTCCTTTGAGTCCTAGGCGTGATATTCTAAGAGTTTTAGTGGCCTGAGACGATTTTCGCAAGTCTCCCTTTGCCGGTAAGCAAAAGGGAACCAAAAGAGACCAAAACTGGAACTTGGATCCAAAGGCACCAGAAAGGGCCAGAACGTGAGAAGGTGGTGGGAAAGCCTTCCTTTGAGTTCTAGGCGTGATATTCAAGGAGTTTCAGTGCCTTGAGACAAGTTTGGCACGTCTTCCTTTGCCGGTAAGCAAAAGGAAACCAAAAGAGACCAAAACTGAAACTTGGGTCCAAAGGCGCCAGAAAGTGCCAGAACGTGAGAAGGTGGTGGGAAAGCCTTCCTTTGAGTCCTAATCGTGATATTGAAGGAGTTTTAGTGGCCTGAGACGAGTTTCGCAAGTCTCCCTTTGCCGGTAAGCAAAAGGGAACCAAGAGAGACCAAAAGTAGAACTTGGGTCCAAAGGTGCCAGAAAGTGACAGAAGGGGAGAAGGTGGTGAGAAATCCTTCCATTGAGTTCTAGGAGTGATATTCAAGGAGTTTCAGTGGCTTGAGACGAGTTTCGCACTTCTTCCTTTGCCGGTAAGCAAAAGGGAACCAAAAGAGACCAAAACTGGAACTTGGGTCCAAAGGCACCAGAAAGGGCCAGAACGTGACAAGGTGGTGGGAAAGCCTTACTTTGAGTCCTAGGCGTGATATTCAAGGAGTTTTAGTGGCCTGAGACGAGTTTCGCAAGTCTCCCATTGCCGGTATGCAAAAGGGAACCAAAAGAGACCAAAAATGGAACTTGGGTCCAAATGCACCAGAAAGTGCCAGAACCTGAGAAGGTGGTGGGAAAGCCTTCCTTTGAGTCCTAGGCGTGATATTCTAAGAGTTTTAGTGGCCTGAGACGATTTTCGCAAGTCTCCCTTTGCCGGTAAGCAAAAGGGAACCAAAAGAAACCAAAACTGCAACTTGGATCCAAAGGCACCAGAAAGAGCCAGAAGGGGAGAAGGTGGGGAGAAATCCTTCCTTTGAGTTCTAGGAGTGATATTCAAGGAGTTTCAGTGGCTTGAGACGACTTTCGTACGTCTTCCTTTGCCGGTAAGCAAAAGGGAACCAAAAGAGACCAAAACTGGAACTTAGGTCCAAAGGCACCAGAAAGTGGCAGAACGTGAGAATGTGGTGGCAAAGCCTTCCTTTGTGTCTTCGGAGTGATATTCAAGGAGTTTCAGTGGCTTGAGACGAGTTTCGCACGTCTTCCTTTGCTGGTAAGCAAAAGGGAACCAAAAGAGACCAAAACTGGAACTTGGGTCCAAAGGTGCCAGAAAGTGACAGAAGGTGTGAAGGTGGTGGGAAACCCTTCCTTTGAGTTGTAGGCGTGATATTCAAGGAGTTTTAGTGGCCTGAGACGAGTTTCACAAGTCTCCCTTTGCCAGTAAGCAAAAAGGGACCAAAAGAGACCAAAACTAGAACTTGGGTCCAAAGGTGCCAGAAAGTGACAGAAGGGGAGAAGGTGGTGAGAAATTCTTCCAGTGAGTTCTAGGAGTGATATTCAAAGAGTTTCAGTGGCTTGAGACGAGTTTCGCATGTCTTCCTTTGCCGGTAAGCAAAAGGGAACCAAAAGAGACCAAAACTGGAACTTGGGTCCAAACGCACCAGAAAGTGCCAGAACGTGAGAAGGTGGTGGGAAAGCCTTCCTTTGAGTCCTAGGCGTGATATTCAAGGAGTTTCAGTGGCTTGAGACGGGTTTCGCACGACTTCCTTTGCCGGTAAGCAAAGGGGAAACAAAAGAGACCAAAACTGGAACTTGGGTCCAAAGCCGCCAGAAAGTGCCAGAAGGGGAGAAGGTGGTGAGAAATCCTTCCTTTGAGTTCTAGAAGTGATATTCAAGGAGTTTCAGTGGCTTGAGACGAGTTTCGCACGTCTTCCTTTGCCGGTAAGCAAAGGGGAACCAAAAGAGACCAAAACCGAAACTTGGGTCCAAAGGCACAAAAAAGTGCCAGAACGTGAGAATGTGGTGGGAAAGCCTTCCTTTGTGTCTTCGGAGTGATATTCAAGGAGTTTCAGTGGCTTGAGACGTGTTTTGCACGTCTTCTTTTGCCGGTAAGCAAAAGGGAACCAAAAGAGACCAAAACTGGAACTTGGGTCCAAAGCCGCCAGAAAGTGCCAGAAGGGGAGACGGTGGTGAGAAATCCTTCCTCTGAGTTCTAGGAGTGATATTCAAGGAGTTTCAGTTGCTTGAGACGAGTTTCGCACGTCTTCCTTTGCCGGTAAGCAAAGGGGAACCAAAAGAGACCAAAACTGGAACTTGGGTCCAAAGGCACCAGAAAGGGCCAGAACGTGAGAAGGTGGTGGGAAAGCCTTCCTTTGAGCCCTAGGCGCGATATTCAAAGAGTTTTAGTGGCCTGAGACGAGTTTCGTAAGTCTCCCTTTGCCGTTATGCAAAAGGGAACCAAAAGAGAGCCAAAATGGAACTTGGGTCCAAATGCACCAGAAAGTGCCAGAACGTGAGAAGGTGGTGGGAAAGCCTTCCTTTGAGTTCTAGGAGTGATATTCAAGGAGTTTCAGTGCCTTGAGACGAGTTTCGGACGTCTTCCTTTGCCGGTAAGCAAAAGGGAACTAAAAGAGACCAAAACTGAAACTTGGGTCCAAAGGCGCCAGAAAGGGCCAGCACGTGAGAAGGTGGTGGGAAAGCCTTCCTTTGAGTCCTAGGCGTGATATTCTAAGAGTTTTAGTGGCCTGACACGATTTTCGCAAGTCTCCCTTTGCCGGTAAGCAAAAGGGAACCAAAAGAGACCAAAACTGGAACTTGGATCCAAAGGCACCAGAAAGGGCCAGAACGTGAGAAGGTGGTGGGAAAGCCTTCTTTTGAGTCCTAGGCGTGATATTCTAAGAGTTTTAGTGGCCTGAGACGATTTTCGCATGTCTCCCTTTGCCAGTAAGCAAAAAGGGACCAAAAGAGACCAAAACTGGAACTTGGGTCCAAAGCCGCCAGAAAGTGCCAGAAGGGGAGAAGGTGGGGAGAAATCCTTCCTTTGAGTTCTAGGAGTGATATTCAAGGAGTTTCAGTGGCTTTAGACGAGTTTCGCACGTCTTCCTTTGCCGATAAGCAAAAGGGAACCAAAAGAGACCAAAACTGAAACTTGGGTGCAAAGGCACCAGAAAGTGCCAGAACGTTAGAAGGTGGTGGGAAAGCCTTCCTTTGAGTCCTAGGCGTGATATTCAAGGAGTTTTAGTGGCCTGAGACGAGTTTCGCAAGTCTCCCTTTGCCGGTATGCATAAGGGAACCAAAAGAGACCAAAACTGGAACTTGGGTCCAAATGCACCAGAAAGTGCCAGAACGTGAGAAGGTAGTGGGAAAGCCTTCCTTTGTGCCTTCGGAGTGAGATTCAAGGAGTTTCAGTGCCTTGAGACGAGTTTCGTACGTCTTCCTTTGCCGGTAAGCAAAAGGGAACCAAAAGAGACCAAAACTGGAACTTGGGTCCAAAGGCACCAGAAAGGGCCAGAACGTGAGAAGGTGGTGGGAAAGCCTTCCTTTGAGTCCTAGGGGTAATATTCAAGGAGTTTTAGTGGCCTGAGACGAGTTTCGCAAGTCTCCCTTTGCCGGTATGCAAAAGGGAACCAAAAGAGACCAAAAATGGAACTTGGGTCCAAATGCACCAGAAAGTGCCAGAACGTGAGAAGGTGGTGGGAAGGCCTTCCTTTGAGTCCTAGGCGTGATATTCTAAGAGTTTTAGTGGCCTGAGACGATTTTCGCAAGTCTCCCTTTGCCGGTAAGCAAAAGGGAACCAAAAAAGACCAAAACTGGAACTTGGATCCAAAGGCACCAGAAAGGGCCAGAACGTGAGAAGGTGGTGGGAAAGCCTTCCTTTGAGTCCTAGGCGTGATATTCAAGGAGTTTCAGTGCCTTGAGACAAGTTTGGCACGTCTTCCTTTGCCGGTAAGCAAAAGGGAACCAAAAGAGACCAAAACTGAAACTTGGGTCCAAAGGCGCCAGAAAGTGCCAGAACGTGAGAAGGTGGTGGGAAAGCCTTCCTTTGAGTCCTAGGCGTGATATTGAAGGAGTTTTAGTGGCCTGAGACGAGTTTCGCAAGTCTCCCTTTGCCGGTAAGCAAAAGGGAACCAAAAGAGACCAAAACTGGAACTTGGATCCAAAGGCACCAGAAAGGGCCAGAACGTGAGAAGGTGGTGGGAAAGCCTTCCTTTGAGTCCTAGGCGTGTTATTCTAAGAGTTTTAGTGGTCTGAGACGATTTTCGCATGTCTCCCTTTGCCAGTAAGCAAAAAGGGACCAAAAGAGACCAAAACTGGAACTTGGGTCCAAAGCCGCCAGAAAGTGCCAGAAGGGGAGAAGGTGGGGAGAAATCCTTCCTTTGAGTTCTAGGAGTGATATTCAAGGAGTTTCAGTGGCTTTAGACGAGTTTCGCACGTCTTCCTTTGCCGATAAGCAAAAGGGAACCAAAAGAGACCAAAACTGAAACTTGGGTCCAAAGGCACCAGAAATTGCCAGAACGTGAGAAGGTGGTGGGAAAGCCTTCCTTTGAGTCCTAGGCGTGATATTCAAGGAGTTTTAGTGGCCTGAGACTTGTTTCGCAAGTCTCCCTTTGCCAGTAAGCAAAAAGGGACCAAAAGAGACCAAAACTAGAACTTGGGTCCAAATGTGCCAAAAAGTGACAGAAGGGGAGAAGGTGGTGAGAAATCCTTCCATTGAGTTCTAGGAGTGATATTCAAGGAGTTTCAGTGGCTTGAGACGAGTTTCGCACGTCTTCCTTTGCCGGTAAGCAAAAGGGAACCAAAAGAGACCAAAACTGAAACTTAGGTCCAAAGGCACCAGAAAGGGCCAGAACGTGAGAAGGTGGTGGGAAAGTGATGAGGTTCCTTAGACCCCCTTAAAAGTAGGACCTAGCTAGGACTAATATTCACTCAAATGGAGGGATTACTTGAAAAAAAAACAAAGGTTAGCCTATGAACCCTAGGATTTGGGGGAAAACAGAAATTGAGAAATTGTGCAGAAATTAAAACGAATTTCTTACAGTGTTTGGCTTGCACGTTCACGTATCTCAGGCTATAGAACTTGGAATTGAGTAATTCCAAAACGACATGAAAGATCTCCTTTTGAAAGGCAATTTAGGCTCAAGAATCACTGAAAAAGGCTTCGTATAACGAGAGATACGATCAACAATGAGGTGGACGAAATTCTGGAAATTTTGGAAGTAAAACTAATGAATTCGTGAGGCACTATGAACCCTATTCCAGATTCTGAATTTTGGGATCAAAGTTATGAATTAACGAAGTTTAAGAGTTAAGAAGAAGAGTAGAAGAAGGCGCCACAATCCATTTGGAATGATAAGCCTATTTTGATCGCCACAAGAGGTGACTCTTGATAAGATCGATGAAGATGGGAAGAACCCTAGCAAAGAGAAGCTTTCTCACGTTAATGTTCTCAAGTCTGAAAATTCTGTTCTCTTCATTGATCTCTTAGTGTTTTGTTACATTACACTTGAAGAGTTTGCCTCATTTGGGCTGAAACAAAACCTAAACAAATAACCCATTTAGCACAAGCATAACTAAGATGTCATGGTGGTTAAAGAGGCATGCTCAACTTCATGTGCTTGGGTTCAAAACCTATTATAGACACTTTAGTGTTTTTTTTTTTTATTATTATTATTATGACATAATTTAAAGGAAAACAACACAAAACAGTCCCAAAATAAACTCCCCAAATTAGTTTGGTCCATTAGGCTTGTTTCCCTCAATTTCAGCACACACAAGGTAAGTAATGGGCTTCCTCTCCATTTGTTGGTCTTTTTGAACATGTTGGGCTTCACATTGAATTTGGGCCTCCAGCAATGATGTGATAACACGTGACAAAGCTTCTTGGGCCTTCTTGGTCCTTGACCTTGTCATTGGCCCACTTAGGTTATGGAGTGGGTCTTGAGCCTTCTTTGATGTTTGGGCTCCTTCTTGGACTTGGACTTGGACTTCTAAGATGTCCTCATCAGAAAGTCTTCCTTTGAGTCCTAGGCGTGATATTGAAGGAGTTTCAGTGGCTTTAGACGAGTTTCGCACGTCTTCCTTTGCCGGTAAGCAAAAGGGAACCAAAAGAGACCAAAACTGGAACCTGGGTCCAAAGGCACCAGAAAGTGCCAGAACGTGAGAAGGTGGTGGGAAAGCCTTCCTTTGAGTCCTAGGCGTGATATTCAAGGAGTTTTAGTGGCCTGAGACGAGTTTCGCAAGTCTCCCTTTGCCGGTAAGCAAAAGGGAACCAAAAGAGACCAAAACTGGAACTTGGATCCAAAGGAACCAGAAAGTGCCAGAACGTGAGAAGGTGGTGGGAAAGCCTTCCTTTGAGTCCTAGGCGTGATATTCAAGGAGTTTTAGTGGCCTGAGATGAGTTTCGCAAGTCTCCCTTTGCCGGTATGCAAAAGGGAACCAAAAGAGACCAAAAATGGAACTTGGGTCCAAATGCACCAGAAAGGGCCGAACGTGAGAAGGTGGTGGGAAAGCCTTCCTTTGAGTCGTAGGCGTGATATTCAAGGAGTTTTAGTGGCCTGAGACGAGTTTCGCAAGTCTCCCTTTGCCAGTAAGCAAAAAGGGACCAAAAGAGACCAAAACTACAGCTTGGGTCCAAAGGTGCCAGAAAGTGACAGAAGGGGAGAAGGTGGTGAGAAATTCTTCCAGTGAGTTCTAGGAGTGATATTCAAAGAGTTTTAGTTGCTTGAGACGAGTTTCGCACGTCTTCCTTTGCCGGTAAGCAAAAGGGAACCAAAAGAGACCAAAACTGGAACTTGGGTCCAAAGGCACCAGAAAGGGCCAGAACGTGAGAAGGTGGTGGGAAAGCCTTCCTTTGAGTCCTAGGGGTAATATTCAAGGAGTTTTAGTGGCCTGAGACGAGTTTCGCAAGTCTCCCTTTGCCGGTATGCAAAAGGGAACCAAAAGAGACCAAAAATGGAACTTGGGTCCAAATGCACCAGAAAGTGCCAGAACGTGAGAAGGTGGTGGGAAGGCCTTCCTTTGAGTCCTAGGCGTGATATTCTAAGAGTTTTAGTGGCCTGAGACGATTTTCGCAAGTCTCCCTTTGCCGGTAAGCAAAAGGGAACCAAAAAAGACCAAAGCGGAACTTGGATCCAAAGGCACCAGAAAGGGCCAGAACGTGAGAAGGTGGTGGGAAAGCCTTCCTTTGAGTCCTAGGCGTGATATTCAAGGAGTTTCAGTGCCTTGAGACAAGTTTGGCACGTCTTCCTTTGCCGGTAAGCAAAAGGGAACCAAAAGAGACCAAAACTGAAACTTGGGTCCAAAGGCGCCAGAAAGTGCCAGAACGTGAGAAGGTGGTGGGAAAGCCTTCCTTTGAGTACTAGGAGTGATATTGAAGGAGTTTAAGTGGCATTAGACGAGTTTCGCAAGTCTCCCTTTGCCGGTAAGCAAAAGGGAACCAAAAGAGACCAAAACTGGAACTTGGATCCAAAGGCACCAGAAAGGGCTAGAACGTGAGAAGGTGGTGGGAAAGCCTTCCTTTGAGTCCTAGGCGTGTTATTCTAAGAGTTTTAGTGGTCTGAGACGATTTTCGCATGTCTCCCTTTGCCAGTAAGCAAAAAGGGACCAAAAGAGACCAAAGCGGAACTTGGGTCCAAAGCCGCCAGAAAGTGCCAGAAGGGGAGAAGGTGGGGAGAAATCCTTCCTTTGAGTTCTAGGAGTGATATTCAAGGAGTTTCAGTGGCTTTAGACGAGTTTCGCACGTCTTCCTTTGCCGATAAGCAAAAGGGAACCAAAAGAGACCAAAACTGAAACTTGGGTCCAAAGGCACCAGAAATTGCCAGAACGTGAGAAGGTGGTGGGAAAGCCTTCCTTTGAGTCCTAGGCGTGATATTCAAGGAGTTTTAGTGGCCTGAGACTTGTTTCGCAAGTCTCCCTTTGCCAGTAAGCAAAAAGGGACCAAAAGAGACCAAAACTAGAACTTGGGTCCAAATGTGCCAAAAAGTGACAGAAGGGGAGAAGGTGGTGAGAAATCCTTCCATTGAGTTCTAGGAGTGATATTCAAGGAGTTTCAGTGGCTTGAGATGAGTTTCGCACGTCTTCCTTTGCCGGTAAGCAAAAGGGAACCAAAAGAGACCAAAACTAAAACTTAGGTCCAAAGGCACCAGAAAGGGCCAGAACGTGAGAAGGTGGTGGGAAAGTGATGAGGTTCCTTAGACCCCCTTAAAAGTAGGACCTAGCTAGGACTAATATTCACTCAAATGGAGGGATTACTTGAAAAAAAAACAAAGGTTAGCCTATGAACCCTAGGATTTGGGGGAAAACAGAAATTGAGAAATTGTGCAGAAATTAAAACGAATTTCTTACAGTGTTTGGCTTGCACGTTCACGTATCTCAGGCTATAGAACTTGGAATTGAGTAATTCCAAAACGACATGAAAGATCTCCTTTTGAAAGGCAATTTAGGCTCAAGAATCACTGAAAAAGGCTTCGTATAACGAGAGATACGATCAACAATGAGGTGGACGAAATTAGGAAATTTTGGAAGTAAAACTAATGAATTCGTGAGGCACTATGAACCCTATTCCAGATTCTGAATTTTGGGATCAAAGTTATGAATTAACGAAGTTTAAGAGTTAAGAAGAAGAGTAGAAGAAGGCGCCACAATCCATTTGGAATGATAAGCCTATTTTGATCGCCACAAGAGGTGACTCTTGATAAGATCGATGAAGATGGGAAGAACCCTAGCAAAGAGAAGCTTTCTCACGTTAATGTTCTCAAGTCTGAAAATTCTGTTCTCTTCATTGATCTCTTAGTGTTTTGTTACATTACACTTGAAGAGTTTGCCTCATTTGGGCTGAAACAAAACCTAAACAAATAACCCATTTAGCACAAGCATAACTAAGATGTCATGGTGGTTAAAGAGGCATGCTCAACTTCATGTGCTTGGGTTCAAAACCTATTATAGACACTTTAGTGTTTTTTTTTTTATTATTATTATTATGACATAATTTAAAGGAAAACAACACAAAACAGTCCCAAAATAAACTCCCCAAATTAGTTTGGTCCATTAGGCTTGTTTCCCTCAATTTCAGCACACACAAGGTAAGTAATGGGCTTCCTCTCCATTTGTTGGTCTTTTTGAACATGTTGGGCTTCACATTGAATTTGGGCCTCCAACAATGATGTGATAACACGTGACAAAGCTTCTTGGGCCTTCTTGGTCCTTGACCTTGTCATTGGCCCACTTAGGTTATGGAGTGGGTCTTGAGCCTTCTTTGATGTTTGGGCTCCTTCTTGGACTTGGACTTGGACTTCTAAGATGTCCTCATCAGAAAGTCTTCCTTTGAGTCCTAGGCGTGATATTGAAGGAGTTTCAGTGGCTTTAGACGAGTTTCGCACGTCTTCCTTTGCCGGTAAGCAAAAGGGAACCAAAAGAGACCAAAACTGAAACTTGGGTCCAAAGGCACCAGAAAGTGCCAGAACGTGAGAAGGTGGTGGGAAAGCCTTCCTTTGAGTCCTAGGCGTGATATTCAAGGAGTTTTAGTGGCCTGAGACGAGTTTCGCAAGTCTCCCTTTGCCGGTAAGCAAAAGGGAACCAAAAGAGACCAAAACTGGAACTTGGATCCAAAGGAACCAGAAAGTGCCAGAACGTGAGAAGGTGGTGGGAAAGCCTTCCTTTGAGTCCTAGGCGTGATATTCAAGGAGTTTTAGTGGCCTGAGATGAGTTTCGCAAGTCTCCCTTTGCCGGTATGCAAAAGGGAACCAAAAGAGACCAAAAATGGAACTTGGGTCCAAATGCACCAGAAAGGGCCAGAACGTGAGAAGGTGGTGGGAAAGCCTTCCTTTGAGTCGTAGGCGTGATATTCAAGGAGTTTTAGTGGCCTGAGACGAGTTTCGCAAGTCTCCCTTTGCCAGTAAGCAAAAAGGGACCAAAAGAGACCAAAACTACAGCTTGGGTCCAAAGGTGCCAGAAAGTGACAGAAGGGGAGAAGGTGGTGAGAAATTCTTCCAGTGAGTTCTAGGAGTGATATTCAAAGAGTTTTAGTTGCTTGAGACGAGTTTCGCACGTCTTCCTTTGCCGGTAAGCAAAAGGGAACCAAAAGAGACCAAAACTGGAACTTGGGTCCAAAGGCACCAGAAAGGGCCAGAACGTGAGAAGGTGGTGGGAAAGCCTTCCTTTGAGTCCTAGGGGTAATATTCAAGGAGTTTTAGTGGCCTGAGACGAGTTTCGCAAGTCTCCCTTTGCCGGTATGCAAAAGGGAACCAAAAGAGACCAAAAATGGAACTTGGGTCCAAATGCACCAGAAAGTGCCAGAACGTGAGAAGGTGGTGGGAAAGCCTTCCTTTGAGTCCTAGGCGTGATATTCAAAGAGTTTTAGTGGCCTGAGACGAGTTTCGCAAGTCTCCCTTTGCCGGTAAGCAAAAGGGAACCAAAGAGACCAAAACTGGAACTTGGATCCAAAGGCACCAGAAAGGGCCAGAACGTGAGAAGGTGGTGGGAAAGCCTTCCTTTGAGTCCTAGGCGTGATATTCAAGGAGTTTCAGTGCCTTGAGACAAGTTTGGCACGTCTTCCTTTGCCGGTAAGCAAAAGGGAACCAAAAGAGACCAAAACTGAAACTTGGGTCCAAAGGCGCCAGAAAGTGCCAGAACGTGAGAAGGTGGTGGGAAAGCCTTCCTTTGAGTCCTAGGCGTGATATTGAAGGAGTTTTAGTGGCCTGAGACGAGTTTCGCAAGTCTCCCTTTGCCGGTAAGCAAAAGGGAACCAAAAGAGACCAAAACTGGAACTTGGATCCAAAGGCACCAGAAAGGGCCAGAACGTGAGAAGGTGGTGGGAAAGCCTTCCTTTGAGTCCTAGGCGTGATATTCTAAGAGTTTTAGTGGCCTGAGACGATTTTCGCATGTCTCCCTTTGCCAGTAAGCAAAAAGGGACCAAAAGAGACCAAAACTGGAACTTGGGTCCAAAGCCGCCAGAAAGTGCCAGAAGGGGAGAAGGTGGGGAGAAATCCTTCCTTTGAGTTCTAGGAGTGATATTCAAGGAGTTTCAGTGGCTTTAGACGAGTTTCGCAAGTCTTCCTTTGCCGGTAAGCAAAAGGGAACCAAAAGAGACCAAAACTGAAACTTAGGTCCAAAGGCACCAGAAAGGGCCAGAACGTGAGAAGGTGGTGGGAAAGTCTTCCTTTGAGTCCTAGGCGTGATATTGAAGGAGTTTCAGTGGCTTTAGACGAGTTTCGCACGTCTTCCTTTGCCGGTAAGCAAAAGGGAACCAAAAGAGACCAAAACTGGAACCTGGGTCCAAAGGCACCAGAAAGTGCCAGAACGTGAGAAGGTGGTGGGAAAGCCTTCCTTTGAGTCCTAGGCGTGATATTCAAGGAGTTTTAGTGGCCTGAGACGAGTTTCGCAAGTCTCCCTTTGCCGGTAAGCAAAAGGGAACCAAAAGAGACCAAAACTGGAACTTGGATCCAAAGGCACCAGAAAGTGCCAGAACGTGAGAAGGTGGTGGGAAAGCCTTCCTTTGAGTCCTAGGCGTGATATTCAAGGAGTTTTAGTGGCCTGAGATGAGTTTCGCAAGTCTCCCTTTGCCGGTATGCAAAAGGGAACCAAAAGAGACCAAAAATGGAACTTGGGTCCAAATGCACCAGAAAGGGCCAGAACGTGAGAAGGTGGTGGGAAAGCCTTCCTTTGAGTCGTAGGCGTGATATTCAAGGAGTTTTAGTGGCCTGAGACGAGTTTCGCAAGTCTCCCTTTGCCAGTAAGCAAAAAGGGACCAAAAGAGACCAAAATTACAACTTGGGTCCAAAGGTGCCAGAAAGTGACAGAAGGGGAGAAGGTGGTGAGAAATTCTTCCAGTGAGTTCTAGGAGTGATATTCAAAGAGTTTCAGTGGCTTGAGACGAGTTTCGCACGTCTTCCTTTGCCGGTAAGCAAAAGGGAACCAAAAGAGACCAAAACTGGAACTTGGGTCCAAAGGCACCAGAAAGTGCCAGAACGTGAGAAGGTGGTGGGAAAGCCTTCCTTTGAGTCCTAGGCGTGATATTCAAGGAGTTTCAGTGGCTTGAGACGGGTTTCGCACGACTTCCTTTGCCGGTAAGCAAAGGGGAAACAAAAGAGACCAAAACTGGAACTTGGGTCCAAAGCCGCCAGAAAGTGCCAGAAGGGGAGAAGGTGGTGAGAAATCCTTCCTTTGAGTTCTAGAAGTGATATTCAAGGAGTTTCAGTGGCTTGAGACGAGTTTCGCACGTCTTCCTTTGCCGGTAAGCAAAAGGGAACCAAAAGAGACCAAAACTGAAACTTGGGTCCAAAGGCACCAAAAAGTGCCAGAACGTGAGAATGTGGTGGGAAAGCCTTCCTTTGTGTCTACGGAGTGATATTGAAGGAGTTTCAGTGGCTTGAGACGGGTTTTGCACGTCTTCCTTTGCCGGTAAGCAAAAGGGAACCAAAAGAGACTAAAACTGGAACTTGGGTCCAAAGCCGCCAGAAAGTGCCAGAAGGGGAGAAGGTGGGGAGAAATCCTTCCTTTGAGTTCTAGGAGTGATATTCAAGGAGTTTCAGTGGCTTGAGACGAGTTTCGCACGTCTTCCTTTGCCGGTAAGCAAAAGGGACTTAAAGAGACCAAAACTAGAACTTGGGTCCAAAGGTGCTAGAAAGTGACAGAAGGGGAGAAGGTGGTGAGAAATCCTTCCTTTGAGTTCTAGGAGTGATATTCAAGGAGTTTCAGTGGCTTGAGACGACTTTCGCACGTCTTCCTTTGCCGGTAAGCAAAAGGGAACCAAAAGAGACCAAAACTGGAACTTAGGTCCAAAGGCACCAAAAAGTGCCAGAACGTGAGAAGGTGGTGGGAAAGCCTTCCTTTGAGTCCTAGGCGTGATATTCTAAGAGTTTTAGTGGCCTGACACGATTTTCGCAAGTCTCCCTTTGCCTGTAAGCAAAAAGGGACCAAAAGAGACCAAAACTGGAACTTGGGTCCACAGCCGCCAGAAAGTGCCAGAAGGGGAGAAGGTGGGGAGAAATCCTTCCTTTGAGTTCTAGGAGTGATATTCAAGGAGTTTTAGTGGCTTGAGACGAGTTTCGCACGTCTTCCTTTGCCGGTAAGCAAAAGGGACTTAAAGAGACCAAAACTAGAACTTGGGTCCAAAGGTGCTAGAAAGTGACAGAAGGGGAGAAGGTGGTGAGAAATCCTTCCTTTGAGTTCTAGGAGTGATATTCAAGGAGTTTCAGTGGCTTGAGACGACTTTCGCACGTCTTCGTTTGCCGGTAAACAAAAGGGAACCAAAAGAGACCAAAACTGGAACTTAGGTCCAAAGGCACCAAAAAGTGCCAGAACGTGAGAAGGTGGTGGGAAAGCCTTCCTTTGAGTCCTAGGCGTGATATTTTAAGAGTTTTAGTGGCCTGACACGATTTTCGCAAGTCTCCCTTTGCCTGTAAGCAAAAAGGGACCAAAAGAGACCAAAACTGGAACTTGGGTCCACAGCCGCCAGAAAGTGCCAGAAGGGGAGAAGGTGGGGAGAAATCCTTCCTTTGAGTTCTAGGAGTGATATTCAAGGAGTTTCAGTGGCTTGAGACGAGTTTCGCACGTCTTCCTTTGCCGGTAAGCAAAAGGGACTTAAAGAGACCAAAACTAGAATTTGGGTCCAAAGGTGCTAGAAAGTGACAGAAGGGGAGAAGGTGGTGAGAAATCCTTCCTTTGAGTTCTAGGAGTGATATTCAAGGAGTTTCAGTGGCTTGAGACGACTTTCGCACGTCTTCCTTTGCCGGTAAGCAAAAGGGAACCAAAAGAGACCAAAACTGGAACTTAAGTCCAAAGGCACCAGAAAGTGGCAGAACGTGAGAATGTGGTGGCAAAGCCTTCCTTTGTGTCCTAGGCGTGATATTCAAGGAGTTTTAGTGGCCTGAGACGAGTTTCGCAAGTCTCCCTTTGCCAGTAAGCAAAAAGGGACCAAAAGAGACCAAAACTAGAACTTTTGTCCAAAGGTGCCAGAAAGTGACAGAAGGGGAGAAGGTGGTGAGAAATCCTTCCATTGAGTTCTAGGAGTGATATTCAAGGAGTTTCAGTGGCTTGAGACGAGTTTCGCACGTCTTCCTTTGCCGGTAAGCAAAAGGGAACCAAAAGAGACCAAAACTGGAACTTAGGTCCAAAGGCACCAGAAAGTGGCAGAACGTGAGAATGTGGTGGCAAAGCCTTCCTTTGTGTCCTAGGCGTGATATTCAAGGAGTTTTAGTGGCCTGAGGCGAGTTTCGCAAGTCTCCCTTTGCCAGTAAGCAAAAAGGGACCAAAAGAGACCAAAACTACATCTTTTGTCCAAAGGTGCCAGAAAGTGACAGAAGGGGAGAAGGTGGTGAGAAATCCTTCCATTGAATTCTAGGAGTGATATTCAAGGAGTTTCAGTGGCTTGAGACGAGTTTCGCACGTCTTCCTTTGCCGGTAAGCAAAAGGGAACCAAAAGAGACCAAAACTGGAACTTGGGTCCAAAGGCACCAGAAAGGGCCAGAACGTGAGAAGGTGGTGGGAAAGCCTTCCTTTGAGTCCTAGGCGTGATATTGAAGGAGTTTTAGTGGCCTGAGACGAGTTTCGCAAGTCTCCCTTTGCCGGTAAGCAAAAGGGAACCAAAAGAGACCAAAACTGGAACTTGGATCCAAAGGCACCAGAAAGGGCCAGAACGTGAGAAGGTGGTGGGAAAGCCTTCTTTTGAGTCCTAGGCGTGATATTCTAAGAGTTTTAGTGGCCTGAGACGATTTTCGCATGTCTCCCTTTGCCAGTAAGCAAAAAGGGACCAAAAGAGACCAAAACTGGAACTTGGGTCCAAAGCCGCCAGAAAGTGCCAGAAGGGGAGAAGGTGGGGAGAAATCCTTCCTTTGAGTTCTAGGAGTGATATTCAAGGAGTTTCAGTGGCTTGAGACGAGTTTCGCACGTCTTCTTTTGCCGGTAAGGCAAAGGGAACCAAAAGAGACCAAAACTGAAACTTGGGTCCAAAGGCACCAGAAAGTGCCAGAACATGAGAATGTGGTGGGAAAGCCTTCCTTTGTGTCTTCGGAGTGATATTCAAGGAGTTTCAGTGGCTTGAGACGAGTTTTGCACGTCTTCCTTTGCCGGTAAGCAAAAGGGAACCAAAAGAGACTAAAACTGGAACTTGGGTCCAAAGCCGCCAGAAAGTGCCAGAAGGGGAGAAGGTGGGGAGAAATCCTTCCTTTGAGTTCTAGAAGTGATATTTAAGGAGTTTCAGTGGCTTGAGACGAGTTTCGCACGTCTTCCTTTGCCGGTAAGCAAAAGGGAACCAAAAGAGACCAAAACTGGAACTTGGGTCCAAAGGCACCAGAAAGGGCCAGAACGTGAGAAGGTGGTGGGAAAGCCTTCCTTTGAGTCCTAGGCGTGATATTCAAGGAGTTTTAGTGGCCTGAGACTTGTTTCGCAAGTCTCCCTTTGTCAGTAACCAAAAAGGGACCAAAAGAGACCAAAACTAGAACTTGGGTCCAAATGTGCCAAAAAGTGACAGAAGGGGAGAAGGTGGTGAGAAATCCTTCCATTGAGTTCTAGGAGTGATATTCAAGGAGTTTCAGTGGCTTGAGACGAGTTTCGCACGTCTTCCTTTGCCGGTAAGCAAAAGGGAACCAAAAGAGACCAAAACTGGAACTTGGGTCCAAATGCACCAGAAAGTGCCAGAACGTGAGAAGGTGGTGGGAAAGCCTTCCTTTGAGTCCTAGGCGTGATATTCAAGGAGTTTTAGTGGCCTGAGACGAGTTTCGCAAGTCTCCCTTTGCCAGTAAGCAAAAAGGGACCAAAAGAGACCAAAACTAGAACTTGGGTCCAAAGGTGCCAGAAAGTGACAGAAGGGGAGAAGGTGGTGAGAAATCCTTCCATTGAGTTCTAGGAGTGATATTCAAGGAGTTTCAGTGGCTTGAGACGAGTTTCGCACGTCTTCCTTTGCCGGTAAGCAAAAGGGAACCAAAAGAGACCAAAACTAGAACTTGGGTCCAAAGACAACAGAAAGGGCCAGAACGTGAGAAGGTGGTGGGAAAGCCTTCCTTTGAGTCCTAGGCGTGATATTGAAGGAGTTTTAGTGGCCTGAGACGAGTTTCGCAAGTCTCCCTTTGCCGGTAAGCAAAAGGGAACCACCAAAAGAGACCAAAACTGGAACTTGGATCCAAAGGCACCAGAAAGGGCCAGAACGTGAGAAGGTGGTGGGAAAGCCTTCCTTTGAGTCCTAGGCGTGATATTCTAAGAGTTTTAGTGGCCTGAGACGATTTTCGCATGTCTCCCTTTGCCAGTAAGCAAAAAGGGACCAAAAGAGACCAAAACTGGAACTTGGGTCCAAAGCCGCCAGAAAGTGCCAGAAGGGGAGAAGGTGGGGAGAAATCCTTCCTTTGAGTTCTAGAAGTGATATTCAAGGAGTTTCAGTGGCTTGAGACGAGTTTCGCACGTCTTACTTTGCCGGTAAGGCAAAGGGAACCAAAAGAGACCAAAACTGAAACTTGGGTCCAAAGGCACCAGAAAGTGCCAGAACATGAGAATGTGGTGGGAAAGCCTTCCTTTGTGTCTTCGGAGTGATATTCAAGGAGTTTCAGTGGCTTGAGACGAGTTTTGCACGTCTTCCTTTGCCGGTAAGCAAAAGGGAACCAAAAGAGACTAAAACTGGAACTTGGGTCCAAAGCCGCCAGAAACTGCCAGAAGGGGAGAAGGTGGGGAGAAATCCTTCCTTTGAGTTCTAGGAGTGATATTCAAGGAGTTTCAGTGGCTTGAGACGAGTTTCGCACGTCTTCCTTTGCCGGTAAGCAAAAGGGAACCAAAAGAGACCAAAACTGAAACTTGGGTCCAAAGGCACCAGAAAGTGCCAGAACGTGAGAAGGTGGTGGGAAAGCCTTCCTTTGAGTCCTAGGCGTGATATTCAAGGAGTTTTAGTGGCCTGAGACGAGTTTCGCAAGTCTCCCTTTGCCGGTATGCATAAGGGAACCAAAAGAGACCAAAACTGGAACTTGGGTCCAAATGCACCAGAAAGTGCCAGAACGTGAGAAGGTAGTGGGAAAGCCTTCCTTTGTGCCTTCGGAGTGAGATTCAAGGAGTTTCAGTGCCTTGAGACGAGTTTCGCACGTCTTCCTTTGCCGGTAAGCAAAAGGGAACCAAAAGAGACCAAAACTGGAACTTGGGTCCAAAGGCACCAGAAAGGGCCAGAACGTGAGAAGGTGGTGGGAAAGCCTTCCTTTGAGTCCTAGGCGTAATATTCAAGGAGTTTTAGTGGCCTGAGACGAGTTTCGCAAGTCTCCCTTTGCCGGTATGCAAAAGGGAACCAAAAGAGACCAAAAATGGAACTTGGGTCCAAATGCACCAGAAAGTGCCAGAACGTGAGAAGGTGGTGGGAAAGCCTTCCTTTGAGTCCTAGGCGTGATATTCTAAGAGTTTTAGTGGCCTGAGACGATTTTCGCAAGTCTCCCTTTGCCGGTAAGCAAAAGGGAACCAAAAAAGACCAAAACTGGAACTTGCATCCAAAGGCACCAGAAAGGGCCAGCACGTGAGAAGGTGGTGGGAAAGCCTTCCTTTGAGTCCTAGGCGTGATATTCAAGGAGTTTCAGTGCCTTGAGACAAGTTTGGCACGTCTTCCTTTGCCGGTAAGCAAAAGGGAACCAAAAGAGACCAAAACTGAAACTTGGGTCCAAAGGCGCCAGAAAGTGCCAGAACGTGAGAAGGTGGTGGGAAAGCCTTCCTTTGAGTTATAGGAGTGATATTCAAGGAGCTTCGGTGGCTTGAGACGAGTTTCGCTTGTCTTCCTTTGCCGGTAAGCAAAAGGGAACCAAAAGAGACCAAAACTGGAACTTGGGTCCAAAGGCACCAGAAACTGCTAGAATATGAAAAGGTGGTGGGAAAGCCTTCCTTTGAGTCGTAGGGGTGATATTGAAAGAGTTTTAGTGGTCTGAGACGAGTTTCGCACGTCTTCCTTTGCCGGTAAGCAAAAGGGAACCAAAACAGACCAAAACTGGAACTTGGGCCCAAAGGCACCAGAAAGTGCCAGAACGTGAGAAGGTGGTGGGAAAGCCTTCCTTTGAGTCCTAGGCGTGATATTCAAGGAGTTTTAGTAGCCTGAGACGAGTTTCGCACGTCTTCCCTTGCCGGTAAGCAAAAGGGAACCACAAGAGACCAAATCTAGAACTTGGGTCCAAAGGTGCCAGAAAGTGACAGAAGGGGAGAAGGTGGTGAGAAATCCTTCCTTTGAGTTCTATAAGTGATATTCATGGATTTTCAGTGGCTTGGGACGAGTTTCGCACGTCTTCCTTTGCCGGTAAGCAAAAGGGAACCAAAAGAGACCAAAACTGGAACTTGGGTCCAAAGGTTCCAGAAAGTGCCAGAAAGTGAGAAGGTGGTGGGAAAGCCTTCCTTTAGGTTCTATGAGTGATATTCAAGGATTTTCAGTGGCTTGAGACGAGTTTCGCACGTCTTCCTTTGCTGGTAAGCAAAAGGGAACCAAAAGAGACCAAATCTAGAACTTGGGTCGAAAGGCGCCAGAAAGTGCCAGAAGGGAAGAAGGTGGTGAGAAATCCTTCCTTTGAGTTCTAGGAGTGATATTCAAGGAGATTCAAGGAGTTTCAGTGGCTTAAGACGAGTTTCGCACGTCTTCCTTTGCCGGTAAGTAAAAGGGAACCAAAAGAGACCAAAACTAGAACTTGGGTCCAAAGGCACCAGAAAGTGCCAAAACGTGAGAAGGTGGTGGGAAAGCCTTCCTTTGAGTCCTAGGCGTGATATTCAAAGAGCTTTAGTGGCCTGAGACGAGTTTCGCACGTCTTCCTTTGCCGGTAAGCAAAAGGGAACCAAAAGAGACGAAATCTAGAACTTGGGTCCAAAGGTGCTAGAAAGTGACAAAAGGGGAGAAGGTGGTGAGAAATCCTTCCTTTGAGTTCTATGAGTGATATTCATGGATTTTCAGTGGCTTGAGACGAGTTTCGCACGTCTTCCTTTGCTGGTAAGCAAAAGGGAACCAAAAGAGACCAAAACTAGAACTTGGATCCAAAGGTGCCAGAAAGTGACAGAAGGGGAGAAGGTGGTGAGAAATCCTTCCTTTGAGTTCTAGAAGTGATATTCAAGGAGTTTCAGTGGCTTGAGACGAGTTTCGCACGTCTTCCTTTGCCGGTAAGCAAAAGGGAACCAAAAGAGACCAAAACTCGAACTTGGGTCCAAAGGTTCCAGAAAGTGCCAGAAAGTGAGAAGGTGGTGGGAAAGCCTTCCTTTAGGTTCTATGAGTGATATTCAAGGATTTTCAGTGGCTTGAGACGAGTTTCGCACGTCTTCCTTTGCCGGTAAACGAAAGGGAACCAAAAGAGACCAAAACTGGAACTTGGGTCCAAAGGCGCTAGAAACTGCCAGAAGCAGAAAAGGTGGTGAGAAAGCCTTCCTTTGAGTTCTAGGAGTGATATTCAAGGAGTTTCAGTTGCTTAAGACGAGTTTCGCACGTCTTCCTTTGCCGGTAAGCAAAAGGGAACCAAAAGAGAGCAAAACTAGCACTTGGGTCCAAAGGCACCAGAAAGTGACAGAAGAGAAGGTGGTGGGAAAGCCTTCCTTTGAGTCCTAGGCGTGATATTCAAGGAGTTTTAGTGGCCTGAGACGAGTTTCGCATGTCTTCCTTTGCCGGTAAGCAAAAGGTAACCAAAAGAGACCAAAACTGGAACTTGGGTCCAAAGGCGCTAGAAAGTGCCAGAAGCAGAAAAGGTGGTGAGAAAGCATTCCTTTGAGTTCTAGGAGTGATATTCAAGGAGTTTCAGTTGCTTAAGACGAGTTTCGCATGTCTTCCTTTGCCGGTAAGCAAAAGGGAACCAAAAGAGACCAAAACTAGAACTTGGGTCCAAAGGCACCAGAAAGTGACAGAACGTGAGAATGTGGTGGGAAAGCCTTCCTTTGAGTCCTAGGCGTGATATTCAAGGAGTTTTAGTGGCCTGAGACGAGTTTCGCATGTCTTCCTTTGCCGGTAAGCAAAAGGGAACCAAAAGAGACCAAAACTGGAACTTGGGTCCAAAGGCACCAGAAAGTGCCAGAACGTGAGAATGTGGTGGGAAAGCCTTCCTTTGAGTCCTAGGCGTTATATTCAAGAAGTTTTAGTGGCCTGAGACGAGTTTCGCACGTCTTCCATTGCCAGTAAGCAAAAGGGAACTAAAAGAGACCAAAACTGGAACTTGGGTCCAAACGCACCAGAAAGTGCCAGAACGTGAGAAGATGGTGGGAAAGCCTTCCTTTGAGTCCTAGGCGTGATATTCAACGAGTTTTAGTGGCCTGAGACGAGTTTCGCACGTCTTCCTTTGCCAGTAAGCAAAAAGGGACCAAAAGAGACCAAAACTGCAACTTGGGTCCAAAGGCACCAGAAAGTGCCAGAAGGGGAGAAGGTGGTGAGAAATCCTTCCTTTGAGTTCTAGGAGTAATATTCAAGGAGTTTCAGTGGCTTGAGACGAGTTTCGCACGTCTTCCTTTGCCGGTAAGCGAAAGGGAACCAAAAGAGACCAAAACTAGAACTTGGATCCAAAGGTGCCAGAAAGTGACAGAAGGGGAGAAGGTGGTGAGAAATCCTTCCTTTGAGTTCTAGAAGTGATATTCAAGGAGTTTCAGTGGCTTGCGACGAGTTTCGCACGTCTTCCTTTGCCGGTAAGCAAAAGGGAACCAAAAGAGACCAAAACTAGAACTTGGATCCAAAGGTGCCAGAAAGTGACAGAAGGGGAGAAGGTGGTGAGAAATCCTTCCTTTGAGTTCTAGAAGTGATATTCAAGGAGTTTCAGTGGCTTGCGACGAGTTTCGCACGTCTTCCTTTGCCGGTAAGCAAAAGGGAACCAAAAGAGACCAAAACTAGAACTTGGATCCAAAGGTGCCAGAAAGTGCCAGAAGCGGAAAAGGTGGTGAGAAAGCCTTCCTTTGAGTTATAGGAGTGATATTCAAGGAGTTTCGGCGGCTTGAGACGAGTTTCGCATGTCTTCCTTTGCCGGTAAGCAAAAGGGAACGAAAAGAGACCAAAAGTGGAACTTGGGTCCAAAGGCACCAGAAAGTGCCAGAACGTGAGAAGGTGGTGGGAAAGCCTTCCTTTGAGTCCTAGGCGTGATATTCAAGGAGTTTTAGTGGCCTGAGACGAGTTTCGCATGTCTTCCTGTGCCGGTAAGCAAAAGGGAACCAAAAGAGACCAAAACTGGAACTTGGGTCCAAAGGCACCAGAAAGTGCCAGAACGTGAGAAGGTGGTGGGAAATCATTCCTTTGAGTCCTAGGCGTGATATTCAAGGAGTTTCAGTGGCCTGAGATGAGCTTCGCACGTCTTCCTTTGCCGGTAAGCAAAAGCGAACCAAAAGAGACCAAATCTAGAATTTGGGTCCAAAGGTGCCAGAAAGTGACAGAAAGGGAGAAGGTGGTGAGAAATCCTTCCTTTGAGTCCTAGGCGTGATATTCAAGGAGTTTTAGTGGCCTGAGACGAGTTTCGCATGTCTTCCTTTGCCGGTAAGCAAAAGGGAACCAAAAGAGACCAAAACTGGAACTTGGGTCCAAAGGTTCCAGAAAGTGCCAGAAAGTGAGAAGGTGGTGGGAAAGCCTTCCTTTAGGTTCTATGAGTGATATTCAAGGATTTTCAGTGGCTTGAGAGGAGTTTCGCACGTCTTCCTTTGCCGGTAAGCAAAAGGGAACCAAAAGAGACCAAAACTGGAACTTGGGTCCAAAGGCGCTAGAAAGTGCCAGAAGCAGAAAAGGTGGTGAGAAAGCCTTCCTTTGAGTTCTAGGAGTGATATTCAAGGAGTTTCAGTTGCTTAAGACGAGTTTCGCACGTCTTCCTTTGCCGGTAAGCAAAAGGGAACCGAAAGACACCAAAACTGGAACTTGGGTCCAAAGGCACCAGAAAGTTCCGTAAGAGAAGGTGGTGGGAAAGCCTTCCTTTGAGTCCTAGGCGTGATATTCAAGGAGTTTTAGTGGCCTGAGACGAGTTTCGCATGTCTTCCTTTGCCGGTAAGCAAAAGGGAACCAAAAGAGACCAAAACTGGAACTTGGGTCCAAAGGCACCAGAAAGTGCCAGAACGTGAGAATGTGGTGGGAAAGCCTTCCTTTGAGTCCTAGGCGTTATATTCAAGAAGTTTTAGTGGCCTGAGACGAGTTTCGCACGTCTTCCATTGCCAGTAAGCAAAAGGGAACTAAAAGAGACCAAAACTGGAACTTGGGTCCAAACGCACCAGAAAGTGCCAGAACGTGAGAAGATGGTGGGAAAGCCTTCCTTTGAGTCCTAGGCGTGATATTCAACGAGTTTTAGTGGCCTGAGACGAGTTTCGCATGTCTTCCTTTGCCAGTAAGCAAAAAGGGACCAAAAGAGACCAAAACTGCAACTTGGGTCCAAAGGCACCAGAAAGTGCCAGAAGGGGAGAAGGTGGTGAGAAATCCTTCCTTTGAGTTCTAGGAGTAATATTCAAGGAGTTTCAGTGGCTTGAGACGAGTTTCGCACGTCTTCCTTTGCCGGTAAGCGAAAGGGAACCAAAAGAGACCAAAACTAGAACTTGGATCCAAAGGTGCCAGAAAGTGACAGAAGGGGAGAAGGTGGTGAGAAATCCTTCCTTTGAGTTCTAGAAGTGATATTCAAGGAGTTTCAGTGGCTTGCGACGAGTTTCGCACGTCTTCCTTTGCCGGTAAGCAAAAGGGAACCAAAAGAGACCAAAACTAGAACTTGGATCCAAAGGTGCCAGAAAGTGCCAGAAGCGGAAAAGGTGGTGAGAAAGCCTTCCTTTGAGTTATAGGAGTGATATTCAAGGAGTTTCGGCGGCTTGAGACGAGTTTCGCATGTCTTCCTTTGCCGGTAAGCAAAAGGGAACGAAAAGAGACCAAAAGTGGAACTTGGGTCCAAAGGCACCAGAAAGTGCCAGAACGTGAGAAGGTGGTGGGAAAGCCTTCCTTTGAGTCCTAGGCATGATATTCAAGGAGTTTTAGTGGCCTGAGACGAGTTTCGCATGTCTTCCTGTGCCGGTAAGCAAAAGGGAACCAAAAGAGACCAAAACTGGAACTTGGGTCCAAAGGCACCAGAAAGTGCCAGAACGTGAGAAGGTGGTGGGAAATCATTCCTTTGAGTCCTAGGCGTGATATTCAAGGAGTTTCAGTGGCCTGAGATGAGCTTCGCACGTCTTCCTTTGCCGGTAAGCAAAAGCGAACCAAAAGAGACCAAATCTAGAATTTGGGTCCAAAGGTGCCAGAAAGTGACAGAAAGGGAGAAGGTGGTGAGAAATCCTTCCTTTGAGTCCTAGGCGTGATATTCAAGGAGTTTTAGTGGCCTGAGACGAGTTTCGCATGTCTTCCTTTGCCGGTAAGCAAAAGGGAACCAAAAGAGACCAAAACTGGAACTTGGGTCCAAAGGTTCCAGAAAGTGCCAGAAAGTGAGAAGGTGGTGGGAAAGCCTTCCTTTAGGTTCTATGAGTGATATTCAAGGATTTTCAGTGGCTTGAGAGGAGTTTCGCACGTCTTCCTTTGCCGGTAAGCAAAAGGGAACCAAAAGAGACCAAAACTGGAACTTGGGTCCAAAGGCGCTAGAAAGTGCCAGAAGCAGAAAAGGTGGTGAGAAAGCCTTCCTTTGAGTTCTAGGAGTGATATTCAAGGAGTTTCAGTTGCTTAAGACGAGTTTCGCACGTCTTCCTTTGCCGTTAAGCAAAAGGGAACCGAAAGACACCAAAACTGGAACTTGGGTCCAAAGGCACCAGAAAGTTCCATAAGAGAAGGTGGTGGGAAAGCCTTCCTTTGAGTCCTAGGCGTGATATTCAAGGAGTTTTAGTGGCCTGAGACGAGTTTCGCATGTCTTCCTTTGCCGGTAAGCAAAAGGGAACCAAAAGAGACAAAAACTGGAACTTGAGTCCAAAGGCACCAGAAAGTGCCAGAACATGAGAATGTGGTGGGAAAGCCTTCCTTTGAGTCCTAGGCGTTATATTCCAGAAGTTTCAGTGGCCTGAGACGAGTTTCGCACGTCTTCCATTGCCAGTAAGCAAAAGGGAACCAAAAGAGACCAAAACTGGAACCTGGGTCCAAACGCACCAGAAAGTGCCAGAACGTGAGAAGATGGTGGGAAAGCCTTCCTTTGAGTCCTAGGCGTGATATTCAACGAGTTTTAGTGGCCTGAGACGAGTTTCGCACGTCTTCCTTTGCCATTAAGCAAAAAGGGACCAAAAGAGACCAAAACTGCAACTTGGGTCCAAAGGTGCCAGAAAGCGCCAGAAGGGGAGAAGGTGGTGAGAAATCCTTCCTTTGAGTTCTAGGAGTCACATTCAAGGAGTTTCAGTGGCTTAAGACGAGTTTCGCACGTCTGCCTTTGCCGGCAAGCAAAAGGGAACCAAAAGAGACCAAAACTGCAACTTGGGTCCAAAGGCACCAGAAAGTGCCAGAAGGGGAGAAGGTGGTGAGAAATCCTTCCTTTGAGTTCTAGGAGTAATATTCAAGGAGTTTCAGTGGCTTGAGACGAGTTTCGCACGTCTTCCTTTGCCGGTAAGCAAAAGGAAACCAAAAGAGACCAAAACTGGAACTTGGGTCCAAAGGCGCTAGAAAGTGCCAGAAGCAGAAAAGGTGGTGAGAAAGCCTTCCTTTGAGTTCTAGGAGTGATATTCAAGGAGTTTCAGTTGCTTAAGACGAGTTTCGCACGTCTTCCTTTGCCGGTAAGCAAAAGGGAACCGAAAGACACCAAAACTGGAACTTGGGTCCAAAGGCACCAGAAAGTTCCATAAGAGAAGGTGGTGGGAAAGCCTTCCTTTGAGTCCTAGGCATGATATTCAAGGAGTTTTAGTGGCCTGAGACGAGTTTCGCATGTCTTCCTTTGCCGGTAAGCAAAAGGGAACCAAAAGAGACCAAAACTGGAACTTGGGTCCAAAGGTTCCAGAAAGTGCCAGAAAGTGAGAAGGTGGTGGGAAAGCCTTCCTTTAGGTTCTATGAGTGATATTCAAGGATTTTCAGTGGCTTGAGAGGAGTTTCGCACGTCTTCCTTTGCCGGTAAGCAAAAGGGAACCAAAAGAGACCAAAACTGGAACTTGGGTCCAAAGGCGCTAGAAAGTGCCAGAAGCAGAAAAGGTGGTGAGAAAGCCTTCCTTTGAGTTCTAGGAGTGATATTCAAGGAGTTTCAGTTGCTTAAGACGAGTTTCGCACGTCTTCCTTTGCCGGTAAGCAAAAGGGAACCGAAAGACACCAAAACTGGAACTTGGGTCCAAAGGCACCAGAAAGTTCCATAAGAGAAGGTGGTGGGAAAGCCTTCCTTTGAGTCCTAGGCGTGATATTCAAGGAGTTTTAGTGGCCTGAGACGAGTTTCGCATGTCTTCCTTTGCCGGTAAGCAAAAGGGAACCAAAAGAGACAAAAACTGGAACTTGAGTCCAAAGGCACCAGAAAGTGCCAGAACATGAGAATGTGGTGGGAAAGCCTTCCTTTGAGTCCTAGGCGTTATATTCCAGAAGTTTCAGTGGCCTGAGACGAGTTTCGCACGTCTTCCATTGCCAGTAAGCAAAAGGGAACCAAAAGAGACCAAAACTGGAACCTGGGTCCAAACGCACCAGAAAGTGCCAGAACGTGAGAAGATGGTGGGAAAGCCTTCCTTTGAGTCCTAGGCATGATATTCAACGAGTTTTAGTGGCCTGAGACGAGTTTCGCACGTCTTCCTTTGCCAGTAAGCAAAAAGGGACCAAAAGAGACCAAAACTACAACTTGGGTCCAAAGGCACCAGAAAGTGCCAGAAGGGGAGAAGGTGGTGAGAAATCCTTCCTTTGAGTTCTAGGAGTCACATTCAAGGAGTTTCAGTGGCTTAAGACGAGTTTCGCACGTCTGCCTTTGCCGGCAAGCAAAAGGGAACCAAAAGAGACCAAAACTGTAACTTGGGTCCAAAGGCACCAGAAAGTGCCAGAAGGGGAGAAGGTGGTGAGAAATCCTTCCTTTGA
This sequence comes from Abrus pulchellus subsp. cantoniensis, assembly GCA_024086825.1. Taxonomy (NCBI): domain Eukaryota; kingdom Viridiplantae; phylum Streptophyta; class Magnoliopsida; order Fabales; family Fabaceae; genus Abrus; species Abrus pulchellus. The sequence goes on along the minus strand of JAKRVW010000004.1, from coordinate 49,218 downwards.
GTTCTAGGAGTAATATTCAAGGAGTTTCAGTGGCTTGAGACGAGTTTCGCACGTCTTCCTTTGCCGGTAAGCAAAAGGAAACCAAAAGAGACCAAAACTGGAACTTGGGTCCAAAGGCGCTAGAAAGTGCCAGAAGCAGAAAAGGTGGTGAGAAAGCCTTCCTTTGAGTTCTAGGAGTGATATTCAAGGAGTTTCAGTTGCTTAAGACGAGTTTCGCACGTCTTCCTTTGCCGGTAAGCAAAAGGGAACCGAAAGACACCAAAACTGGAACTTGGGTCCAAAGGCACCAGAAAGTTCCATAAGAGAAGGTGGTGGGAAAGCCTTCCTTTGAGTCCTAGGCATGATATTCAAGGAGTTTTAGTGGCCTGAGACGAGTTTTGCATGTCTTCCTTTGCCGGCAAGCAAAAGGGAACCAAAAGAGACCAAAACTGGAACTTGGGTCCAAAGGCACCAGAAACTGCTAGAATATGAGAAGGTGGTGGGAAAGCCTTCCTTTGAGTCGTAGGCATGATATTCAAAGAGTTTTAGTGGCCTGAGACGAGTTTCGCAAGTCTCCCTTTGCTAGTAAGCAAAAAGGGACCAAAAGAGACCAAGACTGGAACTTGGGTCCAAAGGCGCCAGAAGCCGAAAATGTGGTGAGAAAGCCTTCCTTTGAGTTATAGGAGTGATATTCAAGGAGTTTCAGTGGCTTGAGACTAGTTTTGCACGTCTTCCTTTGCCGGAAAGCAAAAGGGAACCAATAGAGACCAAAAGTGGAACTTGGGTCCAAAGGCACCAGAAAGTGCCAGAACGTGAGAAGGTGGTGGGAAAGCCTTCCTTTGAGTCCTAGACGTGATATTCAAGGAGTTTTAGTGGCCTGAGACGAGTTTCGCACGTCTTCCTTTGCCGGTAAGCAAAAGGGAATCAAAAGAGACCAAAACTGGAACTTGGGTCCAAAGGTGCTAGAAAGTGACAGAAGGGGAGAAGGTGGTGAGAAATCCTTCCTTTGAGTTCTAGGAGTGACATTCAAGGAGTTTCTGTGGCTTAAGACGAGTTTCGCACGTCTGCCTTTGCCGGTAAGCAAAAGGGAACCAAAAGAGACCAAAACTAGAACTTGGATCCAAAGGTGCCAGAAAGTGACAGAAGGGGAGAAGGTGGTGAGAAATCCTTCCTTTGAGTTCTAGAAGTGATATTCAAGGAGTTTCAGTGGCTTGAGACGAGTTTCGCACGTCTTTCTTTGCCGGTAAGCAAAAGGGAACCAAAAGAGACCAAAACTGGAACTTGGGTCCAAAGGCGCCAGAAAGTGCCAGAAGCGGAAAAGGTGGTGAGAAAGCCTTCCTTTGAGTTATAGGAGTGATATTCAAGGAGTTTCGGAGGCTTGAGACAAGTTTCGCATGTCTTCCTTTGCCGGTAAGCAAAAGGGAACCAAAAGAGACCAAAACTGGAACTTGGGTCCAAAGGCACCAGAAACTGCTAGAATATGAGAAGGTGGTGGGAAAGCCTTCCTTTGAGTCGTAGGCGTGATATTCAAAGAGTTTTAGTGGCCTGAGACGAGTTTCGCAAGTCTCCCTTTGCTAGTAAGCAAAAAGGGACCAAAAGAGACCAAGACTGGAACTTGGGTCCAAAGGCGCCAGAAGCGGAAAATGTGGTGAGAAAGCCTTCCTTTGAGTTATAGGAGTGATATTCAAGGAGTTTCAGTGGCTTGAGACTAGTTTTGCACGTCTTCCTTTGCCGGAAAGCAAAAGGGAACCAATAGAGACCAAAAGTGGAACTTGGGTCCAAAGGCACCAGAAAGTGCCAGAACGTGAGAAGGTGGTGGGAAAGCCTTCCTTTGAGTCCTAGGCGTGATATTCAAGGAGTTTTAGTGGCCTGAGACGAGTTTCGCACGTCTTCCTTTGCCGGTAAGCAAAAGGGAATCAAAAGAGACCAAAACTGGAACTTGGGTCCAAAGGTGCCAGAAAGTGACAGAAGGGGAGAAGGTGGTGAGAAATCCTTCCTTTGAGTTCTAGGAGTGACATTCAAGGAGTTTCTGTGGCTTAAGACGAGTTTCGCACGTCTGCCTTTGCCGGTAAGCAAAAGGGAACCAAAAGAGACCAAAATTAGAACTTGGATCCAAAGGTGCCAGAAAGTGACAAAAGGGGAGAAGGTGGTGAGAAATCCTTCCTTTGAGTTCTAGAAGTGATATTCAAGGAGTTTCAGTGGCTTGAGACGAGTTTCGCACGTCTTTCTTTGCCGGTAAGCAAAAGGGAACCAAAAGAGACCAAAACTGGAACTTGGGTCCAAAGGCGCCAGAAAGTGCCAGAAGCGGAAAAGGTGGTGGGAAAGCCTTCCTTTGAGTCCTAGGCGTGATATTCAACGAGTTTTAGTGGCCTGAGACGAGTTTCGCACGTCTTCCTTTGCCAGTAAGCAGAAAGGGACCAAAAGAGACCAAAACTGCAACTTGGGTCCAAAGGCACCAGAAAGTGCCAGAAGGGGAGAAGGTGGTGAGAAATCCTTCCTTTGAGTTCTAGGAGTAATATTCAAGGAGTTTCAGTGGCTTGAGACGAGTTTCGCACGTCTTCCTTTGCCGGTAAGCAAAAGGGAACCAAAAGAGACCAAAACTAGAACTTGGATCCAAAGGTGCCAGAAAGTGACAGAAGGGGAGAAGGTGGTGAGAAATCCTTCCTTTGAGTTCTAGAAGTGATATTCAAGGAGTTTCAGTGGCTTGAGACGAATTTCACACGTCTTTCTTTGCCGGTAAGCAAAAGGGAACCAAAAGAGACCAAAACTGGAACTTGGGTCCAAAGGCGCCAGAAAGTGCCAGAAGCGGAAAAGGTGGTGAGAAAGCCTTCCTTTGAGTTATAGGAGTGATATTCAAGGAGTTTCGGTGGCTTGAGACGAGTTTCGCATGTCTTCCTTTGCCGGTAAGCAAAAGGGAACCAAAAGAGACCAAAACTGGAACTTGGGTCCAAAGGCACCAGAAACTGCTAGAATATGAGAAGGTGGTGGGAAAGCCTTCCTTTGAGTCGTAGGCGTGACATTCAAAGAGTTTTAGTGGCCTGAGACGAGTTTCGCAAGTCTCCCTTTGCTAGTAAGCAAAAAGGGACCAAAAGAGACCAAGACTGGAACTTGGGTCCAAAGGCGCCAGAAGCGGAAAATGTGGTGAGAAAGCCTTCCTTTGAGTTATAGGAGTGATATTCAAGGAGTTTCAGTGGCTTGAGACTAGTTTTGCACGTCTTCCTTTGCCGGAAAGCAGAAAGAAACCAATAGAGACCAAAAGTGGAACTTGGGTCCAAAGGTGTGACGCCTAAAAATAACAGGATTTTTTTTTTTTTAAAAAATAGGAGAAGCGGAAGGATAACACATCCTTTCAATTCACCTCTAGTGTACCACATTTCAGTTTAGAGGTTTATGATCTCATCATGTAATATCAACATTAAGTAAAACAACCACAACAATACTCCATCATAACTGAATAACCTCATGCAATAGATATGGAAACGTTTGGTAATAATCTCAGAGTACTGCAACTTAATAAAGTGAAATAACATAATTAAAGTGCACAAAGATCAACATAGTTCAGAGATACATGGAATGAAATAGACTGACTCCCTAAGAGCAGTTCCCTAAAAACCACAACAGATAAACTATCCCAATCAGTCGAGAGGAGAATAATCCTCAATGGGATCGGTCTCCTCAGAGGATGTCGGGGAAGCGGAGCTAGAAGAAGCAGCGTCTTCTGTGTCCTCTATAATCCATCCAGCAGTGCGAGGTGGTGAATGAATTGTGGTAAAGGGTGAGTAAGTGTTTGGGTAGGTAGGGAGCATGTGGGGCAGTACATCATCATTCCTCATATCTCTCTCAGTGGTCACAGGGGGTGGAGTAAGATTCTCAGTAGGGAATGGTACAGGCGTAGGTGCTGGTCTAGAATTGGGAGTACGGGGATCAACAGACATGGGGGAAGGGGTAGCTGCAAGTGCAGGATAAGGTAGGTGAGAGTCTCCAGGTGGGGTAGAGAAAACAAGCTCAATGGGGGTATCAACCACAAAGTGGGTGGTCCATGAGTGTCCGACATCTTGTCCATGAATCACTCGTGCCATTCCATGGAAGATGCTTTGTTGTGCTGCCGCGTCGAACACCCAGACGTCCTCCTCAGATGGCAGGATCCATACCTTCACTCGGAAGCTGGTCATCTGTATGGGGCACATACAAAGGTACAACAACACACACAAACAGGGGTGAGTTCTCCAAACACAAGCAAGCATTCAATAGCCGTACCCCAAGGAAGGTGGCTTTTCACACCATCACTCAAGTCACATCAACATCCACTCCCAGAACAAACATCATTACAATATAAGTCAGTTCATACTTTTCACAGATAATTCCTAGGTTCACCAAACTAATAATGCACATGATGCATGAATGCAAGTTTCATTCCTCACTATCCATCCCTCAAGTTTTCGTATTAATGTATATGGTATGCATGGGGATCCCTTACTCTACTGCCAGTGACTTGCCCAGCATTTAGTGTAGAGTTCACAATTTCATATCCAAGTCGTGTGGCGATCGGAGGACTCCATTCCCTGCATCACAATTGCACAGAAAAGATTTCATATCATTATTCAAAAACACCCAAACTGGTGCTGGCCCCAAACTGGGTCTCTTCGGGAATGGACCTCAACGACCCTAGGATGTGGAGTTCTTGTTGGGCTTGGCTAAGGCTTGCAAGTAGGGTCACGACCCGGCCACAGAGAGCTCTGCTGCGCCATCTAGGTCGACTGTTCCCCCTTTCACCACCCCAGTAGGTCTACTCGGGACCGCATAACAGTCGTTCCAAAGAAATGTTATGATGCATGAAGTGTGATTCTTCTTTCTCTCCTCAATGTTTTCTCAATCTTGGGTCACACGGAATTCAAGCACAGAAACAAAGCCCTCACAAGGCTTGCTCAATCACTATTCACTTTCTCTTCTAGCATAGATTTGCCAAGCAATAAAGTTTAGGGATCACACACAAGCTTCCAATCCCACCAATACACATCCACTGTTTTCCAACACATAAGTCTCAGTAATTTTGACACAACCCTCTCAGATTTTCCCACTCAAATCCTATTACATTAACTTACTATATTAACACTACTCGCTTTATCATTTCCATTATTATTAACTATACTACCTCCTACTTTAAATATGACTTATCTCCACTTTTCTCTATCTCTCTGGTTTTTCCTTTTAGTCATTCTCTAATTGCGTGTATTGATTCCCGACTACCTATTTAATTCAAGGTTACTTCGTTTCATTCTAATTCTTTTTAAGTTCATTAATATTAGTCCTCACGTGATAGGTTCCATTAAGCTAATAGTGAGATCTTTCTAAGGATGGCCTTTATTAACTAACTACTATATTCAGTCCCTTAATTACCATCTCCATACCTTTAATTAATATCCTTTTAGTTTAGATAAACTTTCCATCAAAAAGGGCTGCGCTTGATTCTCTCCTTTTTATTCCTTGTACAATGTAATGAACATGATGCATGATTCATCTTAGTGCTCACGGATTCAAGTGCAAACAGCAAACACACTCTATCATTATGCAGTCCTTATCACACATATTTCATCAAAATTATCACAATTTTAAGTACAACTTTTAGGATTTCTTATCATCAAAACCGAGAGTGAATAGTTCTCACTTTCTTGTCCACCACGATTTTCCAAAACACCACATGCATAAGGCTTTTCAAACCAAGTAAACACATCCATCACAATCAATTCAATCATCCATCATCCAAACCAACAAGCAACCATTTTCATGTAAATCACATAAAGTCCAACACGGTTTCCAATTTCTAAGTGTAGTTCAATATTCTAGGCTTTCTCCATGCAAGATCAAATCTGTCCAGCTTTTCCACTAGATTTTTATCAACTAAAAATTTATATAACACAAAGGAAATCAACATGCAATGACATAGTTTCATCGTCCAAGTGGAGGGGCAACATTTCCAAGTGACATTCGAATTTTTAAGGGAAAACCGAAACACTTAGGGCTGAAATCAACATGCAATGGCTTCCATTTCACATGCAATCCAAGGTTTATTGGTTACAAGGATAGATCTACATTTTAAACAAAGAATCCAGCCAAACAAAGGTGAAACCGAGGCATGCACAAAGAGATCCAAAGCATTTCATGGTTAAAAATTAACATGCAATGGAAAGAATATGTTGATCAAGCTCACGGTTCATGGTTTCAAGAAGAAAATGTCATTAGTTCAAAGGTTCTACCAAGGGAACAGAAAAACCGAGACATGCACAAAGAAAGATCCACATCCACACATCAAAGTTTCAAGCTTTTTAGGAATTAAAGTTGATCAAAAGTGAAATCAAACTCTTTAGGAGGTAACCGAGACATGCAACAAGGAAATCCATACACTTTTTGGATAAAACTTAACATGCAAGTTCAAATTTGAAGTTCTTTCAACATGCAGTCCAACACACACTAATTTTTCAAGGAAAAAGTGTAAAAACAGCCAAGAGATGGACATGAAAACACATCAATTGTGAGAACTCCCCCTTGCCTTGATTGTGACGAAAATTTAGGAGCAAAAGGAGTTGATCTTGGCTGGTTCCTCCAAGGAAAGTTGCTGGACCGAGAGGATGAATCTCAAACTTCAAACTTTCTCCTCTTGGTTAGGTTGTCTTCCTCGGTTCTTTGAAGAGAAAAGAGGGGAAAAAGCTTCAAATGGTTAGGATCAAGTGAAAAAGGAGTTTCTTAGGAGTTTTCGGTGTTAGGCTTCCATGGATCTTCAAATCAAAGAAGGAAAAAGGATGAGAAAGCTTACCTCTTTGAAGAAAGGGTCACGGTTTTGAAGAAGCAAGCAAGAGAATGCAAGAGTGAAAGCTTGGAGCTCCTTGGCTTGTCTTGGAAGGTTGAAAGGATGAAAATTTTTTGAGAGATTTAGGGAGGAAGGGTCTCGGTTTCTTTGAAGAAAAAGAGAGAATGGAACTTGAAAGGAATTTTGAGAGGGAGGGTGGAGAGCTCACGGTTTTTGAGTGAAAAAAGAGAGAAATGAGGTAGTTTGATCTATTTATATGGAGGGTTTAACCTTTAAGTGACCAATTGCCACTTAACATGTTCATTTTGGCTTGCTTAGCAAGACTTCCAAACTGAAAACTGCACACGGTTTTCATTGAGTAAAAGCTGAAGTAAATTTGGTAAATTGGTGCAAGGAAAGAGGTGTTACGGTTTTTAGTGCATGAATAGTGAATTTTGGGAAAGCTTGTAGGCAAAGTTAGTAAAATTTAGGAAGTTAAGTGCATGAAATACCCTAGGCTGCATGCACACGGTTTGGACATCATAATTTCCGAAATTCTGCATAAAAATCCAAAGGTAAGATTTTGGACAGCAATTGCATGAAATTTGGTTGGCCGAGAAAATGCGACATGACTAGGTTGTCACTTGGACGAGACTTTTGATGTGGTGCTAAGTTCAAGAGAATGTGATTGGTTAGGATAATTATGATGTCGGCAATTTGGAAGACATGAAAAGAAAGTTCCGAAATGACTTTGCCGACAAATCGGGAGACAAAATCCCGTGCATGGAATTCTAGTGGTCAATACTAGATTTCGGAATTTCGGGGCAATCACGATGTTTATAAAATAGGGGACAAGGTTTGTTTGCATGAAAATCTAGTGGCCGATACTAGATTTGGAAATCTCCGGGTAATGATTGCTAGATCTCACGGAATTTTATGCAATGATTTTGACGGCTAAGAAATCATTACTAAATCTTTGTAATGATTAGGAAATCTTTACAATAATGATTTCTAGATTTCGTGAGATTCCGTGTAAAATTTTGATGGCTAAGGAATGATTACAAAATCTTAGCAATGATTACAAAATCTCACGTTTTTCAAGGCGAATATCTTTAATTTGACAATTTTAAATAAGATAAAATTTTAACTTTCGGGATAGATTATCAGGGGCATTTGTGAACAGCACAATTGAACATACTCAGAAAAATCCTTGGACGATATTGAAACCATCTATTTGCATGCAGTTACCTTAAAATACCTAATTCGGAAATAATTCAATATTCTAAAAAATAAAAATGCAGCATCTATCTAATTATTCCGACGCTAGCGAGCCGGAATAAGCTAATAATTGGAATCTAAAGACTACTAGCTAATTTTCAAAAATTGGGGCGTTACAAAAGGCACCAGAAAGTGCCAGAACGTGAGAAGGTGGTGGGAAAGCCTTCCTTTGAGTCCTAGGCGTGATATTCAAGGAGTTTTAGTGGCCTGAGACGAGTTTCGCACGTCTTCCTTTGCCGGTAAGCAAAAGGGAATCAAAAGAGACCAAAACTGGAACTTGGGTCCAAAGGTGCCAGAAAGTGACAGAAAGGGAGAAGGTGGTGAGAAATCCTTCCTTTGAGTTCTAGGAGTGACATTCAAGGAGTTTCAGTGGCTTGAGACGAGTTTCGCACGTCTTCCTTTGCCGGTAAGCAAAAGGGAACCAAAAGAGACCAAAACTGGAACTTGGGTCCAAAGGCACCAGAAAGTGCCAGAATATGAGAAGGTGGTGGGAAAACCCTCCTTGAGTCCTAGGCGTGATATTCAAAGTGTTTTAGTGGCCTGACACGAGTTTCGCAAGTCTCCCTTTGCCAGTAAGCAAAAAGGGACCAAAAGAGACCAAAACTGGAACTTGTGTCCAAAAGTGCCAGTAAGTGACAGAAGGGGAGAAGGTGGTGAGAAATCCTTCCTTTGAGTTCTAGGAGTGACATTCAAGGAGTTTCAGTGGCTTGAGACGAGTTTCGCACGTCTTCCTTTGCCGGTAAGCAAAAGGGAACTAAAAGAGACCAAATCTAGAACTTGGGTCCAAAGGCGCCAGAAAGTGCCAGAAGGGGAGAAGGTGGTGTGAAATCCTTCCTTTGAGTTCTATGAGTGATATTCAAGGATTTTCAGTGGCTTGAGATGAGTTTCGCACGTCTTCCTTTGCCGGTAAGGAAAAGGGAACCAAAAGAGACCAAAACGGGAACTTGGGTCCAAAGGCACCAGAAAGTGCCAGAACGTGAGAAGGTGGTGGGAAAGCCTTCCTTTGAGTCCTAGGCGTGATATTCAAAGAGTTTTAGTGGCCTGAGACGAGTTTCGCAAGTCTCCCTTTGCCAGTAAGCAAAAAGGGACCAAAAGAGACCAAAACTGGAACTTGTGTCCAAAGGCGCCAGAAAGTGCCAAAAGGGGAGAAGGTGGTGAGAAATCCTTCCTTTAAGTTCTAGGAGTGACATTCAAGGAGTTTCAGTGGCTTGAGACGAGTTTCGCACCTCTTCCTTTGCCGGTAAGCAAAAGGGAACCAAAAGAGACCAAAACTAGAACTTGGGTCCAAAGGCACAAGAAAGTGCAAAAACGTGGGAAGGTGGTGAAAAAGCCTTCCTTTGAGTCCTAGGAGTGATATTCAAGGAGTTTTAGTGGCCTGAGACGAGTTTCGCACGTCTTCCTTTGCCGGTAAGCAAAAGGGAACCAAAAGAAACCAAAACTGGAACTTGGGTCCAAAGGTCCCAGAAAGTGACAGAAGGGGAGAAGGTGGTGAGAAATCCTTCCTTTGAGTTCTAGGAGTGATATTCAAGGAGTTTTAGTGGCCTGAGACGAGTTTCGCACGCCTTCCTTTGCCGGTAAGCAAAAGGGAACCAAAAGAAACCAAAACTGGAACTTGGGTCCAAAGGTGCCAGAAAGTGACAGAAGGGGAGAAGGTGGTGAGAAATCCTTCCTTTGAGTTCTAGGAGTGATATTCAAGGATTTTCAATGGCTTGAGACGAGTTTCGAACGTCTTCCTTTGCCGGTAAGCAAAAGGGAACCAAAAGAGACCAAAACTAGAACTTGGGTCCAAAGGCACTAGAAAGTGCCAGAACGTGAGAAGACGGTGGGAAACCCTTCCTTTGAGTCCTAGGCGTGATATTCAAGGAGTTTTAGTGGCCTAAGATGAGTTTCGCACGTCTTCCTTTGCCGGTAAGTAAAAGGGAACCAAAAGAGACCAAAACTGGAACTTGGGTCCAAAGGCACCAGAAAGTGCCAGAACGTGAGAAGGTAGTGGGAAATCCTTCCTTTGAGTCCTAGGCGTGATATTCAAGGAGTTTTAGTGGCCTGAGATGAGCTTCGCACGTCTTCCTTTGCCGGTAAGCAAAAGGGAACCAAAAGAGACCAAATCTAGAACTTGGGTCCAAAGGTGCCAGAAAGTGACAGAAGGGGAGAAGGTGGTGAGAAATCCTTCCTTTGAGTTCTATGAGTGAGATTCATGGATTTTCAGTGGCTTGAGACGAGTTTCGCACGTCTTCCTTTGCCGGTAAGCAAAAGGGAACCAAAAGAGACCAAAACTAGAACTTGGGTCCAAAGGCACAAGAAAGTGCAAAAACGTGGGAAGGTGGTGAAAAAGCCTTCCTTTGAGTCCTAGGAGTGATATTCAAGGAGTTTTAGTGGCCTGAGACGAGTTTCGCACGTCTTCCTTTGCTGGTAAGCAAAAGGGAACCAAAAGAAACCAAAACTGGAACTTGGGTCCAAAGGTCCCAGAAAGTGACAGAAGGGGAGAAGGTGGTGAGAAATCCTTCCTTTGAGTTCTAGGAGTGATATTCAAGGAGTTTTAGTGGCCTGAGACGAGTTTCGCACGCCTTCCTTTGCCGGTAAGCAAAAGGGAACCAAAAGAAACCAAAACTGGAACTTGGGTCCAAAGGTGCCAGAAAGTGACAGAAGGGGAGAAGGTGGTGAGAAATCCATCCTTTGATTTCTAGGAGTGATATTCAAGGATTTTCAGTGGCTTGAGACGAGTTTCGAACGTCTTCCTTTGCCGGTAAGCAAAAGGGAACCAAAAGAGACCAAAACTAGAACTTGGGTCCAAAGGCACTAGAAAGTGCCAGAACGTGAGAAGACGGTGGGAAACCCTTCCTTTGAGTCCTAGGCGTGATATTCAAGGAGTTTTAGTGGCCTAAGACGAGTTTCGTACGTCTTCCTTTGCCGGTAAGTAAAAGGGAACCAAAAGAGACCAAAACTGGAACTTGGGTCCAAAGGCACCAGAAAGTGCCAGAACGTGAGAAGGTAGTGGGAAATCCTTCCTTTGAGTCCTAGGCATGATATTCAAGGAGTTTTAGTGGCCTGAGATGAGCTTCGCACGTCTTCCTTTGCCGGTAAGCAAAAGGGAACCAAAAGAGACCAAATCTAGAACTTGGGTCCAAAGGTGCCAGAAAGTGACAGAAGGGGAGAATGTGGTGAGAAATCCTTCCTTTGAGTTCTATGAGTGATATTCATGGATTTTCAGTGGCTTGAGACGAGTTTCGCACGTCTTCCTTTGCCGGTAAGCAAAAGGGAACCAAAAGAGACCAAAACTGGAACTTGGGTCCAAAGGCGCCAGAAAGTGCCAGAAGCGGAAAAGGTGGTGAGAAAGCCTTCCTTTGAGTTATAGGAGTGATATTCAAGGAGTTTCGGCGGCTTGAGACGAGTTTCGCACGTGTTCCTTTGCCGGTAAGCAAAAGGGAACCAAAAGAGACCAAAACTGGAACTTGGGTCCAAAGGTTCCAGAAAGTGCCAGAAAGTGAGAAGGTGGTGCGAAAGCCTTCCATTAGGTTCTATGAGTGATATTCAAGGATTTTCAGTGGGTTGAGACGAGTTTCGCACGTCTTCCTTTGCCGGTAAGCAAAAGGGAACGAAAAGAGACCAAAACTGGAACTTGGGTCCAAAGGTTCCAGAAAGTGCCAGAAGGGGAGAAGGTGGTGAGAAATCCTTCCTTTAAGTTCTAGGAGTGACATTCAAGGAGTTTCAGTGGCTTGAGACGAGTTTCGCACCTCTTCCTTTGCCAGTAAGCAAATGGGAACCAAAAGAGACCAAAAGTAGAACTTGGGTCCAAAGGCACAAGAAAGTGCAAAAACGTGAGAAGGTGGTGAAAAAGCCTTCCTTTGAGTCCTAGGAGTGATATTCAAGGAGTTTTAGTGGCCTGAGATGAGTTTCGCACGTCTTCCTTTGCCGGTAAGCAAAAGGGAACCAAAAGAAACCAAAACTGGAACTTGGGTCCAAAGGTGCCAGAAAGTGACAGAAGGGGAGAAGGTGGTGAGAAATCCTTCCTTTGAGTTCTAGGAGTGATAATCAAGGAGTTTTAGTGGCCTGAGACGAGTTTCGCACGTCTTCCTTTGCCGGTAAGCAAAAGGGAACCAAAAGAAACCAAAACTGGAACTTGGGTCCAAAGGTGCCAGAAAGTGACAGAAGGGGAGAAGGTGGTGAAAAATCCTTCCTTTGAGTTCTAGGAGTGATATTCAAGGATTTTCAGTGGCTTGAGACGAGTTTCGCACGTCTTCCTTTGCCGGTAAGCAAAAGGGAACCAAAAGAGACCAAAACTAGAACTTGGGTCCAAAGGCACTAGAAAGTGCCAGAACGTGAGAAGACGGTGGGAAACCCTTCCTTTGAGTCCTAGGCGTGATATTCAAGGAGTTTTAGGGCCTAAGACTAGTTTCGCACGTCTTCCTTTGCCTGTAAGCAAAAGGGAACCAAAAGAGACCAAAACTGGAACTTGGGTCCAAAGGCACCAGAAAGTGCCAGAACGTGAGAAGGTAGTGGGAAATCCTTCCTTTGAGTCCTAGGCGTGATATTCAAGGAGTTTTAGTGGCCTGAGATGAGCTTCGCACGTCTTCCTTTGCCGGTAAGCAAAAGGGAACCAAAAGAGACCAAATCTAGAACTTGGGTCCAAAGGTGCCAGAAAGTGACAGAAGGGGAGAAGGTGGTGAGAAATCCTTCCTTTGAGTTCTATGAGTGATATTCATGGATTTTCAGTGGCTTGAGACGAGTTTCGCACGTCTTCCTTTGCCGGTAAGCAAAAGGGAACCAAAAGAGACCAAAACTGGAACTTGGGTCCAAAGGCGCCAGAAAGTGCCAGAAGCGGAAAAGGTGGTGAGAAAGCCTTCCTTTGAGTTATAGGAGTGATATTCAAGGAGTTTCGGCGGCTTGAGACGAGTTTCGCATGTCTTCCTTTGCCGGTAAGCAAAAGGGAACGAAAAGAGACCAAAAGTGGAACTTGGGTCCAAAGGCACCAGAAAGTGCCAGAACGTGAGAAGGTGGTGGGAAAGCCTTCCTTTGAGTCCTAGGCGTGATATTCAAGGAGTTTTAGTGGCCTGAGATGAGCTTCGCACGTCTTCCTTTGCCGGTAAGCAAAAAGGAACCAAAAGAGACCAAATCTAGAACTTGGGTCCAAAGGTGCCAGAAAGTGACAGAAGGGGAGAAGGTGGTGAGAAATCCTTCCTTTGAGTTCTATGAGTGATATTCAAGGATTTTCAGTGGCTTGAGATGAGTTTCGTACGTCTTCCTTTGGCGGTAAGGAAAAGGGAACCAAAAGAGACCAAAACTGGAACTTGGGTCCAAAGGCGCCAGAAAGTGCCAGAAGGGGAGAAGGTGGTGGGAAATCCATCCTTTGAGTTCTATGAGTGATATTCATGGATTTTCAGTGGCTTGAGACGAGTTTCGCACGTCTTCCTTTGCCGGTAAGCAAAAGGGAACCAAAAGAGACCAAAACTGGAACTTGGGTCCAAAGGCACCAGAAAGTGCCAGAACGTGAGAAGGTGGTGGGAAAGCCTTCCTTGGAGTCCTAGGCGTGATATTCAAGGAGTTTTAGTGGCCTGAGACGAGTTTCGCACGTCTTCTTTTGCCTGTAAGCAAAAGGGAACCAAAAGAGATCAAAACTGGAACTTGGGTCCAAAGGCATCAGAAAGTGCCAGAACGTGAGAAGGTGGTGGGAAAGCCTTCCTTTGAGTCCTAGGCGTGATATTCAAGGAGTTTTAGTGGCCTGAGACGAGTTTCGCATGTCTTCCTGTGCCGGTAAGCAAAAGGGAACCAAAAGAGACCAAAACTGGAACTTGGGTCCAAAGGCACCAGAAAGTGCCAGAACGTGAGAAGGTGGTGGGAAATCCTTCCTTTGAGTCCTAGGCGTGATATTCAAGGAGTTTTAGTGGCCTGAGATGAGTTTCGCACGTCTTCCTTTGCCGGTAAGCAAAAGGGAACCAAAAGAGACCAAAACTGGAACTTGGGTCCAAAGGCACCAGAAAGTGCCAGAACGTGAGAAGGTGGTGGGAAAGCCTTCCTTTGAGTCCTACGCGTGATATTCAAGGAGTTTTAGTGGTCTGAGACGAGTTTCGCACGTCTTCTTTTGCCTGTAAGCAAAAGGGAACCAAAAGAGATCAAAACTGGAACTTGGGTCCAAAGGCATCAGAAAGTGCCAGAACGTGAGAAGGTGGTGCGAAAGCCTTCCTTTGAGTCCTAGGCGTGATATTCAAGGAGTTTTAGTGGCCTGAGACGAGTTTCGCATGTCTTCCTGTGCCGGTAAGCAAAAGGGAACCAAAAGAGACCAAAACTGGAACTTGGGTCCAAAGGCACCAGAAAGTGCCAAAACGTGAGAAGGTGGTGGGAAATCCTTCCTTTGAGTCCTAGGCGTGATATTCAAGGAGTTTTAGTGGCCTGAGATGAGCTTCGCACGTCTTCCTTTGCCGGTAAGCAAAAGGGAACCAAAAGAGACCAAATCTAGAACTTGGGTCCAAAGGTGCCAGAAAGTGACAGAAGGGGAGAAGGTGGTGAGAAATCCTTCCTTTGAGTTCTATGAGTGATATTCATGGATTTTCAGTGGCTTGAGACGAGTTTCGCACGTCTTCCTTTGCCGGTAAGCAAAAGGGAACCAAAAGAGACCAAAACTGGAACTTGGGTCCAAAGGTTCAAGAAAGTGACAGAACGTGAGAAGGTGGTGGGAAAGCCTTCCTTTGAGTCCTAGGCGTGATATTCAAGGAGTTTTAGTGGACTGAGACGAGTTTCGCATGTCTTCCTGTGCCGGTAAGCAAAAGGGAACCAAAAGAGACCAAAATTGGAACTTGGGTCCAAAGGCACCAGAAAGTGCCAGAACGTGAAAAGGTGGTGGGAAATCCTTCCTTTGAGTCCTAGGCGTGATATTCAAGGAGTTTTAGTGACCTAAGATGAGCTTCGCACGTCTTCCTTTGCCGGTATGCAAAAGGGAACCAAAAGAGACCAAATCTAGAACTTGGGTCCAAAGGTGCCAGAAAGTGACAGAAGGGGAGAAGGTGGTGAGAAATCCTTCCTTTGAGTTCTATGAGTGATATTCATGGATTTTCAGTGGCTTGAGACGAGTTTCGCACGTCTTCCTTTGTCGGTAAGCAAAAGGGAACCAAAGGAGACCAAAACTGGAACTTGGGTCCAAAGGCGCCAGAAAGTGCCAGAAGCGGAAAAGGTGGTGAGAAAGCCTTCCTTTGAGTTATAGGAGTGATATTCAAGGAGTTTCGGCGGCTTGAGACGAGTTCGCATGTCTTCCTTTGCCGGTAAGCAAAAGGGAACGAAAAGATACCAAAAGTGGAACTTGGGTCCAAAGGCACCAGAAAGTGCCAGAACGTGAGAAGGTGGTGGGAAAGCCTTCCTTTGAGTCCTAGGCGTGATATTCAAGGAGTTTTAGTGGCCTGAGATGAGCTTCGCACGTCTTCCTTTACCGGTAAGCAAAAGGGAACAAAAAGAGACCAAATCTAGAACTTGGGTCCAAAGGTGCCAGAAAGTGACAGAAGGGGAGAAGGTGGTGAGAAATCCTTCCTTTGAGTTCTATGAGTGATATTCAAGGATTTTCAGTGGCTTGAGATGAGTTTCGTACGTCTTCCTTTGGCGGTAAGGAAAAGGGAACCAAAAGAGACCAAAACTGGAACTTGTGTCCAAAGGCGCCAGAAAGTGCCAGAAGGGGAGAAGGTGGTGAGAAATCCTTACTTTGAGTTCTATGAGTGATATTCATGGATTTTCAGTGGCTTGAGACGAGTTTCGCACGTCTTCCTTTGCCGGTAAGCAAAAGGGAACCAAAAGAGACCAAAAGTGGAACTTGGGTCCAAAGGCACCAAAAAGTGCCAGAACGTGAGAAGGTGGTGCGAAAGCCTTCCTTTGAGTCCTAGGCGTGATATTCAAGGAGTTTTAGTGGCCTGAGACGAGTTTCGCATGTCTTCCTTTGCCGGTAAGCAAAAGGGAACGAAAAGAGACCAAAAGTGGAACTTGGGTCCGAAGGCACCAGAAAGTGCCAGAACGTGAGAAGGTGGTGGGAAAGCCTTCCTTTGAGTCCTAGGCGTGATATTCAAGGAGTTTTAGTGGCCTGAGATGAGCTTCGCACGTCTTCCTTTGCCGGTAAGCAAAAAGGAACCAAAAGAGACCAAATCTAGAACTTGGGTCCAAAGGTGCCAGAAAGTGACAGAAGGGGAGAAGGTGGTGAGAAATCCTTCCTTTGAGTTCTATGAGTGATATTCAAGGATTTTCAGTGGCTTGAGATGAGTTTCGTACGTCTTCCTTTGGCGGTAAGGAAAAGGGAACCAAAAGAGACCAAAACTGGAACTTGGGTCCAAAGGCGCCAGAAAGTGCCAGAAGGGGAGAAGGTGGTGGGAAATCCTTCCTTTGAGTTCTATGAGTGATATTCATGGATTTTCAGTGGCTTGAGACGAGTTTCGCACGTCTTCCTTTGCCGGTAAGCAAAAGGGAACCAAAAGAGACCAAAACTGGAACTTGGGTCCAAAGGCACCAGAAAGTGCCAGAACGTGAGAAGGTGGTGGGAAAGCCTTCCTTGGAGTCCTAGGCGTGATATTCAAGGAGTTTTAGTGGCCTGAGACGAGTTTCGCACGTCTTCTTTTGCTCGTAAGCAAAAGGGAACCAAAAGAGATCAAAGCTGGAACTTGGGTCCAAAGGCATCGAAAGTGCCAGAACGTGAGAAGGTGGTGGGAAAGCCTTCCTTTGAGTCCTAGGCGTGATATTCAAGGAGTTTTAGTGGCCTGAGACGAGTTTCGCATGTCTTCCTGTGCCGGTAAGCAAAAGGGAACCAAAAGAGACCAAAACTGGAACTTGGGTCCAAAGGCACCAGAAAGTGCCAGAACGTGAGAAGGTGGTGGGAAATCCTTCCTTTGAGTCCTAGGCGTGATATTCAAGGAGTTTTAGTGGCCTGAGATGAGCTTCGCACGTCTTCCTTTGCCGGTAAGCAAAAGGGAACCAAAAGAGACCAAAACTGGAACTTGGGTCCAAAGGCACCAGAAAGTTCCAGAACGTGAGAAGGTGGTGGGAAAGCCTTCCTTTGAGTCCTACGCGTGATATTCAAGGAGTTTTAGTGGCCTGAGACGAGTTTCGCACGTTTTCTTTTGCCTGTAAGCAAAAGGGAACCAAAAGAGATCAAAACTGGAACTTGGGTCCAAAGGCATCAGAAAGTGCCAGAACGTGAGAAGGTGGTGCGAAAGCCTTCCTTTGAGTCCTAGGCGTGATATTCAAGGAGTTTTAGTGGCCTGAGACGAGTTTCGCATGTCTTCCTGTGCCGGTAAGCAAAAGGGAACCAAAAGAGACCAAAACTGGAACTTGGGTCCAAAGGCACCAGAAAGTGCCAGAACGTGAGAAGGTGGTGGGAAATCCTTCCTTTGAGTCCTAGGCGTGATATTCAAGGAGTTTTAGTGGCCTGAGATGAGCTTCGCACGTCTTCCTTTGCCGGTAAGCAAAAGGGAACCAAAAGAGACCAAATCTAGAACTTGGGTCCAAAGGTGCCAGAAAGTGACAGAAGGGGAGAAGGTGGTGAGAAATCCTTCCTTTGAGTTCTATGAGTGATATTCATGGATTTTCAGTGGCTTGAGACGAGTTTCGCACGTCTTCCTTTGCCGGTAAGCAAAAGGGAACCAAAAGAGACCAAAACTGGAACTTGGGTCCAAAGGTTCAAGAAAGTGCCAGAACGTGAGAAGGTGGTGGGAAAGCCTTCCTTTGAGTCCTAGGCGTGATATTCAAGGAGTTTTAGTGGACTGAGACGAGTTTCGCATGTCTTCCTGTGCCGGTAAGCAAAAGGGAACCAAAAGAGACCAAAATTGGAACTTGGGTCCAAAGGCACCAGAAAGTGCCAGAACGTGAAAAGGTGGTGGGAAATCCTTCCTTTGAGTCCTAGGCGTGATATTCAAGGAGTTTTAGTGACCTAAGATGAGCTTCGCACGTCTTCCTTTGCCGGTATGCAAAAGGGAACCAAAAGAGACCAAATCTAGAACTTGGGTCCAAAGGTGCCAGAAAGTGACAGAAGGGGAGAAGGTGGTGAGAAATCCTTCCTTTGAGTTCTATGAGTGATATTCATGGATTTTCAGTGGCTTGAGACGAGTTTCGCACGTCTTCCTTTGTCGGTAAGCAAAAGGGAACCAAAGGAGACCAAAACTGGAACTTGGGTCCAAAGGCGCCAGAAAGTGCCAGAAGCGGAAAAGGTGGTGAGAAAGCCTTCCTTTGAGTTATAGGAGTGATATTCAAGGAGTTTCGGCGGCTTGAGACGAGTTTCGCATGTCTTCCTTTGCCGGTAAGCAAAAGGGAACGAAAAGATACCAAAAGTGGAACTTGGGTCCAAAGGCACCAGAAAGTGCCAGAACGTGAGAAGGTGGTGGGAAAGCCTTCCTTTGAGTCCTAGGCGTGATATTCAAGGAGTTTTAGTGGCCTGAGATGAGCTTCGCACGTCTTCCTTTACCGGTAAGCAAAAGGGAACAAAAAGAGACCAAATCTAGAACTTGGGTCCAAAGGTGCCAGAAAGTGACAGAAGGGGAGAAGGTGGTGAGAAATCCTTCCTTTGAGTTCTATGAGTGATATTCAAGGATTTTCAGTGGCTTGAGATGAGTTTCGTACGTCTTCCTTTGGCGGTAAGGAAAAGGGAACCAAAAGAGACCAAAACTGGAACTTGTGTCCAAAGGCGCCAGAAAGTGCCAGAAGGGGAGAAGGTGGTGAGAAATCCTTCCTTTGAGTTCTATGAGTGATATTCATGGATTTTCAGTGGCTTGAGACGAGTTTCGCACGTCTTCCTTTGCCGGTAAGCAAAAGGGAACCAAAAGAGACCAAAACTGGAACTTGGGTCCAAAGGCACCAAAAAGTGCCAGAACGTGAGAAGGTGGTGCGAAAGCCTTCCTTTGAGTCCTAGGCGTGATATTCAAGGAGTTTTAGTGGCCTGAGACGAGTTTCGCACGTCTTCTTTTGCCTGTAAGCAAAAGGGAACCAAAAGAGATCAAAACTGGAACTTGGGTCCAAAGGCATCAGAAAGTGCCAGAACGTGAGAAGGTGGTGGGAAAGCCTTCCTTTGAGTCCTAGGCGTGATATTCAAGGAGTTTTAGTGGCCTGAGACGAGTTTCGCATGTCTTCCTGTGCCGGTAAGCAAAACGGAACCAAAAGTGACCAAAACTGGAACTTGGGTCCAAATGCACAAGAAAGTGCCAGAACGTGAGAAGGTGGTGGGAAATCCTTCCTTTGAGTCCTAGGCGTGATATTCAAGTAGTTTTAGTGGCCTGAGATGAGTTTCGCACGTCTTCCTTTGCCGGTAAGCAAAAGGGAACCAAAATAGACCAAATCTAGAACTTGGGTCCAAAGGTGCCAGAAAGTGACAGAAGGGGAGAAGGTGGTGAGAAATCCTTCCTTTGAGTTCTATGAGTGATATTCAAGGATTTTCAGTGGCTTGAGATGAGTTTCGTACGTCTTCCTTTGCCGGTAAGGAAAAGGGAACCAAAAGAGACCAAAACTGGAACTTTGGTCCAAAGGCGCCAGAAAGGGAGAAGGTGGTGAGAAATCCTTCCTTTGAGTTCTATGAGTGATATTCATGGATTTTCAGTGGCTTGAGACGAGTTTCGCACGTCTTCCTTTGCCGGTAAGCAAAAGGGAACCAAAAGAGACCAAAACTGGAACTTGGGTCCAAAGGCACCAGAAAGTGCCAGAACGTGAGAAGGTGGTGGGAAAGCCTTCCTTTGAGTCCTAGGCGTGATATTCAAGGAGTTTTAGTGGCCTGAGACGAGTTTCGCACGTCTTCTTCTGCCTGTAAGCAAAAGGGAACCAAAAGAGATCAAAACTGGAACTTGGGTCCAAAGGCACCAGAAAGTGCCAGAACGTGAGAAGGTGGTGGGAAAGCCTTCCTTTGAGTCCTAGGCGTGATATTCAAGGAGTTTTAGTGGCCTGAGACGAGTTTCGCATGTCTTCCTTTGCCGGTAAGCAAAAGGGAACCAAAAGAGACCAAAATTGGAACTTGGGGCCAAAGGCACAAGAAAGTGCCAGAACGTGAGAAGGTGGTGGGAAATCCTTCCTTTGAGTCCTAGGCGTGATATTCAAGGAGTTTTAGTGGCCTGAGATGAGCTTCGCATGTCTTCCTTTGCCGGTAAGCAAAAGGGAACCAAAAGAGACCAAATCTAGAACTTGGGTCCAAAGGTGCCAGAAAGTGACAGAAGGGGAGAAGGTGGTGAGAAATCCTTCCTTTGAGTTCTATGAGTGATATTCATGGATTTTCAGTGGCTTGAGACGAGTTTCGCACGTCTTCCTTTGCCGGTAAGCAAAAGGGAACCAAAAGAGACCAAAACTGGAACTTGGGTCCAAAGGTTCCAGAAGGTGCCAGAACGTGAGAAGGTGGTGGGAAAGCCTTCCTTTGAGTCCTAGGCGTGATATTCAAGGAGTTTTAGTGGCTTGAGACGAGTTTCGCATGTCTTCCTTTGCCGGTAAGCAAAAGGGAACCAAAAGAGACCAAAACTGGAACTTGGGTCCAAAGGCACCAGAAAGTGCCAGAACGTGAAAAGGTGGTGGGAAATCCTTCCTTTGAGTCCTAGGCGTGATATTCAAGGAGTTTTAGTGACCTAAGATGAGCTTCGCACGTCTTCCTTTGCCGGTATGCAAAAGGGAACCAAAAGAGACCAAATCTAGAACTTGGGTCCAAAGGTGCCAGAAAGTGACAGAAGGGGAGAAGGTGGTGAGAAATCCTTCCTTTGAGTTCTATGAGTGATATTCATGGATTTTCAGTGGCTTGAGACGAGTTTCGCACGTCTTCCTTTATCGGTAAGCAAAAGGGAACCAAAGGAGACCAAAACTGGAACTTGGGTCCAAAGGCGCCAGAAAGTGCCAGAAGCGGAAAAGGTGGTGAGAAAGCCTTCCTTTGAGTTATAGGAGTGATATTCAAGGAGTTTCGGCGGCTTGAGACGAGTTTCGCATGTCTTCCTTTGCCGGTAAGCAAAAGGGAACGAAAAGAGACCAAAAGTGGAACTTGGGTCCAAAGGCACCAGAAAGTGCCAGAACGTGAGAAGGTGGTGGGAAAGCCTTCCTTTGAGTCCTAGGCGTGATATTCAAGGAGTTTTACTGGCCTGAGATGAGCTTCGCACGTCTTCCTTTGCCGGTAAGCAAAAGGGAACAAAAAGAGACCAAATCTAGAACTTGGGTCCAAAGGTGCCAGAAAGTGACAGAAGGGGAGAAGGTGGTGAGAAATCCTTCCTTTGAGTTCTATGAGTGATATTCAAGGATTTTCAGTGGCTTGAGATGAGTTTCGTACGTCTTCCTTTGCCGGTAAGGAAAAGGGAACCAAAAGAGACCAAAACTGGAACTTGGGTCCAAAGGCGCCAGAAAGTGCCAGAAGGGGAGAAGGTGGTGAGAAATCCTTCCTTTGAGTTCTATGAGTGATATTCATGGATTTTCAGTGGCTTGAGACGAGTTTCGCACGTCTTCCTTTGCCGGTAAGCAAAAGGCAACCAAAAGAGACCAAAACTGGAACTTGGGTCCAAAGGCACCAGAAAGTGCCAGAACGTGAGAAGGTGGTGGGAAAGCCTTCCTTTGAGTCCTAGGCGTGATATTCAAGGAGTTTTAGTGGCCTGAGACGAGTTTCGCATGTCTTCTTTTGCCTGTAAGCAAAAGGGAACCAAAAGAGATCAAAACTGGAACTTGGGTCCAAAGGCATCAGAAAGTGCCAGAACGTGAGAAGGTGGTGGGAAAGCCTTCCTTTGAGTCCTAGGCGTGATATTCAAGGAGTTTTAGTGGCCTGAGACGAGTTTCGCATGTCTTCCTGTGCTTAGGTAAGCAAAAGGGAACCAAAAGAGACCAAAACTGGAACTTGGGTCCAAAGGCACCAGAAAGTGCCAGAACGTGAGAAGGTGGTGGGAAATCCTTCCTTTGAGTCCTAGGCGTGATATTCAAGGAGTTTTAGTGGCCTGAGATGAGCTTCGCACGTCTTCCTTTGCCGGTAAGCAAAAGGGAACCAAAAGAGACCAAAACTCGAACTTGGGTCCAAAGGCACCAGAAAGTGCCAGAACGTGAGAAGGTGGTGGGAAAGCCTTCCTTTGAGTCCTAGGCGTGATATTCAAGGAGTTTCAGTGGCCTGAGACGAGTTTCGCACGTCTTCTTTTGCCTGTAAGCAAAAGGGAACCAAAAGAGATCAAAACTGGAACTTGGGTCCAAAGGCATCAGAAAGTGCCAGAACGTGAGAAGGTGGTGGGAAAGCCTTCCTTTGAGTCCTAGGCGTGATATTCAAGGAGTTTTAGTGGCCTGAGACGAGTTTCGCATGTCTTCCTTTGCCGGTAAGCAAAAGGGAACCAAAAGAGACCAAAACTGGAACTTGGGTCCAAAGGCACCAGAAAGTGCCAGAACGTGAGAAGGTGGTGGGAAATCCTTCCTTTGAGTCCTAGGCGTGATATTCAAGGAGTTTTAGTGGCCTGAGACGAGTTTCGCATGTCTTCCTTTGCCGGTAAGCAAAAGGGAACCAAAAGAGACCAAAACTGGAACTTGGGTCCAAAGGCACCAAAAAGTGCCAGAACGTGAGAAGGTGGTGGGAAAGCCTTCCTTTGAGTCCTAGGCGTGATATTCAAGGAGTTTTAGTGGCCTGAGACGAGTTTCGCATGTCTTCTTTTGCCTGTAAGCAAAAGGGAACCAAAAGAGATCAAAACTGGAACTTGGGTCCAAAGGCATCAGAAAGTGCCAGAACGTGAGAAGGTGGTGGGAAAGCCTTCCTTTGAGTCCTAGGCGTGATATTCAAGGAGTTTTAGTGGCCTGAGACGAGTTTCGCATGTCTTCCTTTGCCGGTAAGCAAAAGGGAACCAAAAGAGACCAAAACTGGAACTTGGGTCCAAAGGCACCAGAAAGTGCCAGAACGTGAGAAGGTGGTGGGAAATCCTTCCTTTGAGTCCTAGGCGTGATATTCAAGGAGTTTTAGTGGCCTGAGATGAGCTTCGCACGTCTTCCTTTGCCGGTAAGCAAAAGGGAACCAAAAGAGACCAAATCTAGAACTTGGGTCCAAAGGTGCCAGAAAGTGACAGAAGGGGAGAAGGTGGTGAGAAATCCTTCCTTTGAGTTCTATGAGTGATATTCATGGATTTTCAGTGGCTTGAGACGAGTTTCGCACGTCTTCCTTTGCCGGTAAGCAAAAGGGAACCAAAAGAGACCAAAACTGGAACTTGGGTCCAAAGGTTCCAGAAAGTGCCAGAAAGTGAGAAGGTGGTGGGAAAGCCTTCCTTTAGGTTCTATGAGTGATATTCAAGGATTTTCAGTGGCTTGAGATGAGTTTCGCACGTCTTCGTTTGCCGGTAAGCAAAAGGGAACCAAAAGAGACCAAAACTGGAACTTGGGTCCAAAGGTTCCAGAAAGTGCCAGAAGGGGAGAAGGTGGTGAGAAATCCTTCCTTTAAGTTCTAGGTGTGACATTCAAGGAGTTTCAGTGGCTTGAGACGAGTTTCGCACCTCTTCCTTTGCCGGTAAGCAAAAGGGAACCAAAAGAGACCAAAACTAGAACTTGGGTCCAAAGGCACAAGAAAGTGCGAGAACGTGAGAAGGTGGTGAAAAAGCCTTCCTTTGAGTCCTAGGAGTGATATTCAAGGAGTTTTAGTGGCACGAGACGAGTTTCGCACGTCTTCCTTTGCGGTAAGCAAAAGGGAACCAAAAGAGACCACACCTAGAACATGGGTCCAAAGGTGCCAGAAAGTGACAGAAGGGGAGAAGGTGGTGAGAAATCCTTCCTTTGAGTTCTAGGAGTGATATTCAAGGAGTTTTAGTGGCCTGAGACGAGTTTCGCACGTCTTCCTTTGCCGGTAAGCAAAAGGGAATCAAAAGAAACCAAAACTGGAACTTGGGTCCAAAGGTGCCAGAAAGTGACAGAAGGGGAGAAGGTGGTGAGAAATCCTTCCTTTGAGTTCTAGGAGTGATATTCAAGGATTTTCAGTGGCTTGAGACGAGTTTCGCACGTCTTCCTTTGCCGGTAAGCAAAAGGGAACCAAAAGAGACCAAAACTAGAACTTGGGTCCAAAGGCACTAGAAAGTGCCAGAACGTGAGAAGGTGGTGGGAAAGCCTTCCTTTGAGTCCTAGGCGTGATATTCAAGGAGTTTTAGTGGCCTGAGACGAGTTTCGCACGTCTTCCTTTGCCTGTAAGCAAAAGGGAACCAAAAGAGACCAAAACTGGAACTTGGGTCCAAAGGCACCAGAAAGTGCCAGAACGTGAGAAGGTGGTGGGAAAGCCTTCCTTTGAGTCCTAGGCGTGATATTCAAGGAGTTTTAGTGGCCTGAGATGAGTTTCGCACGTCTTCCTTTGCCGGTAAGCAAAAGGGAACCAAAAGAGACCAAATCTAGAACTTGGGTCCAAAGGTGCCAGAAAGTGACAGAAGGGGAGAAGGTGGTGAGAAATCCTTCCTTTGAGTTCTATGAGTGATATTCATGGATTTTCAGTGGCTTGAGACGAGTTTCGCACGTCTTCCTTTGCCGGTAAGCAAAAGGGAACCAAAAGAGACCAAAACTGGAACTTGGGTCCAAAGGCGCCAGAAAGTGCCAGAAGCGGAAAAGGTGGTGAGAAAGCCTTCCTTTGAGTTATAGGAGTGATATTCAAGGAGTTTCGGTGGCTTGAGACGAGTTTCGCATGTCTTCCTTTGCCGGTAAGCACATGGGAACCAAAAGAGACCAAAAGTGGAACTTGGGTCCAAAGGCACCAGAAAGTGCCAGAACGTGAGAAGGTGGTGGGAAAGCCTTCCTTATAGTCCTAGGCGTGATATTCAAGGAGTTTTAGTGGCCTGAGATGAGCTTCGCACGTCTTCCTGTGCCAGTAAGCAAAAGGGAACCAAAAGAGACCAAATCTAGAACTTGGGTCCAAAGGTGCCAGAAAGTGACAGAAGGGGAGAAGGTGGTGAGAAATCCTTCCTTTGAGTTCTATGAGTGATATTCATGGATTTTCAGTGGCTTGAGACGAGTTTCGCACGTTTTCCTTTGCCGGTAAGCAAAAGGGAACCAAAAGAGACCAAAACTGGAACTTGGGTCCAAAGGTTCCTGAAAGTGCCAGAAGGGGAGAAGGTGGTGAGAAATCCTTCCTTTAAGTTCTAGGTGTGACATTCAAGGAGTTTCAGTGGCTTGAGACGAGTTTCGCACCTCTTCCTTTGCCAGTAAGCAAAAGGGAACCAAAAGAGACCAAAACTAGAACTTGGGTCCAAAGGCACAAGAAAGTGCGAAAACGTGAGAAGGTGGTGAAAAAGCCTTCCTTTGAGTCCTAGGAGTGATATTCAAGGAGTTTTAGTGGCCTGAGACGAGTTTCGCACGTCTTCCTTTGCCGGTAAGCAAAAGGGAACCAAAAGAGACCAAAACTGGAACTTGGGTCCAAAGGTGCCAGAAAGTGACAGAAGGGGAGAAGGTGGTGAGAAATCCTTCCTTTGAGTTCTAGGAGTGATATTCAAGGAGTTTTAGTGGCTTGAGACGAGTTTCGCACGTCTTCCTTTGCCGGTAAGCAAAAGGGAATCAAAAGAGACCAAAACTGGAACTTGGGTCCAAAGGTGCCAGAAAGTGACAGAAGGGGAGAAGGTGGTGAGAAATCCTTCCTTTGAGTTCTAGGAGTGATATTCAAGGATTTTCAGTGGCTTGAGACGAGTTTCGCACCTCTTCCTTTGCCGGTAAGCAAAAGGGAACCAAAAGAGAACAAAACTAGAACTTGGGTCCAAAGGCACTAGAAAGTGCCAGAACGTGAGAAGACGGTGGGAAACCCTTCCTTTGAGTCCTAGGCGTGATATTCAAGGAGTTTTAGGGGCCTAAGACGAGTTTCGCACGTCTTCCTTTGCCTGTAAGCAAAAGGGAACCAAAAGAGACCAAAACTGGAACTTGGGTCCAAAGGCACCAGAAAGTGCCAGAACGTGAGAAGGTGGTGGGAAATCCTTCCTTTGAGTCCTAGGCGTGATATTCAAGGAGTTTTAGTGGCCTGAGATGAGTTTCGCACGTCTTCCTTTGCCGGTAAGCAAAAGGGAACCAAAAGAGACCAAATCTAGAACTTGGGTCCAAAGGTGCCAGAAAGTGACAGAAAGGGAGAAGGTGGTGAGAAATCCTTCCTTTGAGTTCTATGAGTGATATTCAAGGAGTTTTAGTGGCTTGAGACGAGTTTCGCACGTCTTCCTTTGCCGGTAAGCAAAAGGGAACCAAAAGAGACCAAAACTGGAACTTGGGTCCAAAGGCGCCAGAAAGTGCCAGAAGCGGAAAAGGTGGTGAGAAAGCCTTCCTTTGAGTTATAGGAGTGATATTCAAGGAGTTTCGGCGGCTTGAGACGAGTTTCGCATGTCTTCCTTTGCCGGTAAGCAAAAGGGAACGAAAAGAGACCAAAAGTGGAACTTGGGTCCAAAGGCACCAGAAAGTGCCAGAACGTGAGAAGGTGGTGGGAAAGCCTTCCTTATAGTCCTAGGCTTGATATTCAAGGAGTTTTAGTGGCCTGAGATGAGCTTCGCACGTCTTCCTGTACCAGTGAGCAAAAGGGAACCAAAAGAGACCAAATCTAGAACTTGGGTCCAAAGGTGCCAGAAAGTGACAGAAGGGGAGAAGGTGGTGAGAAATCCTTCCTTTGAGTTCTATGAGTGATATTAAAGGATTTTCAGTGGCTTGAGACGAGTTTCGCACGTTTTCCTTTGCCGGTAAGCAAAAGGGAACCAAAAGAGACCAAAACTGGAACTTGGGTCCAAAGGTTCCAGAAAGTGCCAGAAAGTGAGAAGGTGGTGGGAAAGCCTTCCTTTAGGTTCTATGAGTGATATTCAAGGATTTTCAGTGGCTTGAGACGAGTTTCGCACGTCTTCCTTTGCCGGTAAGCAAAAGGGAACTAAAAGAGACCAAATCGAGAACTTGGGTCCAAAGGCGCCAGAAAGTGCCGAAGGGAGAAGGTGGAGAGAAATCCTTCCTTTGAGTTCTAGGAGTGACATTCAAGGAGTTTCAGTGGCTTGAGACGAGTTTCGCACCTCTTCCTTTGCCGGTAAGCAAAAGGGAACCAAAAGAGACCAAAACTAGAACTTGGGTCCAAAGGCACAAGAAAGTGCAAAAACGTGAGAAGGTGGTGAAAAAGCCTTCCTTTGAGTCCTAGGAGTGATATTCAAGGAGTTTTAGTGGCCTGAGACGAGTTTCGCACGTCTTCCTTTGCCGGTAAGCAAAAGGGAACCAAAAGAAACCAAAACTGGAACTTGGGTCCAAAGGTGCCAGAAAGTGATAGAAGGGGAGAAGGTGGTGAGAAATCCTTGCTTTGAGTTCTAGGAGTGATATTCAAGGATTTTCAGTGGCTTGAGACGAGTTTCGCACGTCTTCCTTTGCCGGTAAGCAAAAGGGAACCAAAAGAGACCAAAACTAGAACTTGGGTCCAAAGGCACTAGAAAGTGCCAGAACGTGAGAAGACGGTGGGAAACCCTTCCTTTGAGTCCTAGGCGTGATATTCAAGGAGTTTTAGGGGCCAAAGACGAGTTTCGCACGTCTTCCTTTGCCTGTAAGCAAAAGGGAACCAAAAGAGACCAAAACTGGAACTTGGGTCCAAAGGTTCCAGAAAGTGCCAGAAGGGGAGAAGGTGGTGAGAAATCCTTCCTTTATGTTCTAGGTGTGACATTCAAGGAGTTTCAGTGGCTTGAGACGAGTTTCGCACCTCTTCCTTTGCCGGTAAGCAAAAGGGTACCAAAAGAGACCAAAACTAGAACTTGGGTCCAAAGGCACAAGAAAGTGCAAAAACGTGAGAAGGTGGTGAAAAAGCCTTCCTTTGAGTCCTAGGAGTGATATTCAAGGACTTTTAGTGGCCTGAGACGAGTTTCGCACGTCTTCCTTTGCCGGTAAGCAAAAGGGAACCAAAAGAAACCAAAACTGGAACTTGGGTCCAAAGGTGCCAGAAAGTGACAGAAGGGGAGAAGGTGGTGGGAAATCCTTCCTTTGAGTCCTAGGAGTGATATTCAAGGAGTTTTAGTGGCCTGAGATGAGCTTCGCACGTCTTCCTTTGCCGGTAAGCAAAAGGGAACCAAAAGAGACAAAATCTAGAAGATGGGTCCAAAGGTGCCAGAAAGTGACAGAAGGGGAGAAGGTGGTGAGAAATCCTTCCTTTGAGTTCAATGAGTGATATTCATAGATTTTCAGTGGCTTGAGACGAGTTTCGCACGTCTTCCTTTGCCGGTAAGCAAAAGGGAACCAAAAGAGACCAAAACTGGAACTTGGGTCCAAAGGCGCCAGAAAGTGCCAGAAGCGGAAAAGGTGGTGAGAAAGCCTTCCTTTGAGTTATAGGAGTGATATTCAAGGAGTTTCGGTGGCTTGAGACGAGTTTCGCATGTCTTCCTTTGCCGGTAAGCAAAAGGGAACCAAAAGAGACCAAAAGTGGAACTTGGGTCCAAAGGCACCAGAAAGTGCCAGAACGTGAGAAGGTGGTGGGAAAGCCTTCCTTATAGTCCTAGGCTTGATATTCAAGGAGTTTTAGTGGCCTGAGATGAGCTTCGCACGTCTTCCTGTACCAGTGAGCAAAAGGGAACCAAAAGAGACCAAATCTAGAACTTGGGTCCAAAGGTGCCAGAAAGTGACAGAAGGGGAGAAGGTGGTGAGAAATCCTTCCTTTGAGTTCTATGAGTGATATTAAAGGATTTTCAGTGGCTTGAGACGAGTTTCGCACGTTTTCCTTTGCCGGTAAGCAAAAGGGAACCAAAAGAGACCAAAACTGGAACTTGGGTCCAAAGGTTCCAGAAAGTGCCAGAAAGTGAGAAGGTGGTGGGAAAGCCTTCCTTTAGGTTCTATGAGTGATATTCAAGGATTTTCAGTGGCTTGAGACGAGTTTCGCACGTCTTCCTTTGCCGGTAAGCAAAAGGGAACCAAAAGAGACCAAAACTGGAACTTGGGTCCAAAGGTTCCAGAAAGTGCCAGAAGGGGAGAAGGTGGAGAGAAATCCTTCCTTTAAGTTCTAGGTGTGACATTCAAGGAGTTTCAGTGGCTTGAGACGAGTTTCGCACCTCTTCCTTTGCCGGTAAGCAAAAGGGAACCAAAAGAGACCAAAACTAGAACTTGGGTCCAAAGGCACAAGAAAGTGCAAAAACGTGAGAAGGTGGTGAAAAAGCCTTCCTTTGAGTCCTAGGAGTGATATTCAAGGAGTTTTAGTGGCCTGAGACGAGTTTCGCACGTCTTCCTTTGCCGGTAAGCAAAAGGGAACCAAAAGAAACCAAAACTGGAACTTGGGTCCAAAGGTGCCAGAAAGTGATAGAAGGGGAGAAGGTGGTGAGAAATCCTTCCTTTGAGTTCTAGGAGTGATATTCAAGGATTTTCAGTGGCTTGAGACGAGTTTCGCACGTCTTCCTTTGCTGGTAAGCAAAAGGGAACCAAAAGAGACCAAAACTAGAACTTGGGTCCAAAGGCACTAGAAAGTGCCAGAACGTGAGAAGGTGGTGGGAAACCCTTCCTTTGAGTCCTAGGCGTGATATTCAAGGAGTTTTAGGGGCCAAAGACGAGTTTCGCACGTCTTCCTTTGCCTGTAAGCAAAAGGGAACCAAAAGAGACCAAAACTGGAACTTGGGTCCAAAGGTTCCGAGAAAGTGACAGAAGGGGAGAAGGTGGTGAGAAATCCTTCCTTTGAGTTCTAGGAGTGATATTCAAGGAGTTTCAGTTGCTTGAGACGAGTTTCGCACGACTTCCTTTGCTAGTATGCAAAAAGGCACCAAAAGAGACCAAAACTAGAACTTGGGTCCAAAGGCACAAGAAAGTGCAAAAACGTGAGAAGGTGGTGAAAAAGCCTTCCTTTGAGTCCTAGGAGTGATATTCAAGGACTTTTAGTGGCCTGAGACGAGTTTCGCACGTCTTCCTTTGCCGGTAAGCAAAAGGGAACCAAAAGAAACCAAAACTGGAACTTGGGTCCAAAGGTGCCAGAAAGTGACAGAAGGGGAGAAGGTGGTGGGAAATCCTTCCTTTGAGTCCTAGGAGTGATATTCAAGGAGTTTTAGTGGCCTGAGATGAGCTTCGCACGTCTTCCTTTGCCGGTAAGCAAAAGGGAACCAAAAGAGACAAAATCTAGAAGATGGGTCCAAAGGTGCCAGAAAGTGACAGAAGGGGAGAAGGTGGTGAGAAATCCTTCCTTTGAGTTCAATGAGTGATATTCATAGATTTTCAGTGGCTTGAGACGAGTTTCGCACGTCTTCCTTTGCCGGTAAGCAAAAGGGAACCAAAAGAGACCAAAACTGGAACTTGGGTCCAAAGGCGCCAAAAAGTGCCAGAAGCGGAAAAGGTGGTGAGAAAGCCTTCCTTTGAGTTATAGGAGTGATATTCAAGGAGTTTCGGCGGCTTGAGACGAGTTTCGCATGTCTTCCTTTGCCGGTAAGCAAAAGGGAACGAAAAGAGACCAAAAGTGGAACTTGGGTCCAAAGGCACCAGAAAATGCCAGAACGTGAGAAGGTTGTGGGAAAGCCTTCCTTATAGTCCTAGGCGTGATATTCAAGGAGTTTTAGTGGCCTGAGATGAGCTTCGCACGTCTTCCTGTGCCGGTAAGCAAAAGGGAACCAAAAGAGACCAAATCTAGAACTTGGATGCAAAGGTGCCAGAAAGTGACAGAAGGGGAGAAGGTGGTGAGAAATCCTTCCTTTGAGTTCTATGAGTGATATTCAAGGATTTTCAGTGGCTTGAGATGAGTTTCGTACGTCTTCCTTTGCCGGTAAGGAAAAGGGAACCAAAAGAGACCAAAACTGGAACTTGGGTCCAAAGGCACCAGAAAGTGCCAGAACGTGAGAAGGTGGTGGGAAATCCTTCCTTTGAGTCCTAGGCGTGATATTCAAGGAGTTTTAGTGGCCTGAGATGAGCTTCACACGTCTTCCTTTGCAGGTAAGCAAAAGGGAACCAAAAGAGACCAAATCTAGAACCTGGGTCCAAAGGTGCCAGAAAGTGACAGAAGGGGAGAAGGTGGTGAGAAATCCTTCATTTGAGTTCTATGAGTGATATTCATGGATTTTCAGTGGCTTGAGACGAGTTTCGCACATCTTCCTTTGCCGGTAAGCAAAAGGGAACCAAAAGAGACCAAAACTGGAACTTGGGTCCAAAGGTTCCAGAAAGTGCCAGAAAGTGAGAAGGTGGTGGGAAAGCTTTCCTTTAGGTTCTATGAGTGATATTCGAGGATTTTTCAGTGGCTTGAGACGTGTTTCGCACGTCTTCCTTTGCAGGTAACCAAAAGGGAACCAAAAGAGACCAAAACTGGAACTTGGGTCCAAAGGCGCTAGAAAGTGCCAGAAGCAGAAAAGGTGGTGAGAAAGCCTTCCTTTGAGTTCTAGGAGTGATATTCAAGGAGTTTCAGTTGCTTAAGACGAGTTTCACACGTCTTCCTTTGCCGGTAAGCAAAAGGTAACCAAAAGAGACCAAAATTGGAACTTGGGTCCAAAGGCACCAAAAAGTGCCAGAAGAGAAGGTGGTGGGAAAGCCTTCCTTTGAGTCCTAGGCGTGATATTCAAGGAGTTTTAGTGGCCTGAGACGAGTTTCGCATGTCTTCCTTTGCCGGTAAGCAAAAGGGAACCAAAAGAGACCAAAACTGGAACTTGGGTCCAAAGGCACCAGAAAGTGCCAGAACGTGAGAATGTGGTGGGAAAGCCTTCCTTTGAGTCCTAGGCGTTATATTCAAGAAGTTTTAGTGGCCTGAGACGAGTTTCGCACGTCTTCCATTGCCAGTAAGCAAAAGGGAACCAAAAGAGACCAAAACTGGAACTTGGGTCCAAAGGCACCAGAAAGTGCCAGAATATGAGAAGGTGGTGGGAAAACCCTCCTTGAGTCCTAGGGGTGATATTCAAAGTGTTTTAGTGGGCTGAGACGAGTTTCGCAAGTCTCCCTTTGCCAGTAAGCAAAAAGGGACCAAAAGAGACCAAAACTGGAACTTGTGTCCAAAAGTGCCAGAAAGTGACAGAAGGGGAGAAGGTGGTGAGAAATCCTTCCTTTGAGTTCTAGGAGTGACATTCAAGGAGTTTCAGTGGCTTGAGACGAGTTTCGCACGTCTTCCTTTGCCGGTAAGCAAAAGGGAACTAAAAGAGACCAAATCTAGAACTTGGGTCCAAAGGCGCCAGAAAGTGCCAGAAGGGGAGAAGGTGGTGTGAAATCCTTCCTTTGAGTTCTATGAGTGATATTCAAGGATTTTCAGTGGCTTGAGATGAGTTTCGCACGTCTTCCTTTGCCGGTAAGGAAAAAGGAACCAAAAGAGACCAAAACTGGAACTTGGGTCCAAAGGCGCCAGAAAGTGCCAGAAGCGGAAAAGGTGGTGAGAAAGCCTTCCTTTGAGTTATAGGAGTGATATTCAAGGAGTTTCGGCGGCTTGAGACGAGTTTCGCATGTCTTCCTTTTTGGTAAGCAAAAGGGAACCAAAAGAGACCAAAAGTGGAACTTGGGTCCAAAGGCACCAGAAAGTGCCAGAACGTGAGAAGGTGGTGGGAAAGCCTTCCTTTGAGTCCTAGGCGTGATATTCAAGGAGTTTTAGTGGCCTGAGACGAGTTTCGCATGTCTTCCTGTGCCGGTAAGCAAAAGGGAACCAAAAGAGACCAAAACTGGAACTTGGGTCCAAAGGCACCAGAAAGTGCCAGAACGTGAGAAGGTGGTGGGAAATCCTTCCTTTGAGTCCTAGGCGTGATATTCAAGGAGTTTTAGTGGCCTGAGATGAGCTTCGCACGTCTTCCTTTGCCGGTAAGCAAAAGGGAACCAAAAGAGACCAAATCTAGAACTTGGGTCCAAAGGTGCCAGAAAGTGACAGAAGGGGAGAAGGTGGTGTGAAATCCTTCCTTTGAGTTCTATGAGTGATATTCAAGGATTTTCAGTGGCTTGAGATGAGTTTCGCACGTCTTCCTTTGCCGGTAAGGAAAAGGGAACCAAAAGAGACCAAAACTGGAACTTGGGTCCAAAGGCGCCAGAAAGTGCCAGAAGCGGAAAAGGTGGTGAGAAAGCCTTCCTTTGAGTTATAGGAGTGATATTCAAGGAGTTTCGGCGGCTTAAGACGAGTTTCGCATGTCTTCCTTTGCTGGTAAGCAAAAGGGAACGAAAAGAGACCAAAAGTGGAACTTGGGTCCAAAGGCACCAGAAAGTGCCAGAACGTGAGAAGGTGTTGGGAAAGCCTTCCTTTGAGTCCTAGGCGTGATATTCAAGGAGTTTCAGTGGCTTGAGATGAGTTTCGCACGTCTTCCTTTGCCGGTAAGCAAAAGGGAACCAAAAGAGACCAAAACTGGAACTTGGGTCCAAAGGCACCAGAAAGTGCCAGAACGTGAGAAGCTGGTGGGAAAGCCTTCCTTTGAGTCCTAGGCGTGATATTCAAGGAGTTTTAGTGGCATGAGACGAGTTTCGCACGTCTTCCATTGCCGGTAAGCAAAAGGGAACCAAAAGAGACCAAAACTGGAACTTGGGTCCAAAGGCACCAGAAAGTGCCAGAATATGAGAAGGTGGTGGGAAAACCCTCCTTGAGTCCTAGGGGTGATATTCAAAGTGTTTTAGTGGGCTGAGACGAGTTTCGCAAGTCTCCCTTTGCCAGTAAGCAAAAAGGGACCAAAAGAGACCAAAACTGGAACTTGTGTCCAAAAGTGCCGAGAGAAAGTGACGAAGGGAGAAGGTGGTGAGAAATCCTTCCTTTGAGTTCTAGGAGTGACATTCAAGGAGTTTCAGTGGCTTGAGACGAGTTTCACACGTCTTCCTTTGCCGGTAAGCAAAAGGGAAGTAAAAGAGACCAAATCTAGAACTTGGGTCCAAAGACGCCAGAAAGTGCCAGAAGGGGAGAAGGTGGTGTGAAATCCTTCCTTTGAGTTCTATGAGTGATATTCAAGGATTTTCAGTGGCTTGAGATGAGTTTCGCACGTCTTCCTTTGCCGGTAAGGAAAAGGGAACCAAAAGAGACCAAAACTGGAACTTGGGTCCAAAGGCGCCAGAAAGTGCCAGAAGCGGAAAAGGTGGTGAGAAAGCCTTCCTTTGAGTTATAGGAGTGATATTCAAGGAGTTTCGGTGGCTTGAGACGAGTTTCGCATGACTTCCTTTGCCGGTAAGCAAAAGGGAACCAAAAGAGACGAAAAGTGGAACTTGGGTCCAAAGGCACCAGAAAGTGCCAGAACGTGAGAAGGTGGTGGGAAAGCCTTCCTTTGAGTCCTAGGCGTGATATTCAAGGAGTTTTAGTGGCCTGAGACGAGTTTCGCATGTCTTCCTGTGCCGGTAAGCAAAAGGGAACCAAAAGAGACCAAAACTGGAACTTCGGTCCAAAGGCACCAGAAAGTGCCAGAACGTGAGAAGGTGGTGGGAAATCCTTCCTTTGAGTCCTAGGCGTGATATTCAAGGAGTTTTAGTGGCCTGAGATGAGCTTCGCACGTCTTCCTTTGCCGGTAAGCAAAAGGGAACCAAAAGAGACCAAATCTAGAACTTGGGTCCAAAGGTGCCAGAAAGTGACAGAAGGGGAGAAGGTGGTGTGAAATCCTTCCTTTGAGTTCTATGAGTGATATTCAAGGATTTTCAGTGGCTTGAGATGAGTTTCGCATGTCCTCCTTTGCCGGTAAGGAAAAGGGAACCAAAAGAGACCAAAACTGGAACTTGGGTCCAAAGGCGCCAGAAAGTGCCAGAAGCGGAAAAGGTGGTGAGAAAGCCTTCCTTTGAGTTATAGGAGTGATATTCAAGGAGTTTCGGCGGCTTGAGACGAGTTTCGCATGTCTTCCTTTGCTGGTAAGCAAAAGGGAACGAAAAGAGACCAAAAGTGGAACTTGGGTCCAAAGGCACCAGAAAGTGCCAGAACGTGAGAAGGTGTTGGGAAAGCCTTCCTTTGAGTCCTAGGCGTGATATTCAAGGAGTTTCAGTGGCTTGAGACGAGTTTCGCACGTCTTCCTTTGCCGGTAAGCAAAAGGGAACCAAAAGAGACCAAAACTGGAACTTGGGTCCAACGGTTCCAGAAAGTGCCAGAACGTGAGAAGGTGTTGGGAAAGCCTTCCTTTGAGTCCTAGGCGTGATATTCAAGGAGTTTTAGTGGCCTGAGACGAGTTTCGTATGTCTTCCTGTGCCGGTAAGCAAAAGGGAACCAAAAGAGACCAAAACTGGAACTTGGGTCCAAAGGCACCAGAAAGTGCCAGAACGTGAGAAGGTGGTGGGAAATCCTTCTTTTGAGTCCTAGGCGTGATATTCAAGGAGTTTTAGTGGCCTGAGATGAGCTTCGCACGTCTTCCTTTGCCGGTAAGCAAAAGGGAACCAAAAGAGACCAAAACTGGAACTTGTGTCCAAAGGCATCAGAAAATGGCAGAACGTGAGAAGGTGGTGGGAAAGCCTTCCTTTGAGTTCTAGGAGTAATATTCAAGGAGCTTCAGTGGGTTGAGACGAGTTTCACACGTCTTCCTTTGCCGGTAAGCAACAGGGAACCAAAAGAGACCAAAGCTAGAACTTGGGTCCAAAAGTGCCAGAAAGTGACAGAAGAGGAGAAGGTGGTGAGAAATCCTTCCTTTGAGTTCTAGGAATGACATTCAAGGAGTTTCAGTTACTTGAGACGAGTTTCGCACATCTTGCTTTGCCGGTAAGCAAAAAGGGACCAAAAGAGACCAAAACTGGAACTTGGGTCCAAAGGCACCAGAAAATGACAGAAGGGGAGAAGGTGGTGTGAAATCCTTCCTTTGAGTCCTAGGCGTGATATTCAAGGAGTTTTAGTGGCCTGAGACGAGTTTCGCAAGTCTCCCTTTGCCAGTAAGCAAAAAGGGACCAAAAGAGACAAAAACTGGAACTTGGGTCCAAAGGCGCTAGAAAGTGCCAGAAGGGGAGAAGGTGGTGAGAAATCCTTCCTTTGAGTTCTAGGAGTAATATTCAAGGAGCTTCAGTGGGTTGAGACGAGTTTCACACGTCTTCCTTTGCCGGTAAGCAACAGGGAACCAAAAGAGACCAAAGCTAGAACTTGGGTCCAAAAGTGCCAGAAAGTGACAGAAGAGGAGAAGGTGGTGAGAAATCCTTCCTTTGAGTTCTAGGAATGACATTCAAGGAGTTTCAGTTACTTGAGACGAGTTTCGCACGTCTTCCTTTGCCGGTATGCAAAAGGGAACCAAAAGAAACCAAAACTGGAACTTGGGTCCAAAGGTGCCAGAAAGTGACAGAAGGGGAGAAGGTGGTAAGAAATCCTTCCTTTGAGTCCTAGGCGTGATATTCAAGGAGTTTTAGTGGCCTGAGACGAGTTTCGCAAGTCTCCCTTTGCCAGTAAGCAAAAAGGGACCAAAAGAGACAAAAACTGGAACTTGGGTCCAAAGGCGCTAGAAAGTGCCAGAAGGGGAGAAGGTGGTGAGAAATCCTTCCTTTGAGTTCTAGGAGTAATATTCAAGGAGCTTCAGTGGGTTGAGACGAGTTTCACACGTCTTCCTTTGCCGGTAAGCAACAGGGAACCAAAAGAGACCAAAGCTAGAACTTGGGTCCAAAAGTGCCAGAAAGTGACAGAAGAGGAGAAGGTGGTGAGAAATCCTTCCTTTGAGTTCTAGGAATGACATTCAAGGAGTTTCAGTTACTTGAGACGAGTTTCGCACATCTTGCTTTGCCGGTAAGCAAAAAGGGACCAAAAGAGACCAAAACTGGAACTTGGGTCCAAAGGCACCAGAAAATGACAGAAGGGGAGAAGGTGGTGTGAAATCCTTCCTTTGAGTCCTAGGCGTGATATTCAAGGAGTTTTAGTGGTCTGAGA
Source organism: Abrus pulchellus subsp. cantoniensis (assembly GCA_024086825.1). Taxonomy (NCBI): domain Eukaryota; kingdom Viridiplantae; phylum Streptophyta; class Magnoliopsida; order Fabales; family Fabaceae; genus Abrus; species Abrus pulchellus. Next base: position 12,592 of record JAKRVW010000004.1, on the reverse strand, counting down.
CGAGTTTCGCAAGTCTCCCTTTGCCAGTAAGCAAAAGGGAACCAAAAGAGACCAAATCTAGAAGTTGGGTCCAAAGGTGCCAGAAAAAGACAGAAGGGGAGAAGGTGGTGAGAAATCCTTCCTTTGAGTTCTAGGAGTGACATTCAAGGAGTTTCAGTGGCTTGAGACGAGTTTCGCACGTCTTCCTTTGCCGGTAAGTAAAAGGGAACCAAAAGAGACCAAAACTGGAACTTGGGTCCAAAGGCGCCAGAAAGTGCCAGAAGGGGAGAAGGTGGTGAGAAATCCTTCCTTTAAATTTTAGGAGTAATTTTCAAGGAGTTTCAGTGGCTTGAGACGAGTTTCGCACGTCTTCCTTTGCCGGTAAGCAAAAGGGAACCAAAAGAGACCGAAATTGGAACTTGGGTCCAAAGCCACCAGAAAATGACAGAAGGGGAGATGGTGGTGAGAAAGCCTTCCTTTGAATCCTAGGCGTGATATTCAAGGAGTTTTAGAGGCCTGAGACGAGTTTCGCACGTCTTCCTTTCCGGTAAGCAAAAGGGAACCAAAAGAGACCATAACTAGAACTTGGGTTCAAAGGTGTCACAAAGTGACAGAAGGGGAGAAGGTGGTGAGAAATCCTTCCTTTGAGTCCTAGGAGTGACATTCAAGGAGTTTCAGTGGCCTGAGACGAGTTTCGCATGTCTTCCTTTGCCGGTATGCAAAAGTGAACCAAAAGAGACCAAATCTAGAACTTGGGTCCAAAGGTGCCAGAAAGTGACAGAAGGGGAGAAGGTGGTGAGAAAACCTTCCTTTGAGTCCTAGGAGTGACATTCAAGGAGTTTCAGTGGCTCGAGACGAGTTTCGCACGTCTTTCTTTGCCGGTAAGCAAAAGGGAACCAAAAGAGACCAAAACTGGAACTTGGGTCCAAAGGCGCCAGAAAGTGCCAGAAGGGGAGAAGGTGGTGAGAAATCCTTCCTTTGATTTCTAGGAGTGATATGCAAGGAGTTTCACTGGCTTGAGACGAGTTTCGCACGTCTTCCTTTGCCGGTAAGCAAAAGGGAACCAAAAGAGACCAAAAGTGGAACTTGGGTCCAAAGGCACCAGAAAGTGCCAAAACGTGAGAAGGTGGTGGGAAAGCCTTCCTTTGAGTCCTAGGCATGATATTCGAGGAGTTTCAGTGGCCTGAGACGAGTTTCACACGTCTTCCTTACCGGTAAGCAAAAGGGAACCAAAAGAGACCAAAACTGGAACTTGGGTCCAAAGGCACCAGAAAGTGCCAGAACGTGAGAAGGTGGTGGGAAAGCCTTCCTTTGTGTCCTATGAGTGATATTCAAGGAGTTTCGGCGGCTTGAGACGAGTTTCGCATGTCTTCCTTTGCCGGTAAGCAAAAGGGAACGAAAAGAGACAAAAAGTGGAACTTGGGTCCAAAGGCACCAGAAAGTGCCAGAACGTGAGAAGGTGGTGGGAAAGCCTTCCTTTGAGTCCTAGGCGTGATATTCAAGGAGTTTTAGCGGCCTGAGACGAGTTTCGCATGTCTTCCTGTGCCGGTAAGCAATAGGGAACCAAAAGAGACCAAAATTGGAACTTGGGTCCAAAGGCACCAGAAAGTGCCAGAACGTGAGAAGGTGGTGGGAAATCCTTCCTTTGAGTCCTAGGCGTGATATTCAAGGAGTTTTAGTGGCCTGAGATGAGCTTCGCACGTCTTCCTTTGCCGGTAAGCAAAAGGGAACCAAAAGAGACCAAATCTAGAACTTGGGTCCAAAGGTGCCAGAAAGTGACAGAAGGGGAGAAGGTGGTGAGAAATCCTTCCTTTGAGTTCTATGAGTGATATTCATGGATTTTCAGTGGCTTGAGACGAGTTTCGCACGTCTTCCTTTGCCGGTAAGCAAAAGGGAACCAAAACAGACCAAAACTAGAACTTGGGTCCAAAGGTTCCAGAAAGTGCCAGAAAGTGAGAAGGTGGTGGGAAAGCCTTCTTTTAGGTTCTATGAGTGATATTCAAGGATTTTCAGTGGCTTTAGACGAGTTTCGCACGTCTTCCTTTGCCGGTAAGCAAAAGGGAACCAAAAGAGACCAAAACTGGAACTTGGGTCCAAAGGCGCTAGAAAGTGCCAGAAGCGGAAAAGGTGGTGAGAAAGCCTTCCTTTGAGTTATAGGAGTGATATTCAAGGAGTTTCGGCGGCTTGAGACGATTTTCGTATGTCTTCCTTTGCCGGTAAGCAAAAGCGAACGAAAAGAGACCAAAAGTGGAACTTGGGTCCAAAGGCACTAAAAAGTGCCAGAACGTGAGAAGGTGTTGGGAAAGCCTTCCTTTAAGTTCTAGGAGTGATATTCAAGGAGTTTTAGGGCCTAAGACGAGTTTCGCATGTCTTCCTTTGCCTGTAAGCAAAAGGGAACCAAAAGAGACCAAAATTGGAACTTGGGTCCAAAGGCACCAGAAAGTGCCAGAATATGAGAAGGTTGTTGGAAAACCCTCCTTGAGTCCTAGGCGTGATATTCAAAGTGTTTTAGTGGGCTGAGACGAGTTTCGCAAGTCTCCCTTTGCCAGTAAGCAAAAAGGGACCAAAAGAGACCAAAACTGGAACTTGTGTCCAAAAGTGCCAGAAAGTGACAGAAGGGGAGAAGGTGGTGAGAAATCCTTCCTTTGAGTTCTAGGAGTGATATTCAAGGAGTTTTAGTGGCTTGAGACGAGTTTCGCACGTCTTCCTTTGCCGGTAAGCAAAAGGGAACCAAAAGAGACCAAAACTGGAACTTGGGTCCAAAGGCGCCAGAAAGTGCCAGAAGGGGAGAAGGTGGTGAGAAATCCTTCCTTTGAGTTCTATGAGTGATATTCATGCATTTTCAGTGGCTTGAGACGAGTTTCGCACGTCTTCCTTTGCCGGTAAGCAAAAGGGAACCAAAAGAGACCAAAATTTGAACTTGGGTCCAAAGGCGCCAGAAAGTGCCAGAAGCGGAAAAGGTGGTGAGAAAGCCTTCCTTTGAGTTATAGGAGTGATATTCAAGGAGTTTCGGCGGCTTGAGACGATTTTCGCATGTCTTCCTTTGCCGGTAAGCAAAAGCGAACGAAAAGAGACCAAAAGTGGAACTTGGGTCCAAAGGCACTAAAAAGTGCCAGAACGTGAGAAGGTGTTGGGAAAGCCTTCCTTTAAGTTCTAGGAGTGATATTCAAGGAGTTTTAGGGGCCTAAGACGAGTTTCGCATGTCTTCCTTTGCCTGTAAGCAAAAGGGAACCAAAAGAGACCAAAATTGGAACTTGGGTCCAAAGGCACCAGAAAGTGCCAGAATATGAGAAGGTGGTGGGAAAACCCTCCTTGAGTCCTAGGCGTGATATTCAAAGTGTTTTAGTGGGCTGAGACGAGTTTCGCAAGTCTCCCTTTGCCAGTAAGCAAAAAGGGACCAAAAGAGACCAAAACTGGAACTTGTGTCCAAAAGTGCCAGAAAGTGACAGAAGGGGAGAAGGTGGTGAGAAATCCTTCCTTTGAGTTCTAGGAGTGATATTCAAGGAGTTTTAGTGGCCTGAGACGAGTTTCGCACGTCTTCCTTTGCCGGTAAGCAAAAGGGAACCAAAAGAGACCAAAACTGGAACTTGGGTCCAAAGGCGCCAGAAAGTGCCAGAAGGGGAGAAGGTGGTGAGAAATCCTTCCTTTGAGTTCTATGAGTGATATTCATGCATTTTCAGTGGCTTGAGACGAGTTTCGCACGTCTTCCTTTGCCGGTAAGCAAAAGGGAACCAAAAGAGACCAAAATTTGAACTTGGGTCCAAAGGCGCCAGAAAGTGCCAGAAGCGGAAAAGGTGGTGAGAAAGCCTTCCTTTGAGTTATAGGAGTGATATTCAAGGAGTTTCGGCGGCTTGAGACGATTTTCGCATGTCTTCCTTTGCCGGTAAGCAAAAGCGAACGAAAAGAGACCAAAAGTGGAACTTGGGTCCAAAGGCACTAAAAAGTGCCAGAACGTGAGAAGGTGTTGGGAAAGCCTTCCTTTAAGTTCTAGGAGTGATATTCAAGGAGTTTTAGGGGCCTAAGACGAGTTTCGCATGTCTTCCTTTGCCTGTAAGCAAAAGGGAACCAAAAGAGACCAAAATTGGAACTTGGGTCCAAAGGCACCAGAAAGTGCCAGAAGGGGAGAAGGTGGTGAGAAATCCTTCCTTTAAGTTCTAGGAGTGACATTCAAGGAGTTTCAGTGGCTTGAGACGAGTTTCGCACCTCTTCCTTTGCCGGTAAGCAAAAGGGAACAAAAAGAGACCAAAACTAGAACTTGGGTCCAAAGGCACAAGAAAGTGCAAAAACGTGAGAAGGTGGTGAAAAAGCCTTCCTTTGAGTCCTAGGAGTGATATTCAAGGAGTTTTAGTGGCCTGAGACGAGTTTCGCACGTCTTCCTTTGCCGGTAAGCAAAAGGGAACCAAAAGAAACCAAAACTGGAACTTGGGTCCAAAGGTGCCAGAAAGTGACAGAAGGGGAGAAGGTGGTGAGAAATCCTTCCTTTGAGTTCTAGGAGTGATATTCAAGGAGTTTTAGTGGCTTGAGACGAGTTTCGCACGTCTTCCTTTGCCGGTAAGCAAAAGGGAACCAAAAGAAACCAAAACTGGAACTTGGGTCCAAAGGTGCCAGAAAGTGACAGAAGGGGAGAAGGTGGTGAGAAATTCTTCCTTTGAGTTCTAGAAGTGATATTCAAGGATTTTCAGTGGCTTGAGACGAGTTTCGCACGTCTTCCTTTGCCGGTAAGCAAAAGGGAACCAAAAGAGACCAAAACTAGAACTTGGGTCCAAAGGCACTAGAAAGTGCCAGAACGTGAGAAGATGGTGGGAAAGCCTTCCTTTGAGTCCTAGGCGTGATATTCAAGGAGTTTTAGTGGCCTGAGACGAGTTTCGCAAGTCTTCCTTTGCCGGTTAGCAAAAGGAACCAAAAGAGACCAAAACTGGAACTTGGGTCCAAAGGCACCAGAAAGTGCCAGAACGTGAGAAGGTGGTGGGAAAGCCTTCCTTTGAGTCCTAGGCGTGATATTCAAAGAGTTTTAGTGGCCTGAGACGAGTTTCGCAAGTCTCCCTTTGCCAGTAAGCAAAAAAGGACCAAAAGAGACCAAAACTGGAACTTGTGTCCAAAGGCGCCAGAAAGTGCCAGAAGGGGAGAAGGTGGTGAGAAATCCTTCCTTTGAGTTCTATGAGTGATATTCATGGATTTTCAGTGGCCTGAGACGAGTTTCGCATGTCTTCCTGTGCCGGTAAGCAAAAGGGAACCAAAAGAGACCAAAACTGCAACTTGGGTCCAAAGGCACCAGAAAGTGCCAGAACGTGAGAAGGTGGTGGGAAATCCTTCCTTTGAGTCCTAGGCATGATATTCAAGGAGTTTCAGTGGCATGAGACGAGTTTCGCACGTCTTCCTTTGCCGGTAAGCAAAAGGGAACCAAAAGAGACCAAATCTAGAACTTGGGTCCAAAGGTGCCAGAAAGTGACAGAAGGGGAGAAGGTGGTGAGAAATCCTTCCTTTGAGTTCTATGAGTGATATTCATGGATTTTCAGTGGCTTGAGACGAGTTTCGCACGTCTTCCTTTGCCGGTAAGCAAAAGGGAACCAAAAGAAACCATAACTGGAACTTGGGTTCAAAGGTTCCAGAAAGTGCCAGAAAGCGAGAAGGTGGTGGGAAAGCCTTCCTTTAGGTTCTATGAGTGATATTCAAGGATTTTCAGTGGCTTTAGACGAGTTTCGCACGTCTTCCTTTGCCGGTAAGCAAAAGGGAACCAAAAGAGACCAAAACTGGAACTTGGGTCCAAAGGCGCTAGAAAGTGCCAGAAGCAGAAAAGGTGGTGAGAAAGCCATTCTTCGAGTTCTAGGAGTGATATTCAAGGAGTTTTAGTGGCCTGAGACGAGTTTCGCATGTCTTCCTTTGCCGGTAAGCAAAAGGGAACCAAAAGAGACCAAAACTGGAACTTGGGTCCAAAGGCACCAGAAAGTGCCAGAATATGAGAAGGTTGTTGGAAAACCCTCCTTGAGTCCTAGGCGTGATATTCAAAGTGTTTTAGTGGGCTGAGACGAGTTTCGCAAGTCTCCCTTTGCCAGTAAGCAAAAAGGGACCAAAAGAGACCAAAACTGGAACATGGGTCGAAAGGTGCCAGAAAGTGACAGAAGGGGAGAAGGTGGTGAGAAATCCTTCCTTTGAGTTCTAGGAGTGATATTCAAGGAGTTTTAGTGGCCTGAGACGAGTTTCGCACGTCTTCCTTTGCCGGTAAGCAAAAGGGAACCAAAAGAGACCAAAACTGGAACTTGGGTCCAAAGGCGCCAGAAAGTGCCAGAAGGGGAGAAGGTGGTGAGAAATCCTTCCTTTGAGTTCTATGAGTGATATTCATGCATTTTCAGTGGCTTGAGACGAGTTTCGCACGTCTTCCTTTGCCGGTAAGCAAAAGGGAACCAAAAGAGACCAAAATTTGAACTTGGGTCCAAAGGCGCCAGAAAGTGCCAGAAGCGGAAAAGGTGGTGAGAAAGCCTTCCTTTGAGTTATAGGAGTGATATTCAAGGAGTTTCGGCGGCTTGAGACGATTTTCGCATGTCTTCCTTTGCCGGTAAGCAAAAGCGAACGAAAAGAGACCAAAAGTGGAACTTGGGTCCAAAGGCACTAAAAAGTGCCAGAACGTGAGAAGGTGTTGGGAAAGCCTTCCTTTAAGTTCTAGGAGTGATATTCAAGGAGTTTTAGGGGCCTAAGACGAGTTTCGCATGTCTTCCTTTGCCTGTAAGCAAAAGGGAACCAAAAGAGACCAAAATTGGAACTTGGGTCCAAAGGCACCAGAAAGTGCCAGAAGGGGAGAAGGTGGTGAGAAATCCTTCCTTTAAGTTCTAGGAGTGACATTCAAGGAGTTTCAGTGGCTTGAGACAAGTTTCGCACCTCTTCCTTTGCCGGTAAGCAAAAGGGAACAAAAAGAGACCAAAACTAGAACTTGGGTCCAAAGGCACAAGAAAGTGCAAAAACGTGAGAAGGTGGTGAAAAAGCCTTCCTTTGAGTCCTAGGAGTGATATTCAAGGAGTTTTAGTGGCCTGAGACGAGTTTCGCACGTCTTCCTTTGCCGGTAAGCAAAAGGGAACCACAAGAAACCAAAACTGGAACATGGGTCGAAAGGTGCCAGAAAGTGACAGAAGGGGAGAAGGTGGTGAGAAATCCTTCCTTTGAGTTCTAGGAGTGATATTCAAGGAGTTTTAGTGGCCTGAGACGAGTTTCGCACATCTTCCTTTGCCGGTAAGCAAAAGGGAACCAAAAGAAACCAAAACTGGAACTTGGGTCCAAAGGTGCCAGAAAGTGACAGAAGGGGAGAAGGTGGTGAGAAATTCTTCCTTTGAGTTCTAGAAGTGATATTCAAGGATTTTCAGTGGCTTGAGACGAGTTTCGCACGTCTTCCTTTGCCGGTAAGCAAAAGGGAACCAAAAGAGACCAAAACTAGAACTTGGGTCCAAAGGCACTAGAAAGTGCCAGAACGTGAGAAGATAGTGGGATAGCCTTCCTTTGAGTCCTAGGTGTGATATTTAAGGAGTTTTAGTGGCCTGAGACGAGTTTCGCACGTCTTCCTTTGCCGGTGAGCAAAAGGGAACCAAAAGAGACCAAAACTGGAACTTGGGTCCAAAGGCACCAGAAAGTGCCAGAACGTGAGAAGGTGGTGGGAAAGCCTTCCTTTGAGTCCTAGGCGTGATATTCAAAGAGTTTTAGTGGCCTGAGACGAGTTTCGCAAGTCTCCCTTTGCCGGTAAGCAAAAAAGGATCAAAAGAGACCAAAACTGGAACTTGTGTCCAAAGGCGCCAGAAAGTGCCAGAAGGGGAGAAGGTGGTGAGAAATCCTTCCTTTGAGTTCTATGAGTGATATTCATGGATTTTCAGTGGCCTGAGACGAGTTTCGCATGTCTTCCTGTGCCGGTAAGCAAAAGGGAACCAAAAGAGACCAAAACTGCAACTTGGGTCCAAAGGCACCAGAAAGTGCCAGAACGTGAGAAGGTGGTGGGAAATCCTTCCTTTGAGTCCTAGGCGTGATATTCAAGGAGTTTCAGTGGCATGAGACGAGTTTCGCACGTCTTCCTTTGCCGGTAAGCAAAAGGGAACCAAAAGAGACCAAATCTAGAACTTGGGTCCAAAGGTGCCAGAAAGTGACAGAAGGGGAGAAGGTGGTGAGAAATCCTTCCTTTGAGTTCTATGAGTGATATTCATGGATTTTCAGTGGCTTGAGACGAGTTTCGCACGTCTTCCTTTGCCGGTAAGCAAAAGGGAACCAAAAGAAACCATAACTGGAACTTGGGTCCAAAGGTTCCAGAAAGTGCCAGAAAGTGAGAAGGTGCTGGGAAAGCCTTCCTTTGAGTCCTAGGCGTGATATTCAAGGAGTTTTAGTGGCCTGAGATGAGTTTCGCATGTCTTCCTGTGCCGGTAAGCAAAAGGGAACCAAAAGAGACCAAAACTGCAACTTGGGTCCAAAGGCACCAGAAAGTGCCAGAACGTGAGAAGGTGGTGGGAAATCCTTCCTTTGAGTCCTAGGCGTGATATTCAAGGAGTTTCAGTGGCCTGAGACGAGTTTCGCACGTCTTCCTTTGCCGGTAAGCAAAAGGGAACCAAAAGAGACCAAATCTAGAACTTGGGTCCAAAGGTGCCAGAAAGTGACAGAAGGGGAGAAGGTGGTGAGAAATCTTTCCTTTGAGTTCTATGAGTGATATTCAAGGAGTTTCAGTGGCCTGAGACGGGTTTCGCATGTCTTCCTTTGCTGGTAAGCAAAAGGGAACCAAAAGAGACCAAAACTGGAACTTGGGTCCAAAGGCACCAGAAAGTGCCAGAACGTGAGAAGGTGGTGGGAAAGCCTTCCTTTGAGTCCTAGGCGTGATATTCAAAGTGTTTTAGTGGGCTGAGACGAGTTTCGCAAGTCTCCCTTTGCCAGTAAGCAAAAAGGGACCAAAAGAGACCAAAACTGGAACTTGTGTCCAAAAGTGCCAGAAAGTGCCAGAAGGGGAGAAGGTGGTGTGAAATCCTTCCTTTGAGTTCTATGAGTGATATTCAAGGATTTTCAGTGGCTTGAGATGAGTTTCGCACGTCTTCCTTTGCCGGTAAGGAAAAGGGAACCAAAAGAGACCAAAACTGGAACTTGGGTCCAAAGGCGCCAGAAAGTGCCAGAAGGGGAGAAGGTGGTGAGAAATCCTTCCTTTGAGTTCTATGAGTGATATTCATGGATTTTCAGTGGCTTGAGACGAGTTTCGCACGTCTTCCTTTGCTGGTAAGCAAAAGGGAACCAAAAGAGACCAAAATTGGAACTTGGGTCGAAAGGCGCCAGAAAGTGCCAGAAGCGGAAAAGGTGGTGAGAAAGCCTTCCTTTGAGTCCTAGGCGTGATATTGAAGGAGTTTTAGGGGCCTAAGACGAGTTTCGCACGTCTTCCTTTGCCTGTAAGCAAAAGGGAACCAAAAGAGACCAAAACTGGAACTTGGGTCCAAAGGCACCAGAAAGTGCCAGAACGTGAGAAGGTGGTGGGAAAGCCTTCCTTTGAGTCCTAGGAGTGATATTCAAAGAGTTTTAGTGGCCTGAGACGAGTTTCGCAAGTCTCCCTTTGCCAGTAAGCAAAAAGGGACCAAAAAGAGACCAAAACTGGAAATTGTGTCCAAAGGCGCCAGAAAGTGCCAGAAGGGGAGAAGGTGGTGTGAAATCCTTCCTTTGAGTTCTACGAGTGATATTCAAGGATTTTCAGTGGCTTGAGATGAGTTTCGCACGTCTTCCTTTGCCGGTAAGGAAAAGGGAACCAAAAGAGACGAAAACTAGATCTTGGGTCCAAAGGCACAAAAAAGTGCAAAAACGTGAGAAGGTGGTGGGAAAGCCTTCCTTTGAGTCCTAGGAGTGATATTCAAGGAGTTTTAGTGGCCTGAGACGAGTTTCGCACGTCTTCCTTTGCCGGTAAGCAAAAGGGAACCAAAAGAAACCAAAACTGGAACTTGGGTCCAAAGGAACCAGAAAGTGCCAGAACGTGAGAAGGTGGTGGGAAAGCCTTCCTTTGAGTCCTAGGCGTGATATTCAAGGAGTTTTAGTGGCCTGAGACGTGTTTCGCACGTCTTCCTTTCCAGTAAGCAAAAGGGAACAAAAGAGACCAAAACTGGAACTTGGGTCCAAAGGCACCAGAAAGTGCCAGAACGTGAGAAGGTGGTGGGAAAGCCTTCCTTGGAGTGCTAGGAGTGATATTCAAGGAGTTTTAGTGGCCTGAGACGAGTTTCGCACGTCTTGCTTTGCCAGTAAGCAAAAAGGGACCAAAAGAGACCAAAACTGGAACTTGGGTTCAAAGGCGCAAGAAAGTGCCAGAAGCGGAAAAGGTGGTGAGAAAGCCTTCCTTTGTGTCTTCGAAGTGATATTCGAGGAGTTTCAGTGGCCTGAGATGAGTTTCGCACGTCTTCCTTTGCCGGTAAGCAAAAGGGAACCAAAAGAGACCAAAACTGGAACTTGGGTCCAAAGGCACCAGAACGTGAGAAGGTGGTGGGAAAGCCTTCCTTTGAGTCCTAGGCGTGATATTCAAGGAGTTTTAGTGGCCTAAGACGAGTTTCGCACGTCTTCCTTTGCCTATAAGCAAAAAGGGACCAAAAGAGACCAAAACTGGAACTTGGGTCCAAAGGCACCAGAAAATGACAGAAGGGGAGAAGGTGGTGAGAAATCCTTCCTTTGAGTCCTAGGCGTGATATTCAAGGAGTTTTAGTGGCCTGAGACGAGTTTCGCAAGTCTCCCTTTGCCAGTAAGCAAAAAGGGACCAAAAGAGACCAAAACTGGAACTTGGGTCCAAAGGCACCAGAAAATGACAGAAGGGAAGAAGGTGGTGAGAAATTCTTCCTTTGAGTTCTAGGAGTAATATTCAAGGAGTTTTAGTGGGTTGAGACGAGTTTCGCACGTCTTCCTTTGCCGGTAAGCAACAGGGAACCAAAAGAGACCAAAGCTAGAACTTAGGTCCAAAAGTGCCAGAAAGTGACAGAAGGGGAGAAGGTGGTGAGAAATCCTTCCTTTGAGTTCTAGGAATGACATTCAAGGAGTTTCAGTGACTTGAGACGAGTTTCGCACATCTTGCTTTGCCGGTAAGCAAAAAGGGACCAAAAGAGACCAAAACTGGAACTTGGGTCCAAAGGCACCAGAAAATGACAGAAGGGGAGAAGGTGGTGAGAAATCCTTCCTTTGAGTCCTAGGCGTGATATTGAAGGAGTTTTAGTGGCCTGAGACGAGTTTCGCAAGTCTCCCTTTGCCAGTAAGCAAAAGGGAAACAAAAGAGACCAAATCTAGAACTTGGGTCCAAAGGTGCCAGAAAAAGACAGAAGGGGAGAAGGTGGTGAGAAATCCTTCCTTTGAGTTCTAGGAGTGACATTCAAGGAGTTTCAGTGGCTTGAGACGAGTTTCGCACGTCTTCCTTTGCCGGTAAGTAAAAGGGAACCAAAAGAGACCAAAACTGGAACTTGGGTCCAAAGGCACCAGAAAGTGCCAGAAGGGGAGAAGGTGGTGAGAAATCCTTCCTTTGAGTTCTAGGAGTAATATTCAAGGAGTTTCAGTGGCTTGAGACTAGTTTCGCACGTCTTCCTTTGCCGGTAAGGAAAAGGGAACCAAAATAGACCAAAACTGGAACTTGGGTCCAAAGGCACCAGAAAGTGCCAAAACGTGAGAAGGTGGTGGGAAAGCCTTCCTTTAAGTCCTAGGCATGATATTCAAAGAGTTTTAGTTGCCTGAGATGAGTTTCACAAGTCTCCCTTTGCCTGTAAGCAAAAAGGGACCAAAAGAGGAACTTGGGTCCAAAGGCGCCAGAAAGTGCCAGAAGGGGAGAAGGTGGTGAGAAATCCTTCCTTTAAATTTTAGGAGTAATTTTCAAGGAGTTTCAGTGGCTTGAGACGAGTTTCGCACGTCTTCCTTTGCCGGTAAGCAAAAGGGAACCAAAAGAGACCAAAATTGGAACTTGGGTCCAAAGCCACCAGAAAATGACAGAAGGGGAGAAGGTGGTGAGAAAGCCTTCCTTTGAGTCCTAGGCGTGATATTCAAGGAGTTTTAGAGGCCTGAGACGAGTTTCGCACGTCTTCCTTTCCGGTAAGCAAAAGGGAACCAAAAGAGACCATAACTAGAACTTGGGTTCAAAGGTGTCACAAAGTGACAGAAGGGGAGAAGGTGGTGAGAAATCCTTCCTTTGAGTCCTAGGAGTGACATTCAAGGAGTTTCAGTGGCCTGAGACGAGTTTCGCATGTCTTCCTTTGCCGGTAAGCAAAAGGGAACCAAAAGAGACCAAAACTGGAACTTGGGTCCAAAGGCACCAGAAAGTGCCAGAATGTAAGAATGTGGTGGGAAAGCCTTCCTTTGTGTCTTCGGAGTGATATTCAAGAAGTTTCAGCGGCCTGAGACGAGTTTCGCAAGTCTCCCTTTGCCGAAGCAAAAAGGGACCAAAAGAGACCAAAACTGGAACTTGGGTCCAAAGGCACCAGAAAATGACAGAAGGGGAGAAGGTGGTGAGAAATCCTTCCTTTGAGTCCTAGGCGTGATATTCAAGGAGTTTTAGTGGCCTGAGACGAGTTTCGCAAGTCTCCCTTTGCCAGTAAGCAAAAGGGAAACAAAAGAGACCAAATCTAGAACTTGGGTCCAAAGGTGCCAGAAAAAGACGAGAAGG